>CM075855.1:94302881-94735015 GCA_037975125.1 Latrodectus hesperus | reverse complement strand
AGTAAATCAGTTTCTTAGACTAACTGTGGTATTCATTTTATTACAAAAAATATAATTTAGGAGAAAAATTAATTTTGTATAGTGCGCCCATATGGTACGTGAAATTTCTGATTCCCTCTAAGTTTTATTTCTAAATTCCAATATATATTAAGAAATACCCAATGGACATAATAATAAATGGTTTCAAATAGTAGTAAATCACATTCTTAGACTAACTGTGGTACTCATTTTATTACAAAAAATGTAATTTTGGAGAAATATGAGTTTTTATATAGTGCGCTCAAATATGGTTCGTGAAAAATCTGATACCCTCTAAGTTTTATTTCGAAATTCCAGAATATATTAAGAAATACCCAATAGACATACAAATAAAATGGTTTCATTTAGTAGTAAATCTCATTATTAGACTAACTGTGGTATTCATTTTATAACAAAAAATATTATTTAGGAGAAAAATGATTTTTTGTATAGTGCATCCATATGGTACGTGAAATTTCTGATTCCCTCTAAGTGTGATTTTAATATTCCTGTATATCTTTAGAAATACCCAATGGAAAAACAAAAAAATGGTTTAAATTAGTAGTAAATCAGTTCCTTAGACTAACTGTGGTATTAATTTTATTACAAAAAATATAATTTAAGAGAAAAATTAGTTTTTGTATAGTTCGCCCATATGGTACGTGAAACTTCTGATTACCGCTAAGTTTGATTTCAAAATTCCAGTATATCTTAAGAAATTCCCAGTAAACATACAAATAAAGGAATTCATTCAGTAGTAAATCAAATTCTTAGACTAACTGTGATATTAATTTCATTACAAAAAATGTAATTTATTAGAAAAATGAGTTTTTATATAGTGCGCCTATGTATATTTCGTGAAACCTCTGATTCCCTCTAAGTTTGATTTCAATATTCCAGAATATATTAAGATATACCCAATAGACGTACAAATAAATGTTTTCATTTTGTAGTAAATCACATTCTCAGACTAACCGTGGTGTTTCTGTTATTACAAAAAATATAATTAAGAGAAAAATGAGTTTTTGTATATTGCGACCATTTGGTACGTGAAATTTCTTTTCCCTCTATGTTTGATTTCAAAATTACAGCATATCTTAAAAAATACCCAATGGATACATAAACAAATGGCTTCATTTAGTAGTAAATCAGTTTCTTAGATCAACTGTGGTATTCATTTTATTACAAAAAATATAATTTTGGAGAAAAATGTGTTTTTATATAGTGTGCCCATATATGGTTCGTGAAACTTCTGATTGCCGCTAAGTTTGATTTCAAAATTCCAGTATATCTTAAGACATACCCAATGGATATACAAATATATGATTGCATTTAGAAGTAAATCAGTTTCTTAGACTAAGTGTGGTATTAATTTTATTACAAAAATATAATTTAAGAGAAAAATGAGTTTTTGTATAGGGCGTTCATATGGTACGTGAAATTTCTGATTCCCTCTAAGTGTGATTTCAATATTCCTGTATATCTTAAGAAATACCCAATGGACAAACAAAAAAATGGTTTAAATTAGCAGTAAATCAGTTTCTTAGACTAACTGTGGTATTCATTTTAATACAAAAAATATAATTTAAGAGAAAATTGAGTTTTTATATAGTTCACCCATATGGTACGTGGAACTTCTGATTACCGCTAAGTTTGATTTCAAAATTCCAGTATATCTTAAAAAATACCCAGTAAAAATACAAATTAATGAATTCATTCAGTAGTAAATCACATTCTTAGACTAAATTTATGTTTATATTATTACAAAAGATATAATTTAGGAGAAAAATGAGTTTTTATATAGTGCGCCCATGTATGGTTCGTAAAACCTCTGATTCCCTCTAAGTATGATTTCAAAATTCCAGAATATATTAAGAAATACCCTATAGACATACAAATAAATGGTTTCATTTTGTAGTAAATCACATTATTAGACTAACTGTGGTATTCATTTTTTTACAAAAAATATAATTTAGGAGAAAAATGAGTTTTTGTATAGTGCGTCCATATGGTACGTGAAATTTTTGATTCCCTCTAAGTGTGATTTCAATATTCCTGTGTATCTTAAGAAATTCCCAATGAACAAACAAAAAAAATGGTTTAAATTAGTAGTAAATCAGTTTCTTAGACTAACTGTGGTATTCATTTTATTACAAAAAATATAATTTAGGAGAAAAATTAATTTTGTATAGTGCGCCCATATGGTACGTGAAACTTCTGATTCCCTCTAAGTTTGATTTCAAAATTCCAGTATATATTAAAAAATACCCAATGGATATACAAATAAATGGCTTCATTTAGTAGTTAATCAGTTTCTTAGACCAACTGTAGTATTTATTTTATTACAAAAAATATAATTTAAGAGAAAAATGAGTTTTTATATAGTGCGCTCAAATATGGTTCGTGAAAAATCTGATTCCCTCTAAGTTTTATTTCTAAATTCCAGAATATATTAAGAAATACCCAATAGACATACAAATAAATGGTTTCATTTAGTAGTAAATCTCATTATTAGACTAACTGTGGTATTCATTTTATAACAAAAAATATTATTTAGGAGAAAAATGATTTTTTGTATAGTGCATCAATATGGTACGTGAAATTTCTGATTCCCTCTAATTGTGATTTTAATATTCCTGTATGTCTTAAGAAATACCCAATGGACAAACAAAAAAATGGTTTAAATTAGTAGTAAATCAGTTTCTTAGACTAACTGTGGTATTCATTTTAATACAAAAAATATAATTTAAGAGAAAAATGAGTTTTGGTATAGTGCGTCCATATGGTCCGTGAAATTTCTGATTCCCTCTAAGTGTGATTTCAAAATTCCTGTGTATCTTAAGAAATACCTAATGGACAAACAAAAAAATGGTTTAAATTAGTAGTAAATCAGTTCCTTAGACTAACTGTGGTATTCATTTTATTACAAAAAATATAATTTAAGAGAAAAATGAGTTTTTGTATAGTTCGCCCATATGGTACGTGAAACTTCTGATTCCCGCTAAGTTTGATTTAAAAATTCCAATATATATTAAGAAATACCCAATGGACATAATAATAAATGGTTTCAAATAGTAGTAAATCACATTCTTAGACTAACTGTGGTACTCATTTTATTACAAAAAATGTAATTTTGGAGAAATATGAGTTTTTATATAGTGCGCACAAATATGGTTCGTGAAAAATCTGATTCCCTCTAAGTTTTATTTCGAAATTCCTGAATATATTAAGAAATACCCAATAGACATACAAATAAATGGTTTCATTTAGTAGTAAATCTCATTCTCAGACTAACCGTGGTGTTTCTGTTATTACAAAAAATATAATTAAGAGAAAAATGAGTTTTTGTATATTGCGACCATTTGGTCCGCGAAATTTCTGATTCCCTCTAAGTGTGATTTTAATATTCCTGTATATCTTAAGAAATACCCAATGGACAAAACAAAAAAATGGTTTAAATTAGTAGTAAATCAGTTCCTTAGACTAACTGTGGTATTAATTTTATTACAAAAAATATAATTTAAGAGAAAAATTAGTTTTTGTATAGTTCGCCCATATGGTACGTGAAACTTCTGATTACCGCTAAGTTTGATTTCAAAATTCCAGTATATCTTAAGAAATTCCCAGTAAACATACAAATAAAGGAATTCATTCAGTAGTAAATCACATTCTTAGACTAACTGTGATATTAATTTTATTACAAAAAATGTAATTTATTAGAAAAATGAGTTTTTATATAGTGCGCCCATGTATATTTCGTGAAACCTCTGATTCCCTCTAAGTTTGATTTCAATATTCCAGAATATATTAAGATATACCCAATAGACGTACAAATAAATGTTTTCATTTTGTAGTAAATCACATTCTCAGACTAACCGTGGTGTTTCTGTTATTACAAAAAATATAATTAAGAGAAAAATGAGTTTTTGTATATTGCGACCATTTGGTACGTGAAATTTCTTTTCCCTCTATGTTTGATTTCAAAATTACAGCATATCTTAAAAAATACCCAATGGATACATAAACAAATGGCTTCATTTAGTAGTAAATCAGTTTCTTAGATCAACTGTGGTATTCATTTTATTACAAAAAATATAATTTTGGAGAAAAATGTGTTTTTATATAGTGTGCCCATATATGGTTCGTGAAACTTCTGATTGCCGCTAAGTTTGATTTCAAAATTCCAGTATATCTTAAGACATACCCAATGGATATACAAATATATGATTGCATTTAGAAGTAAATCAGTTTCTTAGACTAAGTGTGGTATTAATTTTATTACAAAAATATAATTTAAGAGAAAAATGAGTTTTTGTATAGGGCGTTCATATGGTACGTGAAATTTCTGATTCCCTCTAAGTGTGATTTCAATATTCCTGTATATCTTAAGAAATACCCAATGGACAAACAAAAAAATGGTTTAAATTAGCAGTAAATCAGTTTCTTAGACTAACTGTGGTATTCATTTTAATACAAAAAATATAATTTAAGAGAAAAATGAGTTTTTATATAGTTCACCCATATGGTACGTGGAACTTCTGATTACCGCTAAGTTTGATTTCAAAATTCCAGTATATCTTAAAAAATACCCAGTAAAAATACAAATTAATGAATTCATTCAGTAGTAAATCACATTCTTAGACTAAATTTATGTTTATATTATTACAAAAGATATAATTTAGGAGAAAAATGAGTTTTTATATAGTGCGCCCATGTATGGTTCGTAAAACCTCTGATTCCCTCTAAGTATGATTTCAAAATTCCAGAATATATTAAGAAATACCCTATAGACATACAAATAAATGGTTTCATTTTGTAGTAAATCACATTATTAGACTAACTGTGGTATTCATTTTTTTACAAAAAATATAATTTAGGAGAAAAATGAGTTTTTGTATAGTGCGTCCATATGGTACGTGAAATTTTTGATTCCCTCTAAGTGTGATTTCAATATTCCTGTGTATCTTAAGAAATTCCCAATGAACAAACAAAAAAAATGGTTTAAATTAGTAGTAAATCAGTTTCTTAGACTAACTGTGGTATTCATTTTATTACAAAAAATATAATTTAGGAGAAAAATTAATTTTGTATAGTGCGCCCATATGGTACGTGAAACTTCTGATTCCCTCTAAGTTTGATTTCAAAATTCCAGTATATCTTAAAAAATACCCAATGGATATACAAATAAATGGCTTCATTTAGTAGTTAATCAGTTTCTTAGACCAACTGTAGTATTTATTTTATTACAAAAAATATAATTTAAGAGAAAAATGAGTTTTTATATAGTGCGCTCAAATATGGTTCGTGAAAAATCTGATTCCCTCTAAGTTTTATTTCTAAATTCCACAATATATTAAGAAATACCCAATAGACATACAAATAAATGGTTTCATTTAGTAGTAAATCTCATTATTAGACTAACTGTGGTATTCATTTTATAACAAAAAATATTATTTAGGAGAAAAATGATTTTTTGTATAGTGCATCAATATGGTACGTGAAATTTCTGATTCCCTCTAATTGTGATTTTAATATTCCTGTATGTCTTAAGAAATACCCAATGGACAAACAAAAAAATGGTTTAAATTAGTAGTAAATCAGTTTCTTAGACTAACTGTGGTATTCATTTTAATACAAAAAATATAATTTAAGAGAAAAATGAGTTTTGGTATAGTGCGTCCATATGGTCCGTGAAATTTCTGATTCCCTCTAAGTGTGATTTCAAAATTCCTGTGTATCTTAAGAAATACCCAATGGACAAACAAAAAAATGGTTTAAATTAGTAGTAAATCAGTTCCTTAGACTAACTGTGGTATTCATTTTATTACAAAAAATATAATTTAAGAGAAAAATGAGTTTTTGTATAGTTCGCCCATATGGTACGTGAAACTTCTGATTCCCGCTAAGTTTGATTTAAAAATTCCAATATATATTAAGAAATACCCAATGGACATAATAATAAATGGTTTCAAATAGTAGTAAATCACATTCTTAGACTAACTGTGGTACTCATTTTATTACAAAAAATGTAATTTTGGAGAAATATGAGTTTTTATATAGTGCGCACAAATATGGTTCGTGAAAAATCTGATTCCCTCTAAGTTTTATTTCGAAATTCCTGAATATATTAAGAAATACCCAATAGACATACAAATAAATGGTTTCATTTAGTAGTAAATCTCATTCTCAGACTAACCGTGGTGTTTCTGTTATTACAAAAAATATAATTAAGAGAAAAATGAGTTTTTGTATATTGCGACCATTTGGTCCGCGAAATTTCTGATTCCCTCTAAGTGTGATTTTAATATTCCTGTATGTCTTAAGAAATACCCAATGGACAACACAAAAAAATGGTTAAATTAGTAGTAAATCAGTTTCTTAGACTAACTGTGGTATTCATTTTATTACAAAAAATATAATTTAAGAGAAAAATTAGTTTTTGTATAGTTCGCCCATATGGTACATGAAACTTCTGATTACCGCTAAGTTTGATTTCAAAATTCCAGTATATCTTAAGAAATACCCAGTAAACATACAAATAAAGGAATTCATTCAGTAGTAAATCAAATTCTTAGACTAACTGTGATATTAATTTCATTACAAAAAATGAAATTTAGGAGAAAAATGAGTTTTTCTATAGTGCGCCCATGTATGGTTCGTGAAACCTCTGATTCCTTCTAAGTTTTATTTCAAAATTCCAGTATATATTAGGAAATACCCAATAGACATACAAATAAATGGTTTCATTTTGTAGTATATCACATTATTAGACTTAATGTTGTATTCATTTTATTACAAAAAATATAATTTAGGAGAAAAATGAGTTTTTGCATAGTGTGTCAATATGGTACGTGAAATTTCTGATTCCCTCTAAGTGTGATTTTAATATTCCTGTATTTCTTAAGAAATACCCAATGGACAAACAAAAAAATGGTTTAAATTAGTAGTAAATCAGTTTCTTAGACTAACTGTGGTATTCATTTTATTACAAAAAATATAATTTAGGAGAAAAATTAATTTTGTATAGTGCGCCCATATGGTACGTGAAACTTCTGATTCCCTCTAAGTTTGATTTCAAAATTCCAGTATATCTTAAAAAATACCCAATGGATATACAAATAAATGGCTTCATTTAGTAGTTAATCAGTTTCTTAGACCAACTGTAGTATTTATTTTATTACAAAAAATATAATTTAAGAGAAAAATGAGTTTTTATATAGTGCGCTCAAATATGGTTCGTGAAAAATCTGATTCCCTCTAAGTTTTATTTCGAAATTCCTGAATATATTAAGAAATACCCAATAGACATACAAATAAATGGTTTCATTTAGTAGTAAATCTCATTCTCAGACTAACCGTGGTGTTTCTGTTATTACAAAAAATATAATTAAGAGAAAAATGAGTTTTTGTATATTGCGACCATTTGGTCCGCGAAATTTCTGATTCCCTCTAAGTGTGATTTTAATGTTCCTGTATGTCTTAAGAAATACCCAATGGACAACAAAAAAAAATGGTTAAATTAGTAGTAAATCAGTTTCTTAGACTAACTGTGGTATTCATTTTATTACAAAAAATATAATTTAAGAAAAAAAATTAGTTTTTGTATAGATCGCCCATATGGTACATGAAACTTCTGATTACCGCTAAGTTTGATTTCAAAATTCCAGTATATCTTAAGAAATACCCAGTAAACATACAAATAAAGGAATTCATTCAGTAGTAAATCAAATTCTTAGACTAACTGTGATATTAATTTCATTACAAAAAATGAAATTTAGGAGAAAAATGAGTTTTTCTATAGTGCGCCCATGTATGGTTCGTGAAACCTCTGATTCCTTCTAAGTTTTATTTCAAAATTCCAGTATATATTAGGAAATACCCAATAGACATACAAATAAATGGTTTAAATTAGTAGTAAATCAGTTTCTTAGACTAACTGTGGTATTCATTTTATTACAAAAAATATAATTTAGGAGAAAAATTAATTTTTGTATAGTGCGCCCATATGGTACGTGAAATTTCTGATTCCCTCTAAGTTTTATTTCTAAATTCCAATATATATTAAGAAATACCCAATGGACATAATAATAAATGGTTTCAAATAGTAGTAAATCACATTCTTAGACTAACTGTGGTACTCATTTTATTACAAAAAATGTAATTTTGGAGAAATATGAGTTTTTATATAGTGCTCACAAATATGGTTCGTGAAAAATCTGATACCCTCTAAGTTTTATTTCGAAATTCCAGAATATATTAAGAAATACAAAATAGACATACAAATAAAATGGTTTCATTTAGTAGTAAATCTCATTATTAGACTAACTGTGGTATTCATTTTATAACAAAAAATATTATTTAGGAGAAAAATGATTTTTTGTATAGTGCAACCATATGGTACGTGAAATTTCTGATTCCCTCTAAGTGTGATTTTAATATTCCTGTATATCTTTAGAAATACCCAATGGAAAAACAAAAAAATGGTTTAAATTAGTAGTAAATCAGTTCCTTAGACTAACTGTGGTATTAATTTTATTACAAAAAATATAATTTAAGAGAAAAATTAGTTTTTGTATAGTTCGCCCATATGGTACGTGAAACTTCTGATTACCGCTAAGTTTGATTTCAAAATTCCAGTATATCTTAAGAAATTCCCAGTAAACATACAAATAAAGGAATTCATTCAGTAGTAAATCACATTCTTAGACTAACTGTGATATTAATTTTATTACAAAAAATGTAATTTATTAGAAAAATGAGTTTTTATATAGTGCGCCCATGTATATTTCGTGAAACCTCTGATTCCTTCTAAGTTTTATTTCAAAATTCCAGAATATATTAGGAAATACCCAATAGACATACAAATAAATAGTTTCATTTTGTAGTATATCACATTATTAGACTTAATGTTGTATTCATTTTATTACAAAAAATATAATTTAGGAGAAAAATGAGTTTTTGCATAGTGTGTCAATATGGTACGTGAAATTTCTGATTCCCTCTAAGTGTGATTTTAATATTCCTGTATGTCTTAAGAAATACCCAATGGACAAACAAAAAAATGGTTTAAATTAGTAGTAAATCAGTTTCTTAGACTAACTGTGGTATTCATTTTATTACAAAAAATATAATTTATGAGAAAAATTAATTTTGTATAGTGCGCCCATATGGTACGTGAAATTTCTGATTCCCTCTAAGTTTTATTTCTAAATTCCAATATATATTAAGAAATACCCAATGGACATAATAATAAATGGTTTCATATAGTAGTAAATAACATTCTTAGACTAACTGTGGTACTCATTTTATTACAAAAAATGTAATTTTGGAGAAATATGAGTTTTTATATAGTGCTCACAAATATGGTTCGTGAAAAATCTGATACCCTCTAAGTTTTATTTCGAAATTCCAGAATATATTAAGAAATACAAAATAGACATACAAATAAAATGTTTCATTTAGTAGTAAATCTCATTATTAGACTAACTGTGGTATTCATTTTATAACAAAAAATATAATTTATGAGAAAAATTAATTTTTGTATAGTGCGCCCATATGGTACGTGAAACTTCTGATTCCCTCTAAGTTTGATTTCAAAATTCCAGTATATCTTAAAAAATACCCAATGGATATACAAATAAATGGCTTCATTTAGTAGTTAATCAGTTTCTTAGACCAACTGTAGTATTTATTTTATTACAAAAAATATAATTTAAGAGAAAAATGAGTTTTTATATAGTGCGCTCAAATATGGTTCGTGAAAAATCTGATTCCCTCTAAGTTTGATTTCAATATTCCAGAATATATTAAGATATACCCAATAGACATACAAATAAATGTTTTCATTTTGTAGTAAATCACATTCTCAGACTAACCGTGGTGTTTCTGTTATTACAAAAAATATAATTAAGAGAAAAATGAGTTTTTGTATATTGCGACCATTTGGTACGTGAAATTTCTTTTCCCTCTATGTTTGATTTCAAAATTACAGCATATCTTAAAAAATACCCAATGGATACATAAACAAATGGCTTCATTTAGTAGTAAATCAGTTTCTTAGATCAACTGTGGTATTCATTTTATTACAAAAAATATAATTTTGGAGAAAAATGTGTTTTTATATAGTGTGCCCATATATGGTTCGTGAAACTTCTGATTGCCGCTAAGTTTGATTTCAAAATTCCAGTATATCTTAAGACATACCCAATGGATATACAAATATATGATTGCATTTAGAAGTAAATCAGTTTCTTAGACTAAGTGTGGTATTAATTTTATTACAAAAATATAATTTAAGAGAAAAATGAGTTTTTGTATAGGGCGTTCATATGGTACGTGAAATTTCTGATTCCCTCTAAGTGTGATTTCAATATTCCTGTATATCTTAAGAAATACCCAATGGACAAACAAAAAAATGGTTTAAATTAGCAGTAAATCAGTTTCTTAGACTAACTGTGGTATTCATTTTAATACAAAAAATATAATTTAAGAGAAAATTGAGTTTTTATATAGTTCACCCATATGGTACGTGGAACTTCTGATTACCGCTAAGTTTGATTTCAAAATTCCAGTATATCTTAAAAAATACCCAGTAAAAATACAAATTAATGAATTCATTCAGTAGTAAATCACATTCTTAGACTAAATTTATGTTTATATTATTACAAAAGATATAATTTAGGAGAAAAATGAGTTTTTATATAGTGCGCCCATGTATGGTTCGTAAAACCTCTGATTCCCTCTAAGTATGATTTCAAAATTCCAGAATATATTAAGAAATACCCTATAGACATACAAATAAATGGTTTCATTTTGTAGTAAATCACATTATTAGACTAACTGTGGTATTCATTTTTTTACAAAAAATATAATTTAGGAGAAAAATGAGTTTTTGTATAGTGCGTCCATATGGTACGTGAAATTTTTGATTCCCTCTAAGTGTGATTTCAATATTCCTGTGTATCTTAAGAAATTCCCAATGAACAAACAAAAAAATGGTTTAAATTAGTAGTAAATCAGTTTCTTAGACTAACTGTGGTATTCATTTTATTACAAAAAATATAATTTAGGAGAAAAATTAATTTTGTATAGTGCGCCCATATGGTACGTGAAACTTCTGATTCCCTCTAAGTTTGATTTCAAAATTCCAGTATATCTTAAAAAATACCCAATGGATATACAAATAAATGGCTTCATTTAGTAGTTAATCAGTTTCTTAGACCAACTGTAGTATTTATTTTATTACAAAAAATATAATTTAAGAGAAAAATGAGTTTTTATATAGTGCGCTCAAATATGGTTCGTGAAAAATCTGATTCCCTCTAAGTTTTATTTCTAAATTCCACAATATATTAAGAAATACCCAATAGACATACAAATAAATGGTTTCATTTAGTAGTAAATCTCATTATTAGACTAACTGTGGTATTCATTTTATAACAAAAAATATTATTTAGGAGAAAAATGATTTTTTGTATAGTGCATCAATATGGTACGTGAAATTTCTGATTCCCTCTAATTGTGATTTTAATATTCCTGTATGTCTTAAGAAATACCCAATGGACAAACAAAAAAATGGTTTAAATTAGTAGTAAATCAGTTTCTTAGACTAACTGTGGTATTCATTTTAATACAAAAAATATAATTTAAGAGAAAAATGAGTTTTGGTATAGTGCGTCCATATGGTCCGTGAAATTTCTGATTCCCTCTAAGTGTGATTTCAAAATTCCTGTGTATCTTAAGAAATACCTAATGGACAAACAAAAAAATGGTTTAAATTAGTAGTAAATCAGTTCCTTAGACTAACTGTGGTATTCATTTTATTACAAAAAATATAATTTAAGAGAAAAATGAGTTTTTGTATAGTTCGCCCATATGGTACGTGAAACTTCTGATTCCCGCTAAGTTTGATTTAAAAATTCCAATATATATTAAGAAATACCCAATGGACATAATAATAAATGGTTTCAAATAGTAGTAAATCACATTCTTAGACTAACTGTGGTACTCATTTTATTACAAAAAATGTAATTTTGGAGAAATATGAGTTTTTATATAGTGCGCACAAATATGGTTCGTGAAAAATCTGATTCCCTCTAAGTTTTATTTCGAAATTCCTGAATATATTAAGAAATACCCAATAGACATACAAATAAATGGTTTCATTTAGTAGTAAATCTCATTCTTAGACTAACTGTGGTGTTTCATTTTATAACAAAAAATATTATTTAGGAGAAAAATGATTTTTTGTATATTGCGATCCATATGGTACGTGAAATTTCTGATTCCCTCTAAGTGTGATTTTAATATTCCTGTATGTCTTAAGAAATACCCAATGGACAACACAAAAAAATGGTTAAATTAGTAGTAAATCAGTTTCTTAGACTAACTGTGGTATTCATTTTATTACAAAAAATATAATTTAAGAGAAAAATGAGTTTTGGTATAGTTCGCCCATATGGTACATGAAACTTCTGATTACCGCTAAGTTTGATTTCAAAATTCCAGTATATCTTAAGAAATACCCAGTAAACATACAAATAAAGGAATTCATTCAGTAGTAAATCAAATTCTTAGACTAACTGTGATATTAATTTCATTACAAAAAATGAAATTTAGGAGAAAAATGAGTTTTTCTATAGTGCGCCCATGTATGGTTCGTGAAACCTCTGATTCCTTCTAAGTTTTATTTCAAAATTCCAGTATATATTAGGAAATACCCAATAGACATACAAATAAATGGTTTCATTTTGTAGTATATCACATTATTAGACTTAATGTTGTATTCATTTTATTACAAAAAATATAATTTAGGAGAAAAATGAGTTTTTGCATAGTGTGTCAATATGGTACGTGAAATTTCTGATTCCCTCTAAGTGTGATTTTAATATTCCTGTATTTCTTAAGAAATACCCAATGGACAAACAAAAAAATGGTTTAAATTAGTAGTAAATCAGTTTCTTAGACTAACTGTGGTATTCATTTTATTACAAAAAATATAATTTAGGAGAAAAATTAATTTTGTATAGTGCGCCCATATGGTACGTGAAACTTCTGATTCCCTCTAAGTTTGATTTCAAAATTCCAGTATATCTTAAAAAATACCCAATGGATATACAAATAAATGGCTTCATTTAGTAGTTAATCAGTTTCTTAGACCAACTGTAGTATTTATTTTATTACAAAAAATATAATTTAAGAGAAAAATGAGTTTTTATATAGTGCGCTCAAATATGGTTCGTGAAAAATCTGATTCCCTCTAAGTTTTATTTCGAAATTCCTGAATATATTAAGAAATACCCAATAGACATACAAATAAATGGTTTCATTTAGTAGTAAATCTCATTCTCAGACTAACCGTGGTGTTTCTGTTATTACAAAAAATATAATTAAGAGAAAAATGAGTTTTTGTATATTGCGACCATTTGGTCCGCGAAATTTCTGATTCCCTCTAAGTGTGATTTTAATGTTCCTGTATGTCTTAAGAAATACCCAATGGACAACAAAAAAAAATGGTTAAATTAGTAGTAAATCAGTTTCTTAGACTAACTGTGGTATTCATTTTATTACAAAAAATATAATTTAAGAGAAAAAATTAGTTTTCGTATAGTTCGCCCATATGGTACATGAAACTTCTGATTACCGCTAAGTTTGATTTCAAAATTCCAGTATATCTTAAGAAATACCCAGTAAACATACAAATAAAGGAATTCATTCAGTAGTAAATCACATTCTTAGACTAACTGTGATATTAATTTCATTACAAAAAATGAAATTTATGAGAAAAATGAGTTTTTCTATAGTGCGCCCATGTATGGTTCGTGAAACCTCTGATTCCTTCTAAGTTTTATTTCAAAATTCCAGAATATATTAGGAAATACCCAATAGACATACAAATAAATAGTTTCATTTTGTAGTATATCACATTATTAGACTTAATGTTGTATTCATTTTATTACAAAAAATATAATTTAGGAGAAAAATGAGTTTTTGCATAGTGTGTCAATATGGTACGTGAAATTTCTGATTCCCTCTAAGTGTGATTTTAATATTCCTGTATTTCTTAAGAAATACCCAATGGACAAACAAAAAAATGGTTTAAATTAGTAGTAAATCAGTTTCTTAGACTAACTGTGGTATTCATTTTATTACAAAAAATATAATTTATGAGAAAAATTAATTTTGTATAGTGCGCCCATATGGTACGTGAAATTTCTGATTCCCTCTAAGTTTTATTTCTAAATTCCAATATATATTAAGAAATACCCAATGGACATAATAATAAATGGTTTCAAATAGTAGTAAATAACATTCTTAGACTAACTGTGGTACTCATTTTATTACAAAAAATGTAATTTTGGAGAAATATGAGTTTTTATATAGTGCTCACAAATATGGTTCGTGAAAAATCTGATACCCTCTAAGTTTTATTTCGAAATTCCAGAATATATTAAGAAATACAAAATAGACATACAAATAAAATGTTTCATTTAGTAGTAAATCTCATTATTAGACTAACTGTGGTATTCATTTTATAACAAAAAATATTATTTAGGAGAAAAATGATTTTTTGTATAGTGCAACCATATGGTACGTGAAATTTCTGATTCCCTCTAAGTGTGATTTTAATATTCCTGTATATCTTTAGAAATACCCAATGGAAAAACAAAAAAATGGTTTAAATTAGTAGTAAATCAGTTCCTTAGACTAACTGTGGTATTAATTTTATTACAAAAAATATAATTTAAGAGAAAAATTAGTTTTTGTATAGTTCGCCCATATGGTACGTGAAACTTCTGATTACCGCTAAGTTTGATTTCAAAATTCCAGTATATCTTAAGAAATTCCCAGTAAACATACAAATAAAGGAATTCATTCAGTAGTAAATCACATTCTTAGACTAACTGTGA
The DNA here is from genome assembly GCA_037975125.1 of Latrodectus hesperus. NCBI lineage: Eukaryota > Metazoa > Arthropoda > Arachnida > Araneae > Theridiidae > Latrodectus > Latrodectus hesperus. The sequence goes on along the minus strand of CM075855.1, from coordinate 94,720,088 downwards.
TATTAATTTTATTACAAAAAATGTAATTTATTAGAAAAATGAGTTTTTATATAGTGCGCCCATGTATATTTCGTGAAACCTCTGATTCCCTCTAAGTTTGATTTCAATATTCCAGAATATATTAAGATATACCCAATAGACGTACAAATAAATGTTTTCATTTTGTAGTAAATCACATTCTCAGACTAACCGTGGTGTTTCTGTTATTACAAAAAATATAATTAAGAGAAAAATGAGTTTTTGTATATTGCGACCATTTGGTACGTGAAATTTCTTTTCCCTCTATGTTTGATTTCAAAATTACAGCATATCTTAAAAAATACCCAATGGATACATAAACAAATGGCTTCATTTAGTAATAAATCAGTTTCTTAGATCAACTGTGGTATTCATTTTATTACAAAAAATATAATTTTGAAGAAAAATGTGTTTTTATATAGTGTGCCCATATATGGTTCGTGAAACTTCTGATTGCCGCTAAGTTTGATTTCAAAATTCCAGTATATCATAAGACATACCCAATGGATATACAAATATATGATTGCATTTAGAAGTAAATCAGTTTCTTAGACTAAGTGTGGTATTAATTTTATTACAAAAATATAATTTAAGAGAAAAATGAGTTTTTGTATAGGGCGTTCATATGGTACGTGAAATTTCTGATTCCCTCTAAGTGTGATTTCAATATTCCTGTATATCTTAAGAAATACCCAATGGACAAACAAAAAAATGGTTTAAATTAGCAGTAAATCAGTTTCTTAGACTAACTGTGGTATTCATTTTAATACAAAAAATATAATTTAAGAGAAAAATGAGTTTTTATATAGTTCACCCATATGGTACGTGGAACTTCTGATTACCGCTAAGTTTGATTTCAATATTCCAGTATATCTTAAAAAATACCCAGTAAAAATACAAATTAATGAATTCATTCAGTAGTAAATCACATTCTTAGACTAAATTTATGTTTATATTATTACAAAAGATATAATTTAGGAGAAAAATGAGTTTTTATATAGTGCGCCCATGTATGGTTCGTAAAACCTCTGATTCCCTCTAAGTATGATTTCAAAATTCCAGAATATATTAAGAAATACCCTATAGACATACAAATAAATGGTTTCATTTTGTAGTAAATCACATTATTAGACTAACTGTGGTATTCATTTTTTTACAAAAAATATAATTTAGGAGAAAAATGAGTTTTTGTATAGTGCGTCCATATGGTACGTGAAATTTTTGATTCCCTCTAAGTGTGATTTCAATATTCCTGTGTATCTTAAGAAATTCCCAATGAACAAACAAAAAAAATGGTTTAAATTAGTAGTAAATCAGTTCCTTAGACTAACTGTGGTATTCATTTTATTACAAAAAATATAATTTAAGAGAAAAATGAGTTTTGGTATAGTGCGTCCATATGGTCCGTGAAATTTCTGATTCCCTCTAAGTGTGATTTCAATATTCCTGTGTATCTTAAGAAACACCCAATGGACAAACAAAAAAATGGTTTAAATTAGTAGTAAATCAGTTCCTTAGACTAACTGTGGTATTCATTTTATTACAAAAAATATAATTTAAGAGAAAAATGAGTTTTTGTATAGTGCGCCCATATGGTACGTGAAACTTCTGATTCCCTCTAAGTTTGATTTCAAAAATTCCAATATATATTAAGAAATACCCAATGGACATACATAATAAATGGTTTCAAATAGTAGTAAATCACATTTCTTAGACTAACTGTGGTACTCATTTTATTACAAAAAATGTAATTTTGGAGAAATATGAGTTTTTATATAGTGCGCACAAATATGGTTCGTGAAAAATCTGATTCCCTCTAAGTTTTATTTCGAAATTCCTGAATATATTAAGAAATACCCAATAGACATACAAATAAATGGTTTCATTTAGTAGTAAATCTCATTCTCAGACTAACCGTGGTGTTTCTGTTATTACAAAAAATATAATTAAGAGAAAAATGAGTTTTTGTATATTGCGACCATTTGGTCCGCGAAATTTCTGATTCCCTCTAAGTGTGATTTTAATGTTCCTGTATGTCTTAAGAAATACCCAATGGACAACAAAAAAAAATGGTTAAATTAGTAGTAAATCAGTTTCTTAGACTAACTGTGGTATTCATTTTATTACAAAAAATATAATTTAAGAGAAAAATTAGTTTTTGTATAGTTCGCCCATATGGTACATGAAACTTCTGATTACCGCTAAGTTTGATTTCAAAATTCCAGTATATCTTAAGAAATACCCAGTAAACATACAAATAAAGGAATTCATTCAGTAGTAAATCAAATTCTTAGACTAACTGTGATATTAATTTCATTACAAAAAATGAAATTTAGGAGAAAAATGAGTTTTTCTATAGTGCGCCCATGTATGGTTCGTGAAACCTCTGATTCCTTCTAAGTTTTATTTCAAAATTCCAGTATATATTAGGAAATACCCAATAGACATACAAATAAATGGTTTAAATTAGTAGTAAATCAGTTTCTTAGACTAACTGTGGTATTCATTTTATTACAAAAAATATAATTTAGGAGAAAAATTAATTTTGTATAGTGCGCCCATATGGTACGTGAAATTTCTGATTCCCTCTAAGTTTTATTTCTAAATTCCAATATATATTAAGAAATACCCAATGGACATAATAATAAATGGTTTCAAATAGTAGTAAATCACATTCTTAGACTAACTGTGGTACTCATTTTATTACAAAAAATGTAATTTTGGAGAAATATGAGTTTTTATATAGTGCTCACAAATATGGTTCGTGAAAAATCTGATACCCTCTAAGTTTTATTTCGAAATTCCAGAATATATTAAGAAATACAAAATAGACATACAAATAAAATGTTTCATTTAGTAGTAAATCTCATTATTAGACTAACTGTGGTATTCATTTTATAACAAAAAATATTATTTAGGAGAAAAATGATTTTTTGTATAGTGCAATCCATATGGTACGTGAAATTTCTGATTCCCTCTAAGTGTGATTTTAATATTCCTGTATATCTTTAGAAATACCCAATGGAAAAACAAAAAAATGGTTTAAATTAGTAGTAAATCAGTTCCTTAGACTAACTGTGGTATTAATTTTATTACAAAAAATATAATTTAAGAGAAAAATTAGTTTTTGTATAGTTCGCCCATATGGTACGTGAAACTTCTGATTACCGCTAAGTTTGATTTCAAAAATCCAGTATATCTTAAGAAATTCCCAGTAAACATACAAATAAAGGAATTCATTCAGTAGTAAATCACATTCTTAGACTAACTGTGATATTAATTTTATTACAAAAAATGTAATTTATTAGAAAAATGAGTTTTTATATAGTGCGCCCATGTATATTTCGTGAAACCTCTGATTCCTTCTAAGTTTTATTTCAAAATTCCAGAATATATTAGGAAATACCCAATAGACATACAAATAAATAGTTTCATTTTGTAGTATATCACATTATTAGACTTAATGTTGTATTCATTTTATTACAAAAAATATAATTTAGGAGAAAAATGAGTTTTTGCATAGTGTGTCAATATGGTACGTGAAATTTCTGATTCCCTCTAAGTGTGATTTTAATATTCCTGTATGTCTTAAGAAATACCCAATGGACAAACAAAAAAATGGTTTAAATTAGTAGTAAATCAGTTTCTTAGACTAACTGTGGTATTCATTTTATTACAAAAAATATAATTTATGAGAAAAATTAATTTTGTATAGTGCGCCCATATGGTACGTGAAATTTCTGATTCCCTCTAAGTTTTATTTCTAAATTCCAATATATATTAAGAAATACCCAATGGACATAATAATAAATGGTTTCAAATAGTAGTAAATAACATTCTTAGACTAACTGTGGTACTCATTTTATTACAAAAAATGTAATTTTGGAGAAATATGAGTTTTTATATAGTGCTCACAAATATGGTTCGTGAAAAATCTGATACCCTCTAAGTTTTATTTCGAAATTCCAGAATATATTAAGAAATACAAAATAGACATACAAATAAAATGTTTCATTTAGTAGTAAATCTCATTATTAGACTAACTGTGGTATTCATTTTATAACAAAAAATATAATTTATGAGAAAAATTAATTTTTGTATAGTGCGCCCATATGGTACGTGAAACTTCTGATTCCCTCTAAGTTTGATTTCAAAATTCCAGTATATCTTAAAAAATACCCAATGGATATACAAATAAATGGCTTCATTTAGTAGTTAATCAGTTTCTTAGACCAACTGTAGTATTTATTTTATTACAAAAAATATAATTTAAGAGAAAAATGAGTTTTTATATAGTGCGCTCAAATATGGTTCGTGAAAAATCTGATTCCCTCTAAGTTTGATTTCAATATTCCAGAATATATTAAGATATACCCAATAGACATACAAATAAATGTTTTCATTTTGTAGTAAATCACATTCTCAGACTAACCGTGGTGTTTCTGTTATTACAAAAAATATAATTAAGAGAAAAATGAGTTTTTGTATATTGCGACCATTTGGTACGTGAAATTTCTTTTCCCTCTATGTTTGATTTCAAAATTACAGCATATCTTAAAAAATACCCAATGGATACATAAACAAATGGCTTCATTTAGTAGTAAATCAGTTTCTTAGATCAACTGTGGTATTCATTTTATTACAAAAAATATAATTTTGGAGAAAAATGTGTTTTTATATAGTGTGCCCATATATGGTTCGTGAAACTTCTGATTGCCGCTAAGTTTGATTTCAAAATTCCAGTATATCTTAAGACATACCCAATGGATATACAAATATATGATTGCATTTAGAAGTAAATCAGTTTCTTAGACTAAGTGTGGTATTAATTTTATTACAAAAATATAATTTAAGAGAAAAATGAGTTTTTGTATAGGGCGTTCATATGGTACGTGAAATTTCTGATTCCCTCTAAGTGTGATTTCAATATTCCTGTATATCTTAAGAAATACCCAATGGACAAACAAAAAAATGGTTTAAATTAGCAGTAAATCAGTTTCTTAGACTAACTGTGGTATTCATTTTAATACAAAAAATATAATTTAAGAGAAAATTGAGTTTTTATATAGTTCACCCATATGGTACGTGGAACTTCTGATTACCGCTAAGTTTGATTTCAAAATTCCAGTATATCTTAAAAAATACCCAGTAAAAATACAAATTAATGAATTCATTCAGTAGTAAATCACATTCTTAGACTAAATTTATGTTTATATTATTACAAAAGATATAATTTAGGAGAAAAATGAGTTTTTATATAGTGCGCCCATGTATGGTTCGTAAAACCTCTGATTCCCTCTAAGTATGATTTCAAAATTCCAGAATATATTAAGAAATACCCTATAGACATACAAATAAATGGTTTCATTTTGTAGTAAATCACATTATTAGACTAACTGTGGTATTCATTTTTTTACAAAAAATATAATTTAGGAGAAAAATGAGTTTTTGTATAGTGCGTCCATATGGTACGTGAAATTTTTGATTCCCTCTAAGTGTGATTTCAATATTCCTGTGTATCTTAAGAAATTCCCAATGAACAAACAAAAAAAATGGTTTAAATTAGTAGTAAATCAGTTTCTTAGACTAACTGTGGTATTCATTTTATTACAAAAAATATAATTTAGGAGAAAAATTAATTTTGTATAGTGCGCCCATATGGTACGTGAAACTTCTGATTCCCTCTAAGTTTGATTTCAAAATTCCAGTATATCTTAAAAAATACCCAATGGATATACAAATAAATGGCTTCATTTAGTAGTTAATCAGTTTCTTAGACCAACTGTAGTATTTATTTTATTACAAAAAATATAATTTAAGAGAAAAATGAGTTTTTATATAGTGCGCTCAAATATGGTTCGTGAAAAATCTGATTCCCTCTAAGTTTTATTTCTAAATTCCACAATATATTAAGAAATACCCAATAGACATACAAATAAATGGTTTCATTTAGTAGTAAATCTCATTATTAGACTAACTGTGGTATTCATTTTATAACAAAAAATATTATTTAGGAGAAAAATGATTTTTTGTATAGTGCATCAATATGGTACGTGAAATTTCTGATTCCCTCTAATTGTGATTTTAATATTCCTGTATGTCTTAAGAAATACCCAATGGACAAACAAAAAAATGGTTTAAATTAGTAGTAAATCAGTTTCTTAGACTAACTGTGGTATTCATTTTAATACAAAAAATATAATTTAAGAGAAAAATGAGTTTTGGTATAGTGCGTCCATATGGTCCGTGAAATTTCTGATTCCCTCTAAGTGTGATTTCAAAATTCCTGTGTATCTTAAGAAATACCTAATGGACAAACAAAAAAATGGTTTAAATTAGTAGTAAATCAGTTCCTTAGACTAACTGTGGTATTCATTTTATTACAAAAAATATAATTTAAGAGAAAAATGAGTTTTTGTATAGTTCGCCCATATGGTACGTGAAACTTCTGATTCCCGCTAAGTTTGATTTAAAAATTCCAATATATATTAAGAAATACCCAATGGACATAATAATAAATGGTTTCAAATAGTAGTAAATCACATTCTTAGACTAACTGTGGTACTCATTTTATTACAAAAAATGTAATTTTGGAGAAATATGAGTTTTTATATAGTGCGCACAAATATGGTTCGTGAAAAATCTGATTCCCTCTAAGTTTTATTTCGAAATTCCTGAATATATTAAGAAATACCCAATAGACATACAAATAAATGGTTTCATTTAGTAGTAAATCTCATTCTTAGACTAACTGTGGTGTTTCATGTTATAACAAAAAATATTATTTAGGAGAAAAATGAGTTTTTGTATATTGCGATCCATATGGTACGTGAAATTTCTGATTCCCTCTAAGTGTGATTTTAATATTCCTGTATGTCTTAAGAAATACCCAATGGACAACACAAAAAAATGGTTAAATTAGTAGTAAATCAGTTTCTTAGACTAACTGTGGTATTCATTTTAATACAAAAAATATAATTTAAGAGAAAAATGAGTTTTGGTATAGTGCGCCCATATGGTACATGAAACTTCTGATTACCGCTAAGTTTGATTTCAAAATTCCAGTATATCTTAAGAAATACCCAGTAAACATACAAATAAAGGAATTCATTCAGTAGTAAATCAAATTCTTAGACTAACTGTGATATTAATTTCATTACAAAAAATGAAATTTAGGAGAAAAATGAGTTTTTATATAGTGCGCCCATGTATGGTTCGTGAAACCTCTGATTCCTTCTAAGTTTTATTTCAAAATTCCAGTATATATTAGGAAATACCCAATAGACATACAAATAAATGGTTTCATTTTGTAGTACATCACATTATTAGACTTAATGTTGTATTCATTTTATTATAAAAAATATAATTTAGGAGAAAAATGAGTTTTTGCATAGTGTGTCAATATGGTACGTGAAATTTCTGATTCCCTCTAAGTGTGATTTTAATATTCCTGTATTTCTTAAGAAATACCCAATGGACAAACAAAAAAATGGTTTAAATTAGTAGTAAATCAGTTTCTTAGACTAACTGTGGTATTCATTTTATTACAAAAAATATAATTTAGGAGAAAAATTAATTTTGTATAGTGCGCCCATATGGTACGTGAAACTTCTGATTCCCTCTAAGTTTGATTTCAAAATTCCAGTATATCTTAAAAAATACCCAATGGATATACAAATAAATGGCTTCATTTAGTAGTTAATCAGTTTCTTAGACCAACTGTAGTATTTATTTTATTACAAAAAATATAATTTAAGAGAAAAATGAGTTTTTATATAGTGCGCTCAAATATGGTTCGTGAAAAATCTGATTCCCTCTAAGTTTTATTTCGAAATTCCTGAATATATTAAGAAATACCCAATAGACATACAAATAAATGGTTTCATTTAGTAGTAAATCTCATTCTCAGACTAACCGTGGTGTTTCTGTTATTACAAAAAATATAATTAAGAGAAAAATGAGTTTTTGTATATTGCGACCATTTGGTCCGCGAAATTTCTGATTCCCTCTAAGTGTGATTTTAATGTTCCTGTATGTCTTAAGAAATACCCAATGGACAACAAAAAAAAAATGGTTAAATTAGTAGTAAATCAGTTTCTTAGACTAACTGTGGTATTCATTTTATTACAAAAAATATAATTTAAGAGAAAAAATTAGTTTTCGTATAGTTCGCCCATATGGTACATGAAACTTCTGATTACCGCTAAGTTTGATTTCAAAATTCCAGTATATCTTAAGAAATTCCCAGTAAACATACAAATAAAGGAATTCATTCAGTAGTAAATCACATTCTTAGACTAACTGTGATATTAATTTTATTACAAAAAATGTAATTTATTAGAAAAATGAGTTTTTATATAGTGCGCCCATGTATATTTCGTGAAACCTCTGATTCCTTCTAAGTTTTATTTCAAAATTCCAGAATATATTAGGAAATACCCAATAGACATACAAATAAATAGTTTCATTTTGTAGTATATCACATTATTAGACTTAATGTTGTATTCATTTTATTACAAAAAATATAATTTAGGAGAAAAATGAGTTTTTGCATAGTGTGTCAATATGGTACGTGAAATTTCTGATTCCCTCTAAGTGTGATTTTAATATTCCTGTATGTCTTAAGAAATACTCAATGGACAAACAAAAAAATGGTTTAAATTAGTAGTAAATCAGTTTCTTAGACTAACTGTGGTATTCATTTTATTACAAAAAATATAATTTATGAGAAAAATTAATTTTGTATAGTGCGCCCATATGGTACGTGAAATTTCTGATTCCCTCTAAGTTTTATTTCTAAATTCCAATATATATTAAGAAATACCCAATGGACATAATAATAAATGGTTTCATATAGTAGTAAATAACATTCTTAGACTAACTGTGGTACTCATTTTATTACAAAAAATGTAATTTTGGAGAAATATGAGTTTTTATATAGTGCTCACAAATATGGTTCGTGAAAAATCTGATACCCTCTAAGTTTTATTTCGAAATTCCAGAATATATTAAGAAATACAAAATAGACATACAAATAAAATGTTTCATTTAGTAGTAAATCTCATTATTAGACTAACTGTGGTATTCATTTTATAACAAAAAATATTATTTAGGAGAAAAATTATTTTTTGTATAGTGCAACCATATGGTACGTGAAATTTCTGATTCCCTCTAAGTGTGATTTTAATATTCCTGTATATCTTTAGAAATACCCAATGGAAAAACAAAAAAATGGTTTAAATTAGTAGTAAATCAGTTCCTTAGACTAACTGTGGTATTAATTTTATTACAAAAAATATAATTTAAGAGAAAAATTAGTTTTTGTATAGTTCGCCCATATGGTACGTGAAACTTCTGATTACCGCTAAGTTTGATTTCAAAAATCCAGTATATCTTAAGAAATTCCCAGTAAACATACAAATAAAGGAATTCATTCAGTAGTAAATCACATTCTTAGACTAACTGTGATATTAATTTTATTACAAAAAATGTAATTTATTAGAAAAATGAGTTTTTATATAGTGCGCCCATGTATATTTCGTGAAACCTCTGATTCCCTCTAAGTTTGATTTCAATATTCCAGAATATATTAAGATATACCCAATAGACGTACAAATAAATGTTTTCATTTTGTAGTAAATCACATTCTCAGACTAACCGTGGTGTTTCTGTTATTACAAAAAATATAATTAAGAGAAAAATGAGTTTTTGTATATTGCGACCATTTGGTACGTGAAATTTCTTTTCCCTCTATGTTTGATTTCAAAATTACAGCATATCTTAAAAAATACCCAATGGATACATAAACAAATGGCTTCATTTAGTAATAAATCAGTTTCTTAGATCAACTGTGGTATTCATTTTATTACAAAAAATATAATTTTGAAGAAAAATGTGTTTTTATATAGTGTGCCCATATATGGTTCGTGAAACTTCTGATTGCCGCTAAGTTTGATTTCAAAATTCCAGTATATCATAAGACATACCCAATGGATATACAAATATATGATTGCATTTAGAAGTAAATCAGTTTCTTAGACTAAGTGTGGTATTAATTTTATTACAAAAATATAATTTAAGAGAAAAATGAGTTTTTGTATAGTTCGCCCATATGGTACGTGAAACTTCTGATTCCCTCTAAGTGTGATTTCAATATTCCTGTATATCTTAAGAAATACCCAATGGACAAACAAAAAAATGGTTTAAATTAGCAGTAAATAAGTTTCTTAGACTAACTGTGGTATTCATTTTAATACAAAAAATATAATTTAAGAGAAAAATGGGTTTTTATATAGTTCACCCATATGGTACGTGGAACTTCTGATTACCGCTAAGTTTGATTTCAATATTCCAGTATATCTTAAAAAATACCCAGTAAAAATACAAATTAATGAATTAATTCAGTAGTAAATCACATTCTTAGACTAAATTTATGTTTATATTATTACAAAAGATATAATTTAGGAGAAAAATGAGTTTTTATATAGTGCGCCCATGTATGGTTCGTAAAACCTCTGATTCCCTCTAAGTATGATTTCAAAATTCCAGAATATATTAAGAAATACCCTATAGACATACAAATAAATGGTTTCATTTTGTAGTAAATCACATTATTAGACTAACTGTGGTATTCATTTTTTTACAAAAAATATAATTTAGGAGAAAAATGAGTTTTTGTATAGTGCGTCCATATGGTACGTGAAATTTTTGATTCCCTCTAAGTGTGATTTCAATATTCCTGTGTATCTTAAGAAATTCCCAATGAACAAACAAAAAAAATGGTTTAAATTAGTAGTAAATCAGTTCCTTAGACTAACTGTGGTATTCATTTTATTACAAAAAATATAATTTAAGAGAAAAATGAGTTTTGGTATAGTGCGTCCATATGGTCCGTGAAATTTCTGATTCCCTCTAAGTGTGATTTCAATATTCCTGTGTATCTTAAGAAACACCCAATGGACAAACAAAAAAATGGTTTAAATTAGTAGTAAATCAGTTCCTTAGACTAACTGTGGTATTCATTTTATTACAAAAAATATAATTTAAGAGAAAAATGAGTTTTTGTATAGTTCGCCCATATGGTACGTGAAACTTCTGATTCCCGCTAAGTTTGATTTAAAAATTCCAATATATATTAAGAAATACCCAATGGACATAATAATAAATGGTTTCAAATAGTAGTAAATCACATTCTTAGACTAACTGTGGTACTCATTTTATTACAAAAAATGTAATTTTGGAGAAATATGAGTTTTTATATAGTGCGCACAAATATGGTTCGTGAAAAATCTGATTCCCTCTAAGTTTTATTTCGAAATTCCTGAATATATTAAGAAATACCCAATAGACATACAAATAAATGGTTTCATTTAGTAGTAAATCTCATTCTCAGACTAACCGTGGTGTTTCTGTTATTACAAAAAATATAATTAAGAGAAAAATGAGTTTTTGTATATTGCGACCATTTGGTCCGCGAAATTTCTGATTCCCTCTAAGTGTGATTTTAATGTTCCTGTATGTCTTAAGAAATACCCAATGGACAACAAAAAAAAATGGTTAAATTAGTAGTAAATCAGTTTCTTAGACTAACTGTGGTATTCATTTTATTACAAAAAATATAATTTAAGAGAAAAATTAGTTTTTGTATAGTTCGCCCATATGGTACATGAAACTTCTGATTACCGCTAAGTTTGATTTCAAAATTCCAGTATATCTTAAGAAATACCCAGTAAACATACAAATAAAGGAATTCATTCAGTAGTAAATCAAATTCTTAGACTAACTGTGATATTAATTTCATTACAAAAAATGAAATTTAGGAGAAAAATGAGTTTTTCTATAGTGCGCCCATGTATGGTTCGTGAAACCTCTGATTCCTTCTAAGTTTTATTTCAAAATTCCAGTATATATTAGGAAATACCCAATAGACATACAAATAAATGGTTTCATTTTGTAGTATATCACATTATTAGACTTAATGTAGTATTCATTTTATTACAAATAATATAATTTAGGAGAAAAATGAGTTTTTGCATAGTGTGTCAATATGGTACGTGAAATTTCTGATTCCCTCTAAGTGTGATTTTAATATTCCTGTATTTTTTAAGAAATACCCAATGGACAAACAAAAAAATGGTTTAAATTAGTAGTAAATCAGTTTCTTAGACTAACTGTGGTATTCATTTTATTACAAAAAATATAATTTAGGAGAAAAATTAATTTTGTATAGTGCGCCCATATGGTACGTGAAACTTCTGATTCCCTCTAAGTTTGATTTCAAAATTCCAGTATATCTTAAAAAATACCCAATGGATATACAAATAAATGGCTTCATTTAGTAGTTAATCAGTTTCTTAGACCAACTGTAGTATTTATTTTATTACAAAAAATATAATTTAAGAGAAAAATGAGTTTTTATATAGTGCGCTCAAATATGGTTCGTGAAAAATCTGATTCCCTCTAAGTTTTATTTCTAAATTCCACAATATATTAAGAAATACCCAATAGACATACAAATAAATGGTTTCATTTAGTAGTAAATCTCATTATTAGACTAACTGTGGTATTCATTTTATAACAAAAAATATTATTTAGGAGAAAAATGATTTTTTGTATAGTGCATCCATATGGTACGTGAAATTTCTGATTCCCTCTAAGTGTGATTTTAATATTCCTGTATATCTTTAGAAATACCCAATGGAAAAACAAAAAAATGGTTTAAATTAGTAGTAAATCAGTTCCTTAGACTAACTGTGGTATTAATTTTATTACAAAAAATATAATTTAAGAGAAAAATTAGTTTTTGTATAGTTCGCCCATATGGTACGTGAAACTTCTGATTACCGCTAAGTTTGATTTCAAAATTCCAGTATATCTTAAGAAATTCCCAGTAAACATACAAATAAAGGAATTCATTCAGTAGTAAATCACATTCTTAGACTAACTGTGATATTAATTTTATTACAAAAAATGTAATTTATTAGAAAAATGAGTTTTTATATAGTGCGCCCATGTATATTTCGTGAAACCTCTGATTCCCTCTAAGTTTGATTTCAATATTCCAGAATATATTAAGATATACCCAATAGACATACAAATAAATGTTTTCATTTTGTAGTAAATCACATTCTCAGACTAACCGTGGTGTTTCTGTTATTACAAAAAATATAATTAAGAGAAAAATGAGTTTTTGTATATTGCGACCATTTGGTACGTGAAATTTCTTTTCCCTCTATGTTTGATTTCAAAATTACAGCATATCTTAAAAAATACCCAATGGATACATAAACAAATGGCTTCATTTAGTAGTAAATCAGTTTCTTAGATCAACTGTGGTATTCATTTTATTACAAAAAATATAATTTTGGAGAAAAATGTGTTTTTATATAGTGTGCCCATATATGGTTCGTGAAACTTCTGATTGCCGCTAAGTTTGATTTCAAAATTCCAGTATATCTTAAGACATACCCAATGGATATACAAATATATGATTGCATTTAGAAGTTAATCAGTTTCTTAGACTAAGTGTGGTATTAATTTTATTACAAAAATATAATTTAAGAGAAAAATGAGTTTTTGTATAGGGCGTTCATATGGTACGTGAAATTTCTGATTCCCTCTAAGTGTGATTTCAATATTCCTGTATATCTTAAGAAATACCCAATGGACAAACAAAAAAATGGTTTAAATTAGCAGTAAATCAGTTTCTTAGACTAACTGTGGTATTCATTTTAATACAAAAAATATAATTTAAGAGAAAATTGAGTTTTTATATAGTTCACCCATATGGTACGTGGAACTTCTGATTACCGCTAAGTTTGATTTCAAAATTCCAGTATATCTTAAAAAAACCCAGTAAAAATACAAATTAATGAATTCATTCAGTAGTAAATCACATTCTTAGACTAAATTTATGTTTATATTATTACAAAAGATATAATTTTGGAGAAAAATGAGTTTTTATATAGTGCGCCCATGTATGGTTCGTAAAACCTCTGATTCCCTCTAAGTATGATTTCAAAATTCCATAATATATTAAGAAATACCCTATAGACATACAAATAAATGGTTTCATTTTGTAGTAAATCACATTATTAGACTAACTGTGGTATTCATTTTTTTACAAAAAATATAATTTAGGAGAAAAATGAGTTTTTGTATAGTGCGTCCATATGGTACGTGAAATTTTTGATTCCCTCTTAGTGTGATTTCAATATTCCTGTGTATCTTAAGAAATTCCCAATGAACAAACAAAAAAATGGTTTAAATTAGTAGTAAATCAGTTTCTTAGACTAACTGTGGTATTCATTTTATTACAAAAAATATAATTTAGGAGAAAAATTAATTTTGTATAGTGCGCCCATATGGTACGTGAAACTTCTGATTCCCTCTAAGTTTGATTTCAAAATTCCAGTATATATTAAAAAATACCCAATGGATATACAAATAAATGGCTTCATTTAGTAGTTAATCAGTTTCTTAGACCAACTGTAGTATTTATTTTATTACAAAAAATATAATTTAAGAGAAAAATGAGTTTTTATATAGTGCGCTCAAATATGGTTCGTGAAAAATCTGATTCCCTCTAAGTTTTATTTCTAAATTCCAGAATATATTAAGAAATACCCAATAGACATACAAATAAATGGTTTCATTTAGTAGTAAATCTCATTATTAGACTAACTGTGGTATTCATTTTAAAACAAAAAATATTATTTAGGAGAAAAATGATTTTTTGTATAGTGCATCCATATGGTACGTGAATTTTCTGATTCCCTCTAATTGTGATTTTTAATATTCCTGTATGTCTTAAGAAATACCCAATATACAAACAAAAAAATGGTTTAAATTAGTAGTAAATCAGTTTCTTAGACTAACTGTGGTATTCATTTTAATACAAAAAATATAATTTAAGAGAAAAATGAGTTTTGGTATAGTGCGTCCATATGGTCCGTGAAATTTCTGATTCCCTCTAAGTGTGATTTCAAAATTCCTGTGTATCTTAAGAAATACCTAATGGACAAACAAAAAAAATGGTTTAAATTAGTAGTAAATCAGTTCCTTAGACTAACTGTGGTATTCATTTTATTACAAAAAATATAATTTAAGAGAAAAATGAGTTTTTGTATAGTTCGCCCATATGGTACGTGAAACTTCTGATTCCCGCTAAGTTTGATTTAAAAATTCCAATATATATTAAGAAATACCCAATGGACATAATAATAAATGGTTTCAAACAGTAGTAAATCACATTCTTAGACTAACTGTGATATTAATTTCATTACAAAAAATTAAATTTAGGAGAAAAATGAGTTTTTATATAGTGCGCCCATGTATGGTTCGTGAAATCTCTGATTCCTTCTAAGTTTTATTTCAAAATTCCAGTATATATTAGGAAATACCCAATAGACATAAAAATAATTGGTTTCATTTTGTAGTACATCACATTATTAGACTTAATGTTGTATTCATTTTATTATAAAAAATATAATTTAGGAGAAAAATGAGTTTTTGCATAGTGTGTCAATATGGTACGTGAAATTTCTGATTCCCTCTAAGTGTGATTTTAATATTCCTGTATTTCTTAAGAAATACCCAATGGACAAACAAAAAAATGGTTTAAATTAGTAGTAAATCAGTTTCTTAGACTAACTGTGGTATTCATTTTATTACAAAAAATATAATTTAGGAGAAAAATTAATTTTGTATAGTGCGCCCATATGGTACGTGAAACTTCTGATTCCCTCTAAGTTTGATTTCAAAATTCCAGTATATCTTAAAAAATACCCAATGGATATACAAATAAATGGCTTCATTTAGTAGTTAATCAGTTTCTTAGACCAACTGTAGTATTTATTTTATTACAAAAAATATAATTTAAGAGAAAAATGAGTTTTTGTATTGTGCGTCCATATGGTACGTGAAATTTTTGATTCCCTCTAAGTGTGATTTCAATATTCCTGTGTATTTTATGAAACACCCAATCGTCAAACAAAAAAATGGTTTAAATTAGTAGTACATACAAATAAACGAATTCATTCAGTAGTAAATCACATTCTTAGACTAACTGTGGTACTCATTTTATGACAAAAAAATTAATTTTGGAGAAATATGAGTTTTTATATAGTGTGCACAAATATGGTTCGTGAAACTTCTGATTGCCTCTAAGTTTTATTTCAAAATTCCAGAATATATTAAGAAGTACCCATTAGACATATAAATAAGTGGTTTCATTTTGTAGTAAATCACATTATTAGACTAACTGCGGTATTCATTTTATTACAAAAAATATAATTTAGGAGTAAAATTAGGTTTTGTATAGTGACATAAGCCCCTGGCAGGACCAAAACCTCTTGGTGGGTAAGGCAAGGAACCTTGTCAGAACCACCAAGATAATTGCAAAACTTTCGAAAATTTGCAGTCAACTGAATCCTAAGGAGGTCCTGAGAAAAATCGAGGCACAGAACGTTTGGGTCACTCCTACGGAGATAAAGGTTCTTAACATTGGAAACGACACAGCTTGGCAGACCATTGTTGTTAATGTACCCGAACTAGATGCTGCCACACTTGGTGTAATATGATATAAGTTCCATATCGAACTTCACCAAGTGCAGGCAAAAGTGCTTGATAAACCCGCTCATGCTTATGGGGGTGAAAGTAGTTCAAGCCAACCTCCACCACAGTAGAAGTCGTACCACTAACCTCAGTAAGAAGTTTCTTGCTGGGGATACACACCTGTCCTTGATTCAAGGACCCAGGCTGGTTAGGGGAAGAATCGGTTGCCTCAAAGGAGCTAAAGGTAAGATTATCTATTGTACAAATAGCAATGCTAGAACTTGCATACTTTTACATAAAAACATTGAGGTTTCACCCCTCTCTGAATTTATCATAGACTCAACTAAGATGCTCTCGAATTCTGAATCATTTAACTAGATATTTTAAACCATGCACTTCTCCTAATTTACCCTTTTAACTATTTCATCTTTTAGAGAATTACTTATATTTATCCAAAAGGATCATCAATTTCTTTGCAAATTAAACATCTTTTTTATCAAACATTTAACAATAAAAGACAATGGAGTGGAGGCAATGTTAAGGCTCTTCCAGACCTACGTGAGAACTCCCGTTGTCTTGTCGCCCCATCTGGTGTTAGTTCTTAAAGCTTGTCGAGGGGAGTATCCAAAACAATATTATTGGTTGAAATTGCTTGTCAATCAATCTTTCGAAGTTAGCGAGTCTGCCAGATTTGGCGCGTTATATCGTGAAAAATTAAAGCTCTAACGCCATAAAAACAGCCAAAAAGAGAGTTTTAAATTTGCTCCTAACAGATGTTAAACCTCAAATTACCCTCAGGGTTCTTAGAATAGGGGTGAGGGAAAATGAGCCACTACAAATGCTGAACGAACTGACACCGGAAATACGTCTTATAGAAAATTAGCTGCCAGTGATTCTAAAGAAAATATTATTTGTTTATATTTTAGAGTTCGGCTTTTATTATTTGCACTAAAAAATATGAAGACAAATTGCGGATGTTGAGTGGTTTTACAGTTACTAATTAAATGGTCAAAAATGATTATCAGAATTCAAATCAAACCTAAAATACTATATGAATGATTAAAAATATTTTCTTAAGTGCCTTGGTTGAATTTGATTTTATGAGACTTGATCCATTGAATGCAACAAATAATTAAAAGCTATTATTTTCAAAACTAACTCAATATAAAAATATTTAATTTTTTTCAAGTTTTTGTTAAAACTAACACACACACATATACATATTCTAATTATATAAAAATAGATGAAATGATAAATTATATAAATAATTTCAGTTACAATATATATTTTTATGAAAATAACGTTACGATTATCTATCTATCTATCTATCTATCTATCTATCTATATATATATATATATATATATATATATATATATATATATATATATATATATATATATATATATATATATATATATATATATATATATATATATATATATATATATATATATATATATATATATATATATATATATATATATATATATATATATATATATATATATATATATATATATATATATATATATATATATATATATATATATATATATATATATATATATATATATATATATATATATATATATATATATATATATATATATATATATATATATATATATATATATATATATATATATATATATATATATATATATATATATAATCGTATCGTAATTTTCATAAAAATATTGTAACTGTAATTATTTTTTTAATAATCATTACATCTATTTTTATATATTTTTTAGTGCGAATAATTAGAATTACTTAGAGCTTGAAAGAGAGATTCATCTCTTATCTTTCATCTCACAAGTCCCTAACTTTATTTCTCTATATAAATAAAATTAAATGAGTTATAATTAGAAGTACACGTTTTTTAAAAAGTTAATATTCTGGTGTAAAATGTGTTGTGAAATATATATTTTCCCCTGGCTTGATAAAAACAAAATTAGATTAGCACTAAATATGCCATATAAAAACACACAGGTAAATTAGATTAAAATAAGTTTAGTAAAAAATTGTGAGAAATATAAATTAGGTTTATATTTGTCAACAAATAATCAAATGCAAATGCAACTTATAGCATAAGAGAAAAATTATAATTTCATAGTAATACGAGTAAAATGTAATACAATTTCAGGAGCACATGGGAAATTTAGTTAGTACCTTGAAATATATATGATGTAAAATAGTAATTAAAATAAATTTATTAATAAAATAAAGAAATGCTTGAGCAATTCACATTTCATGAAGAGAAAACAGAAATTAAATATACATATATAAACACACACAAAGACTATATACAAACACAAACATACAAATTCGTATAGTTAAACTTATATTTTTTTGGGATTTTAATTTTTCATCTTTTTTTGTTTGCTTCTCAATTATATAAGTGGGATTTCGTATGTCCATTGATCTAGGATAACGTGGATCGATTAGTTCTGGCAAAAGACAGTCAAAATAAAAATCATTTAATTTAGTTTTCATTTGTGTCTCCCAAAACACATCATCTCTAAAAATATGTTCAGTTTTAATTCCTTTTGGGGACCAAATGGCAAACCAACAAAAGTTTCTTTCACTAATGTGTAATTGCCCTTGGATTTGATAGTAAAATTTATGATTTTTATTTATGCCATTAATTTCTTTTGTTTTTCTATCTTTTTGCCAGAAATTGAATTTAGATTTCTTTATAAATTCATTGGGATGTATATCGCGACATGTATATGGGCATTTGATTTCAACAATACCCTCTTTGCCAATTATTCCACCTGGCGTGGCAGCTAAATGAGGCAAATTTTTATCTATAAATTTCCCACATGGTTCTATTTTAAGTCCTATTTCTTTTTCTAGTTCGAGAATGGCAGTTTTTCATGAATAATCCCGTGTAAAATTGCTTTATTTTTTACATTAGAGTATAGTACTGTTTTCACTAAATTTTGGCATCCTGTAGAGGATAACTTCCGACATACAGCACCAAAATTTGACGCTGTCAATCGAATTCTTCTTTCCTTTCTCCAAACAGCATTCTCACTTTGAAGTACAGTAGCTCTTTCTAAATCTTCTCTTTCTTTCAAAGTAAGAGCTAGACTAGTCAATAATTTCGATTTTTTCCCCTCGTATTCATTATATGATAAATCTGGCTTTTCAGCAGCTGGGCCATAATTTTTGTCGGGACCTGGAAAAATATTTGCTAATTTCCTAGGCTTTGACTTATTTTTTGCTTTATTTAATTTATTTATAATTTTATTTTCGAACTGCTTGCAGTATTTACCTGGGCTATTTTCGTTAAGTGCTTTGTGCATTTCAATATATTTTTTTTTAGTATTGTGGGAAAGAATTGAAGCATAGCATCTTGTTTGGTAGGAATTCTTTTGACAATCGTTCATTCTCTTCCCACCCATTAACTTGGCAACCATTGAATTAAATTATTCTACAATGTTAGTATTAGCGTTATACAATAGACTTTTTGCATGCAGGGCTAAGGACTCTAAAATTTCTAATATTTTATATAAAATACCACCGCTTTTTAGGGGCTGAAGATCACTTTTTTTACCATTTTCCTTACAAAAATACTTTTTGCATGTTTCATGATTTTCAAACACATGATTTGGGATATTTATTATATCTGCTTTTAAATTAACTACTTTTTGATCAAAGGTTAGCAGTTCTTTGCGCCAATGACTGGCACTGGCTACCACATCTTTCCTGTTTTAGATATTTAACACAGAAGAACAAACAACTCAAAATTTGATAAAGATTTTGACAGCTAATGTTTCTTTAAAAATGGAGAACTTAAAATATTTTTCCCTAGCAGTTTCCTGTTATTTATATTATAACCCGATTTTGTGTTTTTGCTACTTCTTTTAATTTATTACACATATTTCTAAGCAAATGATTCTTACACTCTATTTTTTCGACTTCAAAATCGTCGTAGGGTCTAGTATCTAATATTTTTTCATGTTTAAAATAGACTAATTTTACAGAGTTTAATTAATGAGAAAAAGATCCAATTACATTTAAAATGGTAAAAGTGTTGAAATGAATTTACGAGAAATTTGAATTTTCCGAAAACAGCATTCAACATCAATTGAGAAATGCGTCAAGGGGAATTATATGTTCAACAGAATCTTGCGGTTGAATAGTTTGGAATGGCTGAATTAGAAAGCTGTTTGGAGATGGTATTGTACTGCGTATCCCATCTTAGTGACAAGAAGATGATTAGCCATACAGAGAACGAAAGTCGTTCAATCACACAATTTCTAGACTAGTCACGTTGAGCATATCTAATTGATTCTCAATTTACTTCCTGATATTCTCTTTCAAGCATTTCTCCTCGAACATCAATACTATAACTTCAGTTACATATTTTATATCGCCTTCAGGATATTTATTCATTCTTTTGATATTTTATTACTTTTATTCCTTTTTTGTCAAAAATAATGTCATTTGCGTTGCTCAGGACAATATTCTTCTCAAATAAATTTCGTGGGCATAAAATGATTCCCCTAAGAGCATTGATGTCATTTGTATTGTAGTGTGTTGTAATGTATTGTTATCATTCGTTTGGTTATTGAAATGCTTTTATGTTTTTCCGCTGAAGTTTTACTACAAACCCAATTTTTTTTTCAAAGATATATATAGATTTTCAAATTTAAAATGTTTAATTTCTTATCAGACGCAATATTTTAGTATGCTGGTATCGTATGCTTATTAATCATACCTTATAGTGTATTTTTTTCTTCATGAAATAAGTCGAAAATAAATATTCTTATTATTCTGTCTTATTTCAAAATCGTAGTATATAATATAATTGAACAAGGTAACACAAAACAGTTTATAATATTTCATTTTTAAAATTTACTTAAATGAAAGTAAACAAAGTTGATTTAAAAGTACATATCATAGCTACTTTTCCAACGCTAATAAACAGAAATCTAACATGCATTATTTCTAGATGTCTTTTCAATTTCATGAGTAAGAAAAGCTAATTCTTCTTGCTCGATTTGGAAGTGTTTGCCAACCACATGTTAAAACAGCGGGAATCATATGGGGAGAAGTTTTTCTCAGAAATTCCTCCTTCTTTAGGTTACCGTAGTGAAGTAGAAAAATCAGCCAAATTTGGCGTTAAAAATTTTCCAGTTTCATAGGTGGCGTTGTGTACAGAGATGGATTTTCAGAAATAAGAATGAGTTTGATTTGTAATAAAAATTCGTATCGAAATATTAATGCAATCAAAAATATTTTTAGCTTAAAAAAAACAAAAATGTTCATTTTGTAACTGTACGGAGAAAAAAGGAAATATCTTTAAACCAAATTTTGTAAAACCTCAATGAAATTAGAATTTAGTTGAAATTTACTCGGATGGAGATATTTTGACATTTTAAAAATATTTGAAAAAATTTTAAACGCTAAAAATGGGCGTCGAGGTGACAGTAGCTCTGTTTTTTGTAATTTGCAAAAGACCGGAAGTTTCTATAATGAAAATAGCACTTGTGAAACGTTAAAATATTATCCATAGGATTAACATAGGATTCGATTTTCCCCGACGGAGGTCTAGCAGGGCCTTAACTGTTGAATTTTAATATAATGTGATCACAAAAATCCAATAGCTTTGTTTAGTTTGGAGATCTCTTTTGAAATTGTTGATTGGCTTACCTCTGCTATATCACCAGTTACAAGCTAGTGAGAAGTTTGAGAACAGATTTGTCCGTTCATTTCTAGAAGAATATCTCCATTTGAAATAACAGTTTTTTTCTAAATCTTTGATTTTAATAGCTCTGAAATAGTAATTTACGTTAAGAGATATCGCTTGTTAATTTCCATTTCATCCTCTTCCAAGTTTCTACTTATGTCTAATGTTCCGTTTACAATGTTCTAGTTCTCAAGAAACTCTAAGCGTTGCAGATTATAATATAAATTATTGTATAAAATAATTATCGTTAAATTACGACACACCTGAAATTTTTTTCGCAAATTGTAAACATTAAAAAATGCACAAGAGTTGAAAAGAAATGAGCATGAAAAATAAGCTTATTATCATATCTAAACTGCACATTCGCAGTCACGCTTAACTTCGCTCGTACCTAGCGGTCGAGGTTGATCATGGAGGAAGGAACAAAAGTGGAGCCGCCCTATTGGTCAGCACTTGACGTATGTGCCGTATCCCCTCTGTCTTCCAAAACACTAAAGCCTGTTGTTTACTATTAAGACATTTGTTGAACTTGTTGTTATTAGGAATTTTCTAATTTTAAATAATTGTGGCTGCTTGCTGTTCTTATGGATGCACAAACAGACCTTCCAAACAATTTCTGGAGTAACTTTTTATAGATAATTTCATTAATCTTAAAAACGTTTGCTCACTAAAGTTAATGTTTCTAATCCAGGTGCACGTGTATCGTATTGTTCAATTTTACATGTCTAAAAGCAGCCGCGAAAAAAATACAATCTGATTTTATTTCAAAATATATTACTTGAAATCAGACATTGATGTTTTATTTATTTATTAACTTATTTTTGTATTATTAGGTTTCCCGTACAAGAAGAAAGGTTTTAAAACCTGTGCTGTTAGAAAAAAATTTATTTTTAACTGAGTGTGTTCTTTCTAAACTTCCAATAATTAAAAAAATATTTGAAAAAATTACTTATTTAAACTTTATTGTTTAAATAGAAATTATTTTAATGAATGTTTATTGAATAATCCTTATAAAAGAAAATTTTCATACTGTATTTTAATGAAAACTCATCTGTAAAAAAAATTAATTGAAAGGAGATTAATTTTATAAGTTTAGGAATACATTTAATTTTTTTGCTAGAGGATAAATTTCAATTTTTTAAAACAAAAGTACTGAGTTTTTAACATTACATTAATATTAAAATATCATACTTCTTGAGAAGATATTTTTATCTTATATAAATCTTATTAAATATAAAAAATCAAGATTTATTGAAATTCAATTTTAGATGAAATAAAGTAGAAAAAGAAAATTATAACATAAAGTCAACAGTAAAAAAACCTAGAAATAAATATATATATTATATATATATATATATATATATATATACATATATATATATATATATATATATATATATATATATATATATATATATATATATATATATATATATATATATATATATATATATATATATATATATATATATATATATATATATATATATATATATGTTTCCAGGTTTTTTATAGTTGACTTTATATAATAATTTACTTTTTCTACTTTCCATTATTCAACGAAATTCATTTACAAATTATTGAAAATAAAAACTTTCTAATATTGGACTAAAAATACACCAAGCGAAAAATACTTTTACTATATAGATATAAATAAATTTATTTACGGAAGCATAAATCTTTCTTATAAAGCGAAAAATTATAAACAAATAGCAGAATATAGCATGCATGGATATAATCACAGGGAATAACGTGGGTAGGAAACTTTGCCCCTAAATATCAATAAAGAAAAGAAAAATCGAAATTTTTCATGATTATAAATATAATAATATGGTATTTTACTTGATTCATAATATTAAAGTGCTTATCTCAAAGTCAATAAGGTGAATAACACGTCTAAAATTCCTTTATAGAAATACATAATATTAATGATAGCAAAAATAAAAAATAAGCACTTAATTATTAATAAAAATAGCTTTTTTAAAAATAGTAAGTAATTTATCTTCCTTTTATTTCGGAGTGTGTAATTTAAATGAAAATAATGTTTGCCTATACTGTGTCCTCAAATGAGAAAGTACTGTTTCTCTTGAAAGACAGAGTGGGCGTATTATCGTCTGCCAGCTATTTCACCGGTGCTCATAATATTTCGCAATAAGAACAGCTCCTCTTATATTCATTCCTTCGGAAGGATGGTACCTAGTTACTTTTCTTGTACTTGGTATGTACTGAGTACATTTATTTTTAAAGTAACAAGTATTTTACTGATTATACATTTTGTGCTCGTTGCAGTCTGTTTTGTACTTCCATCTGTTGGACTAAAAAACAATGACAAAGTTTTTTTAATTATATAAATAAATTGAATAAAAACTAAATTAATTAATAATTAATCAAAAATAAATAATTAGATGTATAATACTTTATTTTATTCCATAAAATTAATTAATATAATTAATGTTAATTTAAATCATTATCATTTATTAATAAACAATCACTTAAATATTCATATAAAGAGCTTATGTGAAAATCAATAAAAAATAATTCTTATGCAAAATTTTATTAATTGCAATTTTTGGTTTTTTTCCTGTAATGCTTGAATTTCTAATATGAGGCAAAGAAATATATGTCATTCCTCTACGAACCAATTTTTTTTTTTTTTAAAATTGTAAACTTCAAATTATATAAATAAATTTTTATAATTAACTGGTAAATAGAGAATTTGCGAAGAATTGCAAAGTGAGAAGTTTAATCAATCAAAAAAAGATTACAAAGTATTCAGCGAATACGCACGTACTCGCTGATTACTTTGGAACAGGCATGTACTCACGTACTCGCTGATTACTTTAGAACATGCATGTACTCACTTACTTGCTAAAAACTTTGGAACAGGCATGTACTCACGTACTCGCTGATTACTTTGGAACAGGCATGTACTCACGTACTCGCTAATTACTTTGGAACAGGCATGTACTAACGTACTCACTAATTACTTTGGAACAGGCATGTACTCGCTCTGTCATTGGCTCTTCTGTACTTGAAACTTTACAGATGACTTTGAAACCGGTCATGTACATTGTACCTGCAACTGTCTGAGGATACTCGGACTTGAGATAACTTTGTTACTGGAAGTACCTAGTATTTGGAAAAAAAAGACTGATTATAGGATGTTATATTCAAATACTGATTACAAAATACTGGTCACAGGTATTGCTTCCCATTCTTATTCCTTAATCCATGAGGTTGATGGTGAATACGGCCGTGAGTAAACTTTGAAATAGCCTCTTTATCGTGCGTTCTGACATCTAGTGTTGAAAACTTGGAGGAATTTAATCCTTTATACTTTGTAAGTTGTTTTCATTTTCTAGATTATACTTATAATTCCGTAATACATTTTCTTGGATCACAATCATCAGAAATGAGCAATGACTCTCATCTCAACTATTGTGGGATAGACTAAGCTGGTTAATTAACTCTTTTACGATTATAAATTTTTTTTGTCACTGAGTAAAATACCGCAGATTAAGGATTTTAACATTTTGAAGATTGTTTTAAATATTCGCACCAATTTTATTTCTTATTAAGAAGTTCCTTTTCAATTATTTGAGATTTGAAAATCATTGGAGTTTTCCACTTAACAAGTTACAGTAGTGTTAACTGGGCGGATGTCGACTTAAATATATTTTACTGAATTTTTGCAGGTATATAGATTTGTAGTTTATTTTGTGCGCCTTTATGTAAAATGACTAAATTCAAATCAATAAAAAATAGAATTATTTTTAATCACTTTTTTATTTATCTTTTTAAAATTTTTGTAAATAAATGAAATTATTACTGCCAAATACTTTATAATTT
Source organism: Latrodectus hesperus (assembly GCA_037975125.1). Taxonomy (NCBI): domain Eukaryota; kingdom Metazoa; phylum Arthropoda; class Arachnida; order Araneae; family Theridiidae; genus Latrodectus; species Latrodectus hesperus. Next base: position 94,693,965 of record CM075855.1, on the reverse strand, counting down.
GATGTATAGACATTTTATATCTCCGAAGTAAACTGTAAGTAAATAAGCTACAAAAAGTGTAATTTAAAAAACATTTCATGAAATTGTTACGTAAATTTTCTAATGCTTATGTGAAATGTATTTTGGATTTTCTATTATTTTATTCTGTGAAGTTCGTTATATTAAATATATTTAATTAATATTTTAAATTTTTAATGGATTTAACATTAAAATATATACTTTGGTATACCTTGTATGTGTTTAAATAACATGTAACTTGTAAAACACATCAAAAATCCGGTTTGTGGTTCTTTTTTGTCGCTTTTTGTCTTGAAGCTAATGTTAATTCTTAATTTAAAACTTCCTTTAATCTCATAAAGGTTCTAAACTTGAAGTATTTTGAAAATCCTGTTTAAATAATAAGTTCAATTTCATACGATTATATAATAATACAAATGCATTATCTGCACATGTATTTGAGTAGAGATGTTTTTTCTCATTACTAAGTAAATTACTGTTGATTAATGAATTTTTCATGTTACCCAGTGGCGACTCATTTATATAGATTCCAATGAGCAAATGTATTAATTCATCATTGATTTTAATCTTTATGTGGTTGAATGCATATACATACATATAAATTATGTATGTGTGTGTATATACACTCACCAAATATTTATATAATTAATATGGAGTCCTAAAAAAATCTGCATGTTGTACATAAGCAATTTCATGTGTATTTTTTTCTCATCCAGTTTACACTAAGGTAGTTGCATTATATCATTGACCAGGCTCAATAAACTGAGTTGATGGTAAGTTGTTTTTGTTTTGCTACACAAATTTTCATGTCACGAAATATAATTAGTTACAAATATGGGTTAGTTTACCATCAGGTACCTCTTGATTCCTTGGCGATTTTTTAAATGCCGAGAAAGGCGTTAAGATTTGACTAACAAGATGGTTGCTACACAAAAGCTATATAAAGATAGTTACCAGAAATTAGATTTTATCGCTAAATATTTTGCCAAACCAAGTGATACCTGATTTTACATCAAACTGCAAGTATGAAATTTGAATAATTATGTATTTTAATGTCATGTTTGTATTTTATTCAATTATTTGATGATTTAAATCAGAAATTTTCATATCTACATTATTAGTACATGGTTAAAATAGTTAGAAAAATCAAAATAGTAGTAATTGAAAATAAAGATCTGTAGTTGTAGTGAAGGTAAAATTGCACCATATGAAAATAAGTTTGGTGCTTATTACGGTTATATATTGGAAAATCTTTCATTGTTAATATTATTTTACCCTTTTAATAATAAAATGTAAAGTTCTCTAAATTGAATAAGTATATTTTTTTAAAATTAAAATAAGTCTGGCACTTTACTAACTTAAATTTCATTTTAAAACTGGAAGTATAACATTAAAACAAATAGTATGTCATTAAAAATTTATTCCAGAGGGTAAAAATTTTTAATGGTATCTTCAATTTTTAATTTAAATTATAATAAATGAATTTCTGATAAAAAAATTTAAGAAAATGTGTATTTTGTTGATATTAAAGGTATCAATATTTTTTATGCATATAAGTAATTTAGAGTAGTTGGTAGAGTTAGTAACATTACTTTGACACATATTCACCCAGCACTTTAAGTAGTATTTATAACTAACAAGATACAGAGATTTTATATTTGTGATCTTTTTACTTAATCTTCAATAAGTGCAGTTAGTTGCCCCTGAGTTACTTACATTTTTTGACAATAGTGTTTATGTAACCAAGTCACCACTGAATTTAAAATTGTGCAATACAAAACAAATATTAAACAAGAAAAATAGTGCAAACCAACAATTTGCATTAATAAGTATAAAAATAACTTATTTATAAAGACAGAAATCTGTTTCAAATTTTGAGTGTTTTCATAATTTATTTTTAAGTTTTTATAAAAATAATTTGAAAATGAATTTTGAAAACAGCATTCTAACTTTCAAACTGGACTCTATTTTTTTTGATCTCATAATCATTAGTGATCAGTTTCATGAAACTGCATTTCCAACATACTATTATAAATTTTATCATTCTTTTCTTTATAAAAATGGTTAAAATTGGCTTGTGCTGGCAACAGTCTTTTTTGTCAACAAATGTCTTTTTCCTATAAATTTTATCCATTCTATGTGGTTTTTATATTAAATTATCATTCTTAATAGAATAATAAGCTCTTTAATAAAGAACAAAAAGTATTAATAGAATGTCTAGCAACAAAATAGCTGATAAATCCTTGATTGTTTCACATATTTGTGTATGAGAGTAAGTTTAAGTTAAAACTTAAAAATGTAAGGTAAATTGTACTTTATACTTTTATATTGAAAGAAATGAAATATTCAATATATTTTCTGAGTGTGTGTGTAAAGGTAGATTCTCGATATTAATTACTTTTTTCATACTATTGAAAGTTATGTACGATCTTAAAATGCAAATTATTAAATCAGTGAAAATAATAAAGAATTGTTTAATAAAATTCTTACTGTTTTGTTCATTTTTATTTGGAAACAAAATGTGCTATTCACATAAAAATCTATTTATTGCGTGAAATTTGTTCAAAACTAATTTTTTATGATGAAATTTTATTTATACAGCTTTTAATGTGTTTGAGTAAATTTGATATTTTATGTATTTAATACTTAATAACTATATTATGCATGATAATGACTAATGACATAATCATTAAAATAATTTTTACTGAAAGCATTAAATTCTATGAAAGGATTTTAAACCTTTTTTTAAAAAAAAGTACTACTAGATTCTTTTATAGAAAATCTGTCATACCTTCTGAATTTAAAATTAAACCTTAAAATAGTTATAAATTTTCTATTTACAGAAGTTTAGAGCAAAGTGAGTAATTTTGTGTTATGTGCTTTGAATCTGGATTATTCATAAAAAATTTGGTGTGATTTCTTGGGTTTGATTTTTTTGTTACTTTTACTTTAATTGTGAATGAGTGCTTTTAAAACTATTCTTAATAAACTGATTACTGATATTCATTTTGTTTTACAATCTTTAGGAAATAACTAAATGAAGTTTGTAAATAATATATCAAAAAATAAATGATATATCATGATAGCAAAATTTTTGATAGATTTATTTATTTAAATTATTTGATAGTTTCTTAAATTTAATTTTTAAACCAGAATATTTAATGTAATATTGTTACAACAGCCAATTTTTCTTATAAGCAAAGAAATATTAGAAAACAATTTAGAATATAATAAGAAAAAATTGAATTGTAAGAAAATTTTTTTAATTCATTTGCCTTAAAAAGCTGTGGTGATGTTAATGCATAAGTATGAAAAATGCTAGTCCTTTTTCATCTTTCAAATTTATAAGAGCAATTTTTTCTTTAGGATTAATTTAAAATCTGATTTTGTTAAATTTTGATTATTTAAATTCTTTCAATTTTTATTACTGTGTAAGTAACATGAAAAATCAAGTTAACGAAGGAAGGAAGATATTGCTGAAATCGTATTTCTTCTATTTTGTGACAGCAAAAATGGGATGAAAAACATCACATTTATTTTTTTCATCCTTTTAACTGATTCTGATTTCCATGCTAATTAATTTATAAAGTATTTGGTATATTTACTGAAGAAAAATGTGGCATGATATAGGAGAGATTAAAGCTTTTGCTAGATCAGTTTAACAGCTATACTGAGTAAGCCTGATTTCAACAGGGTCACTTGCTTTCTGATTCTAAATCAACATTGTAGGCTTTGTTACAGAATTGCCATGTCAAATTGGTGAATTTTGGACTGCAGATTAATTTTAAAGGATCTTACAAAATTTCTATCTAATAGGTTTTCTTCTAGCACACTGTCATTGAGGGAAATAAACTGATAGTGTTGAAGATACAATTTCTCTGTTCAATTGACAGAAAACACATTTTGATATAAAATGTAATATACTTAGTAAAAAAAAAAGCTACTTACAGTTAATTTTAAAATTTTCCACATTTGGTTTAGTTCTGCCAAAGCTTAAAAAATTTTTTTAAATAATGGTGGCCACTTGGATAATTAACTCTTCACCACACAATGAGGCTACTCATTTGTCATTTCCCAGCAGGCACATGTGAACCAAGTCGTGGAGTCACAAGAACCAAGTCACATCTATGATAATGGAAAATTTTGACTATTTGTTGAATAAAATGCTTTTAGAATTTCATGTTAACTTCCACTCAAATGGAGACTGCTTGTCAATTAGGTTATAAATTACTGAATTAAAAAATTTTAATATACATACAAACATACTATAGAAAAACTTCTTGAGACAATTTTTAATTTCTTGTAATTTTGATTCCAACATTCTGCATTCTAAAATTTTACAAAATTGTTTTTTTAAAACATTTTGTGTGTATATCTTGAATTCCAGTAATATTTCACAAATCGGTTCTAAATCTGAAAAAATTTTCTGCCTTTAGAAAACTTTCTCATATGATATATTTACTAAATTTAAATATATTTGTTATTTAATTTATAAATAAAGAGCAAACTATATTATATTTATTGCATTGTTTAGTTGTAATATTAAGAGTAAATATATTTATATTTAATCTGTGGTAATTTATAGGTAAGATACTGTGCTGTAATATTGAAATTTTCTTGACTTTGATTGGTATTAGTGACAAATATTATCAAGGATGAAGGGACCAACTGAAAAAACTGTAAGTTGACCTAGTTAATTTTTGATATTTTGTAAATTGTGTATATTGATTTACTTTTGAAAATGTTCATATTTCATTATTTTAAATTTGGTTTTAGTGTAATTTTAAAAATAAATTATTTTTGTATTTATATTCTGTATTTTTTTTACTAAACAGTTATCTGTAAAAAAATGTAAGTAAATAAAAAAATTAAATTAATTTTATTGTTTATTGAAGATAAAATGTAAATAAAATAGTTCATTTGATAGTTAGAGAGAGCAATTGTATATAATATAAATCATCTGTTAAGTTATTACATATTTTTTAACAAAAACTAAAATTTGATTCAATGAGTTTTAAATTTTTTTATAATAGTATTTTTTTTACAAAGATAGAATGTATTTAAAAAGTCAAATACAGTTGGTTAGTAAAATAATGGAGACCTGTGAATAAAAGCTATATTTCTGAATGTTTTGTCAGCTTTACAATATAGTAATGGCTAAGAAGGTTTTTTTATGAATAGAAATTTATCTTGTTAGTATGTGATTGCTTTGTTTATGGATTTTTCCAAAAATGTAAAATATTGGACCTTTTTGATTTCCAAAGAGGCCATATTGTAAGAGCCCATGATGCTGGAGAAGTATGACCAAAACATCCTAATGCTTAGGTGCTTCTGGGAGGGGTATGTTGTTTACTGTCATATCCAAAGTCATGTCAGTATACACACAGCTCAGCAAAACAAAAAAGTTGACAAAAAGAAAACTCAGTGGAAGAGAGCTAAAGGTATTGAAGCAGATTACAATGTCTAAAAAACAAACAACTGTAGCATAAGTGACCACAAAGCTCAATCAGTATCTAGATTTCCTAGTGTCAATGATCACTATTAGAGAAGGCATTGTCATGTACTGAATTTATATGGCAGAGACGCAATTCCCAAGCCACTTGTCACAGATTTTTATGCCAAATGTCATTTACAATATTGTCATTCACAAAATCTTGTCAATAAGTGAAAAAAAAAAATGATTGTTTAACGAGTCATCATTCACACTTTCCTGCAGCAAGGTACATCCATGTTTATATGTCACGAGCAGAAACATGATTGTGATTGTCTTGCTATTTAATATGGAGGTGGATCTAGTATGATCTAACCGACTTGCCCACTCATAGTTGGTTGATATCTTCCACCAATATCTCTCCTGGAACTTTCACTTGATCTTCATCATGGATGGTTCAATATTCCTCTAACTCTATTTAGTACTTTTATGAATTCATTCCTTAGTAAATCCAAGCTGTATTACTTGGCAAAGGTGATCCTACACTATACTAATTAAGTATTTGTTATAAATTTGAGAAATTTTTATTATTTTAATAATCCTCTGTATATACTGTTTAATTAACTCATCTGATTATTAAGTTTTAAGTAAGCTTTCTATAAGTTAATAATCTGTGTGAAGTGATTAATAGTAGCTTTATATTTTATATTATCCTTTTTTTCCTTACTGCAGTTAAATTCTTCACTGTTGGAAGTTTTATTCAATATTATCTTTCCAGACTCTTAATTAACTATCATATGTGGTTTTCTTGTATAGGATTACAGTAGAATATTCCAATTACCTGAATCAATTGGGGCCTTTTGGATAATCAAAAATTCAGTTAATTGGATTTTTTTTTTGTTTTGGAAAAAAAACTTTATTTTAATTGTAAATTGAAATTGGGAAAAAAAACCACATAGTTAAGGAAAAAGTACATAACTGCATAGTTAAAGAAAAAACTTTTAATCAAATGAAAAGGCAACGCATTTATATGTTAAGGTACTTACAAATGCTGTTCATTAATAAGCATGTATTTAGTGCTGTAAATGAAAGTCATTGTTTGCTAAACATCTTGGTCAGAGAAAGCTGTTTCATTGCCTTCATACATTTTTGAGTAGCCAAGTCACACATTCGCTTGACAATGAGTGTTTGTATGTAGTCACACGAGAACTGATTCTCTATTCAGCTCAAAGCAGTTTCAGAGCCTGTAAATGCTTCACTAGCTGCTTCATTTGCAGTTTGAAATCTAGGATCTGACTCATAATCCACTCTCTTGTATCTTCAGTATTAACTTCTAAATAACCAGGATATTTCAAAAAAATGTTTTTTGTACACCTTAAGTGACACATCATTCTCATCTTCCTCAACAATCTCAAAGAAAAGGGCTCTTACCTTTTCTCTTTGAGCCTTTTTTTTTTCTCATGTTCCTTCCCTTTAGTATAATTTGTATTTCTGAAATTCTAAAAGCAATTCGATAACCAGCAATTCAGATAATTGTACTAGATTGTTTCAATGAATAAATTTTTTTTAAAAAAACAAAATTGCAAAATTTGTACTCTTAATCTCTTTTAATAGCAGAAAATCTTCGTAAATTTTTTAAATTGACTTTGTCAATTAACTATAGTTTGAGAAGCTAATTTATTCTTACAAATATGTCAGTAATTTTTTTAAGTTCTATTATTCAAGCTTAATTATAAATAATTAATATTAATATTTATCTACATAACAATAATAATATTCATCTTAATATTTATCTACAAAACAATTATGTTGAAAAATATGTAGTCTGAAAATTAGAACTCAAATAATATCAAAGTCTTTATTACATTTTTGTTTCTGTGTCACTTCTTTCCTAATAGGAATTTGGTTATCATTTTTTTAGTCTTATTTGAATAGCGTCTTTCATTACTTCTGTTTATAAAAAATTTTAGTAGTATAAATTACTTTTGTTTTCCTTTTTTTTTATCTTCTCAATACTGAAACTAGTTGTGATTGCAGAGAATCAGTTTAATTATTTTAATATTTAAATTGCCTGTGTAAGATTTTTCAGTTGAAAGTAATATATCACATTTAAATAACTAAGTTATTTAGATAAGTTAATATAATTCTTTATACTTTATAACAAATCAAATATTACTCTTACACTTAATAAATTATTGCAAATATTAAATCTTGTACCTTATCACAAATATATTTTGTTGAATTTCATTTTAAATTTAATAGAATTTTAATTTTAATTAATACAAATTATGTTCCGATTCAATATTTATAATAGTATTACCATTGTGCCTTGTACTAGTTGTATGATCTGACTTTGCCCTGACCTTACACTAGTTATATGACTTACTGTAGTTTTCTTTTGAATGAAATTGTATAGTTAATCAATAGCATAATTATTATTAGTCTCTACAATTCTTCCCCTTGCCTGCAACAGGCATATATATATACGTCACGCTAAGCCAATGTGTTGACTGCCCTGGGCGTAAAATATACGGCGTTTTGAAGCTCTGCTATCATCATTAAAGCTAGGCCCTTGGCTTTGAAATGCAATAGAATGTCCTTGACATTGTTTACAATGGACTTGCCTATTTCAAAGATTTGGAATAGGGAATGTGAGCAATGAAAAATCGCCACTAGAGGGCGAACACAAAAAAAGAGTCAGTTGATGTACGTCGATCGCGAGATGCGGTCAGAGTTTTGGCGAAGCGCAATGTTCAATAAAGTTGTTATTTGTTACTGAAACGCAGTATTTTCATTTAAAACGTCCTGACATGGTTATAAGTATGAATAACCTTAAATGATAAATTAAGTAAAAGCACATAGGCTTTTAACATTTCAGAAGTGGGATATTTATCCCCTTTGATGCTAGTTTTGTTTTCTTCTCCGATATGGAAACTCGTATATGCTTGTGAATCACGATTAAAAATAGGAATACGCTCCTCATAAGTAAGGATTAATTTTGGGTGAATAATACGGAAGAATTTATGACGAAAGGTACTTGAAACTACGAGTTACATCAACACGGAATAAAAGAAACGAAAATACGCAAGTGAGTGATCTTCTTTTTATTTTGCGCTTTTGATTTCTGTAAGCTCTAAAATGACTTCATTTCTGGCGAAAGGAAAAAAGATAGATTTAATTACTTTAGCTACTGAATTAGGAGAAACCGTTCCCCAAGATTGTAAGGTAATAGATTTAAGGAACATAATCATTAGTTCAAAAAACTATGAAGAAGAATTTGTTAAAATTTTATTGGAAGGTATTATTGAAGATCGCTTAGCCCAAAAACAAGACGAAGAAAAAGCTCGTGAGTTTGAGTTACAAAAATTACGTTTACAGAATGAGAGAGAAAATGCATTAGGAAATGTCAGTAATGCAAGTAATTTTAATTCAGAAAGGCGCGATTCTTGCAATTTGCAACATCTTATGCAAAAATATGATGTGAATGAAGGTGATATAAGCTTTTATCTTATATTATTTGAAAGACAAGCGAGACGAATGGGTTTAGATGAAGCTCATTGGGTTTTCCATCTTTTAGGACTTCTACCATATGAAATAACTCAGTGTATTGCCCGCGAACCGGACGATAAAGCAAATGATTATTATTATGTGAAGGAACTATTATTAAAAAGATTTAAATTAAGTCCAGAAAGATTTCGGCAGAAATTTTATGAACATTCTCGTACAATTAAGAATACATGGAAAGATTTTACTTATGAGTTACGAAATTATTTTAATGAGTGGTTAGATGGTCTTAAAATTACTAATTTAGAAGATCTTGAGGACTTAATTGTTACAGAACAATTAAAGAAAAGTGTTTCCCCTACCATTCGTAATCACTTCATAGATGAATGGACCAATTTTATTAATCCAGATAAATTGGCTGAAAAATTAGATTCGTATGAGAATGCTAGATCCGGAATAAAATCTTGTATTGAAAACAAAAACGTGAAATGTTTTGAAAAAAGATCTTATTTTGATAATTATGTAAGCAAATTTAATGATCGCTGTAAAAATGAAAATTTCAAAAGTGAAGTAAGAGAAAACCGCGAATTTAAAAAGTTTCCTAAGAATGAGTGTTTTTATTCTAAAGAAAAGCGTAACACGAATTTTAGTTCTCGTAGTGATAAAAATAGCATTAAATGTTTCAATTGTAATGATTATGGGCACATTTCTAAAGACTGTCCAAAAGAAAGAAAAATTTTAATTTGTAGAGAATGTGGTGAGAGTGGACATACCCAACGGCATTGTTCGATAAACAAAGATAAAAATAGTTTGACGGTAAATGTTGAAAACCTTACCCCATTAAATGCTTATATGAAGGAAGCAAAAATAAATAATTCTGAGCATTCGATAAATAGCTTAATAGATACGGGATCGAGCATTTCATTAGTTAAGAATTCGGTTGCAATTAAATTAAAACTGAATATAATTCCGTTAAAGAGAAAGTTATTTGGATTTGGTTCTACTGTTGCATCGAATTCACTCTTGGGCTTTCACACTGCTTTCACTCTTGGGAAAAGTCAAGTGGAATTAAGAATCGATGACGTCAGAGCAACACTTGAAATTTTCGTTGTGAATGATGATACTATGGCGTTTGACCTAATTGTAGGAAGAGACTTTCTAGACAAAACAGAAATTGCTTTCGCACGAATTGGCTCCAAATTGCACATCTGGTATTCGAATAGTATTCCGTTTTCTGAAGTGGAAGTTGAATCGAAACATCAAGAAATAAAACTAAAAACGGAAGAACCTATTATAATAGAAAAAAATAGCATAAATTTTATTCAGGCGAAAACAGAAAATATGAAAAACGGTCTTGTATTGTTAGAGGGAAAAGAAAAAAATTTCGATTCTGTTTTCGAAATTAAAAATGGTAAAACAGTAATTCCTATTATGAATAATGGTTCTCATGATATTAAGTTAAAAAAAAAATCAGTGTCTGAGTAGGGTAACCGATATATCGCGGGATTGGAATTTAAATTCTGAATTTATTTTTACATTTAATTATCTTTGTAATGCAACTGAAGATACAATATTCACTGTAAATAAAGATAAATGCGCGATTAAAATAAATGATATTAAATTACATAAAACTATTCCTTATTATAAGAAATTGGAAATTCTGAAACTAATTAATGATTATAGAGATTGTTTTGCCATGAATATAAGTGAGTTAGGATGTACTACATTGACTAAAATGGAAATTAATGAAGTTCCAGGAAGCAAACCAGTTTGTTTACGTCCCTATAAAACAAATGCAGCTGAGAGAAACTCTATTAAAAATATTGTTAAGGAATGGAAAGAAAACAAAATAGTTTCCGAAACAAGATCACCTTATGCCAGTCCAGTATTGTTAGTTCGAAAAAAACTGGTGAGGATAGACTTGTTGTAGATTACAGAAAATTAAATAATCAGACAGTTAAAGATAGGTTCCCTTTACCCAGAATTGATGATTTATTAGAATGTCTTGGTGAATGTAATATTTTTACGACATTAGATCTAGCTCATGGTTATCTCCAAATACCATTAACTGAGGAAGCTAAGTTAAAGACTGCTTTTATTACCCCAGATGAAACAGGTCAGTTTGAACGTATGATTTTTGGTTTGGCAAATGCACCTTCAGAATTTCAGAGATTAATGTATCAAGTATTAGGACCATTGTTAAATAAGAAGGTTTTGTGTTATTTAGATGATATTTTGATACCAGCGAAGAATTGGACTGATATGATTGAACGAATAAAAGAGGTATTTGACAAACTTAGATCTGCTAATTTGACTTTAAAATTGTCAAAATGTGAATTCGGTAAAAAGGAAGTAGAATTTTTAGGATTTATTGTTAATAGAGAAGGAATAAAACCAGGAATGAGAAAAATTAGATCAATAAGAGAATTTGCAACTCCTAAGAATATTCATGATATTCGTAGATTTTTAGGTTTAACTGGTTATTTTCGGAGATTTGTGGAAAAATATGCACAAAAGGCAGAACCTTTATCACGACTCTTGCAAAAAGAAGAATCTTTCAAGTGGGAAGAGGAGCAAGAGCAGTCTTTTCGATTATTGAAAAATAGCCTCACAGAGCAACCTGTGTTAGCCCATTATAACCCTCAAGCTAAAACGGAAGTACATTGTGATGCAAGCTCTAGTGGTTTAGCAGGTATGCTTTTACAACAAGGACCAGACAATAAATGGCGGTTAGTTTATTGTGTCAGCAAAAAGACAACTGAAATTGAGAAGAAGTATCATTCAAGCAAGCTCGAATTAATGGCCATTGTGTGGACTCTCGAAAGATTAAGGCAGTATTTATTAGGCATAAAATTCAAAATAGTGACAGATTGTCAAGCACTGATGTACATGAATTCAAAGAAAACAAACAATCCTCAGATTGCAAGATGGTGTAATTTAATTCAAGATTTCGATTTTGAAATAGAACATAGGCCTGGAAAAAAATGGTTCACGTAGACGCAATGAGCAGAGCTCCAGTTTTTGAATCAGAAGATACATTGACATCCCTCATCGAAAATAAATTAGAAGTTTGTTTGACCTTGAATGAAGATGAACAAATATTGATGATACAGCAAGCTGATCCAGAAATACGAAAATTAATAGAAATATTCAGAAAAAAAGATCAGGATAGAACAAAAGAAGAAAAACAGCTTATAAGAAATTACGTGTTTAAGAGAAATAGATTATTTCGATGCATAAACGAAAATGGAAAAGAAAAATTTCTCTATGTTATTCCAAAGAATATGAGAAAAAGTACAGTAATCAAATTCCACGATCTTATGGGACATTTTTCTGTTGATAGAACTGTTAACAAGATAAAAGAATTGTATTGGTTTCCTTATATGAAACGTTATGTACGAAGGCACATTTCAAAATGTTTTGAATGTTTGATGAACAAAACGCCGTCAGGAAAACAGCCTGGCTTATTAAATCCAATTAAAACAGGTCGTAAACCTTTTTCAATTATACATATGGATCATTTAGGACCTTTTGTTAAGAGTTCTAAAGGTAATCAAGAACTTTTGGTCATGATAGATAATTTCACAAGATTTGTCCAATTGACTCCAGTAAAGAGTACGTCAACATCACATGTCCTGAAGGCTCTGAAAAAGTTTGTAAATACTTATGGTCTACCTGAGAAAATAATAACAGATCGAGGAACTTGTTTCACTTTGCATCAATTTCAACAATATTGTGCTGAAAATGGTATACATCATACACTCAACTGTACGAAGCGACCATGTGCAAATGGAATGGTTGAAAGAGTTAATAGAACAATATTGTCTACCATAACAACTGGTATGGAAGATCAGGATCATAAAGACTGGGATGTTAAAATACATGAAGTTGAGAGAAACTTGAACAACTTTGTAAACAAGTCAACGAACAAGACACCATTTGAATTGCTCCATGGTTATTCTCCACGATTCAACGATGGAATTTTGAGAAAGTTAGCTGATGAAGAAGCTCAGAGTTGGCAAGATCCATCTGTAGTGCAGGAAGAATCTCGAAGACAAATAGAAGAAAGTCAACAAAAAATGAAGAAGTATTATGATAAAAAGAGATGTAGAGCAATCATGTTTGAACGAGGAGAGATTGTCGTAATGAAAAGAGCTCCGAAATCTTCCGGCCAACCTACGAAGACACAATTTAAATACCGAGGCCCTCTTATTGTTACCGAGGTATTGCCAAACGATGTCTACCGTGTGACTCAGCTGGAAGAAAAAAGAAAGGCCACTTCTACGCAACAACAGCTCACATTAGTCAACTAAAACCATGGCTAAATGAACCAGATTCGGATGAAGATAGTGATATCGATAGTGCCAATAGTGATGATAATGACTATTCTTTGAACAATCCGAGACGCAATCCACATAGATCCACTCGCAAGGACTAAAGTTGAATGAGGGATCCTAAATGGTGAGACCTTTCCAATTTTATTTAAAGAAGAAACTTGTAATTTAAAGGCAATGAACTTATCATAAACTATTGACTCTAAAAATAAATAACATTAATGATAATTTACTGTATACTGAAATATTCATCAAATAATATGAAAGTCTGTTGAATTTATTCTGTGAATGATTTAATATTCCTAAGTTCATTTAAAGTTTTGTAAACTTTTGTTGTAAGTAATTTTATAAGAATTTAGAATTGTATCAAGAATTACTAGTGGAAAAAGTGTATTATATATATTATAGTTTTTTTTTAATCTAACATAATAATTTTTCTACTTTTAATGAAAGATGTGTATTATTAATGATTATAATTACAGTAATTGTTTGTGTGAATGAAAAATAATGTTAGTTACGTAGTTAATAATTTTATTTAATCTGCTGTGTTTGATTTTTTAATGTTAATTTTGTTGTATTAATTAGTAATTGAATATTAATATACCAATTGAGGACAATTGTAAGGTCAGTCTGGCCGAATGTGAGCAATGAAAAATCGCCACTAGAGGGCGAACACAAAAAAAGAGTCAGTTGATGTACGTCGATCGCGAGATGCGGTCAGAGTTTTGGCGAAGCGCAATGTTCAATAAAGTTGTTATTTGTTACTGAAACGCAGTATTTTCATTTAAAACGTCCTGACATGGTTATAAGTATGAATAATCTTAAATGATAAATTAAGTAAAAGCACGTAGGCTTTTAACAGGAATATTTCTTGGAAGGGAGAAGCTGTTACTTTTGTTCCATACGTTGCAGTTATTTGTACTTTTCGAGTAATTCATAACTTTTTTATATTCTTTCGCTTGTATAGAAGATTCAAACCAGGCTTTATTCATCTTCTGTTTTTCCATTTAAGAACTTCAACAGTTTAATTGTTTTCCATGCAATATATGTAAATCTTAATCATATAACTATAACTGTGTAACTTTATTATAATGTAAATAGTGCTCTCCCAATCTTAAGAATTCTAGTGTCATTAGTATAACCTGATATGGAGCACTGGGATATGCATTGGGGATACTTGTAAATATGTTATTTTATACTTAATGTTCTACTGTTTCCATCAAACCTGACATGATGTAGTTTGGTGAAAAAGAATAATGAAAATAATAATTTACAAGTGGAATAATCTAAAATTGGAATATAGAAAATAATCAAAATGGATAAAATATTGAATACCCTGCATTCGTTAAGTTTTGAATGAAATATAATTGAAAACTTTAACGAATGGAAACAAAGCTTTGAAATTCATGACTGGAGTGAAAATGATAAGTAGAAACCAGAAGTACAAATAGCGATTTTATTATACATTATTGGAATTGAAGTTCTTACTGTTCATAGTACTTTCAAGTTGACAGATAAGGAGGAAAAAGCATTGTGTTTTGAAGAAATTTGAGGTATATTGTATTCCCAGAAGAAATGTAAGTGTAAATCATATTTTTTAACTAATTGCCAGAAGCCTATAAAAATTTTGATTTCCTCTTTGTTTTAAAGAATTTAAGTGCAATGTGAAGTTTTGCAGATCTGAAAGTTTAACTAAAGACTGAGTTTCTGAAATTAAAAATAAATATCTAAAGGATTGATTGTTACGTGAAAGTGATCTTTTGAAAAGTATAATAAAATGTGTAGGTCCCGTGTAATTTCTGAAAAATAACTTAGAACTCTCATCAATTAAAAACGTGTGAAAGCAATAAGGAGGAGAAATTATGGTGACATCCAAGGAAAAAGTGTACTTGGATAATCAAAATTATTCAGGTATTTTCATAATGAAGTGTTGGGGGAAAGTAATGCAGAATGAACTAAATTATGTGAAAAATGTAGGTCCCATTTAAAATTCAATTTTCATGTATTTATTAAAATTATGTAATATTTTTATAAAGGGAATCATTTTACACAAGAATGCAGGTTCAAAAAGGAGTGCTTTAAATAAAAATATGCATAATTCAGATTTTAAGCATTATGTTGATAAATTGAAAGTGCTTAAAGATGGTGAATGTTTTGTGTGAAATAATGAGAATAAAGAATGGTATAAAAAACTGCAAATAAAGAATTCCAAATATTTGTATGTGAAAGTCAATACTGGTCCTCAGTGTGATGTATTTCTATAAAATAAATTCAAAGAATTTTCAAGAGACTATTATTTAAAAATCTAATACTCTATTCTTTCTAATTATAATGATTCTAAAATTAAGATAATAGGAAAATGTGATTTATTGTGTGAAACCTTTAAAAGAATTTAAAATTAAAATAACTTTTAAAATTGTCAAATGTAATTCTGGTTTTCTATTATCTACTTTGGTTGAATTTATATAAATACTTTTTTACTAAATTAATCTTAACATTCTGATCAGGTGAAAGAATTCAGTAATTTATTTAATGGTTTGTATGATATTTAAAAAATTTTGATTAGCATCAAATTTTAATTTTATATCATAAAGGTGAAGTAGAATCATGTAGAAACGTTCCTTTTAATTTACTTCAGTCATTAAAAATGAGTTAATGAGAATGGAAAGCAAAATATTACGAAAATATTGATAAATCTACCTAACTAATTATTGTTTCTAAAAATGATGAAAATTAAATTTTGCTTGGATCCCTTTATTTGAATGTAAAAATTTTAAAACATTTTTATTTAGATGCAATGTCAAAAATATAAGTACAACTTCAGAAAGGGCTACAGAAAAGTTTTTGTATTTTAGATGCTAACAAAGCATTTTAGCAAATTTCCTACTCAAAAGCAAGTGCTAAATTAACAACTTTTAGTAGTTCATATGGTAGTTGCAAAATGTGTATTTTACGCAGGAAGAAATTTAAAAAAAAAAGAATGTTATGGGTTTGAAAGAAAAGTACTAGAAAGTGTTGGAGATAAAAATAATAAATTTAAGTAAATATAGATTTGTATATTGAATGTAGATATGAATATTTAAAGCATACTTTTTCAAGATGTCTCAGTTCTTGGCTGTGAAAAATTCCTTCAGTTTGTGTTTGGTGAATAGCTTACTTTTGAAACTGATCACAAGCCTCTTACAATTTTTAAAAAACTTTTAGATGTCCTGCTAAATTACAACAAATGTGAATACATTTACTGTCCTATGATTTTATCTTGTTTTTAAACCTCAAAAAGAAGCTGATACAATGCCGTGATATTACATTGCTGATACTCATCATCATGATTTGTAAAAGAACTTTTTTTTGATATTTTTTTTTCATTTTTTTATTTATGGAAAAATACTATGTTAATGCAATTATAGCAAGTCTTCCTATTTCTAACTCAAAATTGCAACTATTTCAGTCTAAATCTGAAAGACTCAACTGCAAGGTGTTTTAAAAAGATTTATTGTACAGTAGAACACTTTTTCTAGATTTGGTTGAACCATGTTTTAGTTTCAGATAAGAATTAAATGATATATATATATATAATTCATATTGTTCCTAAAAGTTTCTGAAAAGATTTGTTTAATAGAATCCATTATAGTCATCTGGGTATGAAAAAATGTAAAAATTAAGCAATAAAAATTCTCTGTTTTGGGTAGAAATTGGAAAGGAGGCTGAAGACCTGATGTGAAATCGAGTAATCCATTATAATTTCTTGAAAGCCCAATCTAAAGAATCATTAATTCCAACAGAAGTACCCTATGGTCCCAAGGGACTATTAGAAACTGATCAATTTCATTTCCAAGGCCGTGAACATTTCATAATGATTGTAGTTTCAACATATTTACTAAAATAGTCAGTTATCTAAACAGGTAAGTTTGGCTATTATTGAAGTACTAAAAAATATGTTCTCACATTTTTGAATACTTAAACTTCTCTGTTCAAATAATAGACCTTAATTTCTAATGTAATGTTTTATAAATTTGCAAAATTCAGGAAGCTCTATTACAGATCATCGTGTTTCCGATTTCCTCAATCAAATGGTATGGCGAAGAAGCATTTACAAACCTTTAAGTGCAGGCTGAAAAAATTAATTTAGATTGTAAAGATCCCTATTTAGTGTTTCTGGAATATCGAAACTGCCTATATCAAATGATATTGCATTGTCGCCTAATTGAAGTTAGGGGGAAATTAATGGAATCGTGCCTCAAAGAAAGATTTTGTCACCTGAATGTGATAGTACGCAGAAAAGTCTCTTGAATTGCCAAGCTAACAAAAGGTTTACAATGATAAAGGTGCTAAACCATTGACTTTTAAAAAATATAAGTCATTTTTAATAAAGATGTTTAAATAGAGAAAATCAACTTTCAAAAGTTATTCATAAAACTGAAAAACCTTACTCATACAAATTAATAACTAAAGATGAGGGACATTAGTGAGAAATAGGAGACTAATGGTAATGGTCAAGAAATGAAAAGTAAAAAATGAGTGTGCTCCTTCAGTATATGAATCCCCAACAAATCTATTGTCTCTTTGAACTTTACCTGATCTGATAGACTAATTGAAACCTTCATATTTAAAAGATTGTAACTTGAATATTTAAACTTCTTTATTATATTAATGTTTTTAAATTTTTGGAATTTGTTATATTATTTTATAGAAATGTCGTTTATACAAATCTTAATCATATAACTGTAACTGTTTAATTCATTATCATAAATAGTGCTCTGTCAATCTTGTGGATTGTAGTCTCATTAGCAAAGCCTGATGTGTAGCTCTTGGATGTGCGTTGTGGATATTTGTAAATATAATAAATTATTTCATGTTTAATATTTTACCTTCCATCAAACATTACACTTACCCTGATATCTTTAAATTTACTAAGAACAGTAACAGCAAATACCTCCACCTGACAGCATACTTCCCAAGTTCTTTTGACAGTTTAATTCTTGTTGATGTGTGTGCACCATATAATCCAAGTCCTGAGAAGTTGTTTTTCTTTAATCCATTTGTGAACCAGATAAGGTCACCAATATTATAATTGTTATCCTCCATTCTTTCCTAGTTGGGAAAATTACCTTAAATGGTCTGTAAAACTTCCTCACCTCAAATGCCGAGCTGACAGCCGAATGGTTAGCGCTCTTGCTTTCGGTTCAACAGTTCGTGGGTTCGAATCCCATCTTGGGCATGGATGTTTGTAGAGGTTCGGATTCCACTTTAAACCGTAAGTCCCGGTCTAATTAGCCCTGTGTGCAAAAAATTACCGTTGAGCGACAAACAAACCAATCTTCACCTCAAATATACCTTCACATGATGTATCTAAAAGCATCATTAGAAGTTTTCTTGTAGTACTGATATGAATTTTACTAGTGATCATTGCTTCTGCACTATCATTTTATTGGCAATCATTTAGCAGTGCTCTAAATAAAGATGTTTTGAAAATATAACTTTTAATTTTACCTACAGTTTAATGACCTTCTAAAATCTAAACATTCTCTAATATTTTAGGCTATTGAAGCTAAAATAAAATTCTACACACATTAGAATTATTCACTCTCTGGTTGTATTTCAACTCTTCATATAAACAAATTCATTCTGACCCAGTAATCAGAGATTTACATAATTTAAATAAGTGATATATTCTGAGCTTAAAATTAAATTGAGATTTTTATTTCAATTATATGCAAGTTACACTTTATAGTAATGAATTTTATATAGTGTCTATATATGCATCCAATGCTTAGTTATTTAATTAATAAAATATTTTATTTTTGAATGCATATTAGTTTACTGGAAATATTTTTGAATAATTTTAACAAAAAACTTATTCAAAATATTGTTTTTTATGTTCTAATATTTAGGAAGTTTTGTTAAAAAGTTGTAAATTCTATTTTAGGTATACTAAGTAATTCCAATATTAATAGAGAAAATGAAAAGCACTTAAAGTGAAATAATCACATTTTTGGTTATATTCCTTTATCCCTGTATTTAATACTTCCCTGGAAATGTTCAGTTATTAACTAGCTTTTATTTATTTTTTACATTTCCCTTGCTTTAATAAAATTATTAATGGGTAATTAATTAATAATGTTACTTTTATAAAGAAATTTTTTTATTTTTTCCCTCAAATTTCCCAAGTCTGAGTGGAATTAAATAAATTCTAAATTATGCATGTGTGTGTTTAATATAGTTCTTTATTTAAAACCAATTTTAACAAAAAATAGTACTAATAATTTTATTTTAATGTATACATGCTTTACTAATTAATTTTCAATTTTATAGTTTGAAGGCATTTATGCTAATCCTCGTCTTATGCATTCAGTTGGACAGATAGTGGTAAGCAATTTTTATGATTTTATGCAGTGATTACCACACTACATCAATAAAATAAGTTTTTTTATTGATATAGTGTGGTAATCACATTAATAGAAACTTGTCATAATTATTTGATACTAAATTATCATTTGTGCACTGATAGAAGAATGGAATTGTGTGGATAACATATTATTGTGAAATTGCAAATCACATTTAGAAGTAGTTGTGTTGAGAATGTTGATTTTTACTTGAATAATATATTTAGGTAAAGAAATTTTTGAATTTCAATCATTAAAAGGGTTAGTCTTTTATTTAACAAGACAGCAAAATATATCAGTGAGGGATGTCAATAATTTGGTTATTTTCTGCGTTTTTATCAATTGAAATAAATTAGTTCAAGTAAGAAATTAAAGTGATGTATTTTTTAAGTTTGAATGTTGGAAGCGAATTTTAGTTTCTTTTAACTTTAATTTCTTGATAACATTCTAAAAATTGGGTGCCATTCACCTAAAACACAAATCAATTTCCATTACAGAAATCGTTTTCAATAAAAAGTTATTTCATTTAATATTATAAACTTGGAAATTTGAAATTATTTTAGTTTAAATATATTTATTTTAAATTTCCTCTCACAATAATATATGAATATTTGTTAAAGTCGCGACAAGCTGTCCTAACTTGTTTCTGTAGATGCAATAATAATTTTAATTCCTATTTACTAACTGAAAGCTCAAAAAATCTCTTGTTTGAGTATATTTTCATGTAATTTTTTATTTTATTTTAATGGTTGAGAAATTCGGATTGACATTTTTACTGGAGAATCATAAATTCTTTGAATTGTGGCTAACTATCTGTACTATTGATAATGAAAATCTCCATGTTTTTAACATTTGTGAAATATTTACTCTCGAGGCATTCTTACAATCTATGCATCAGAATATTATCCGTATCTTTTAATTACAAACATTTTATGGTACTTCTGAAAGGAGTGATCATCTTTGCAGAAGTACTATACCTTAAAATTCTTATTAAATTGATATTCATGGTGCAAAGCACTTGTCAATCTATGCTGAGAAAGGTGTTGCAGAAAAGAAAATAAAAATAAACGAAATCTACGTTATTTTGATATACAATCTGTATTAAAGAAACCATTGTAATTGTAGAAAACCAGAATATTTACCTGATGAACTTAAGTGAAGATAAGTTATCTATGAATTTTAACAAAGAAATGCTCTATTGCCTGAAGTTTTATTTCAGGACTTTTTGAACATGTACTCATATGTAATTTGTACACAAGAAGTATCATTAGTAAATGATTTGAAATATAATGAATGAAAATGAAGAGCAAATAAGAAAAAAAAATAAGCTAGTGCTATGACTGTCTGTAAAACATTGAAATGCTTTTATGCATTGAACAAATAGAAAAATGTTATTTAACCCTTTGACGCGCGCAATATTTTTTTTTAAATTTTAAACTAAAGAATTCTAAAAATTGAATGTTATGATCCCACAAACAAATAATATATGAATTTAATAAAATCTACATCTACCCATTTATCTGTGGGTGGTGGTCGCAAGGCGCGACCAGCGCGCATCTAGGACCTTGATACTTACTGAGTTAGCAGGGGAAAAAACTTACCTTGTTTCGTACGCGTTTTCAATAAATGATGATTATTGCAAACTTCTTAGATAGTTTGTATTTAAAATGCAGTATATTATTTTTTTACAATATTTTACAAAGTAAAGAGTAGTAAAAGTGAAAAATTAAACATTTATATAATTTTGTTGCTATAAAAACACGTCGATACTGAATTTAGAATCCTCATTTAGCAGGTACAGTTTTTTTTAAATGTCAATTAGAAAAAAGTTATTTCTTGTGAAACTGTTCAAAGCATCTTTTATCTTTTTGATACATGCATAAACCAACATTGCAAGTTTCACACATGTATCTTGTTATGTGAGGTTTCTCCTTTGTGCTACAAAATGCGCACCGCCGTGGTTTGCATTTTATTGGCATGTGTTCAGCATTCTTTAATCTTTTCTGTTCTGGAACATGAGGTTTGTGGCTTTTTATACATGCGGAGCTTGATATTTTTCTTTTGGGAACAGATCCTTTATTTCCCATTGAAATCAAACTACTGATGATATCCATTCTGAATAACTTAAGTACTTTTAAGTTTGGATCACTTTCTGGAAGCATTCGATATATAATTTACAATAGTGACATCAATAAAATGGAAGAAAATTCGATGCCACCATTTTTTACTTTTCCGATCAATTTCATATAAGCTTTTCAATTGATCAAAATAGTCCACATACCCCATATTTTGATTGTAATCCTTTTCTTCAAATAAAGCCAATGCCTCAGCTATTCCAAGCCCTTTGCGACGCATTTTAAATTTGAACAGTAGAAGAAAATATTTACACACAGTTAAAATATATTGCTATTAATTATTTTAAATTTAAATAAAACGTTTACGTAAATACTATTTTCGATAAAATATATATGTATATATTAACATTAAATTTAAAACACACGAAATACTATTAAATAAAAATTTCCGTACTAGCCTGGGAGCAAACGCAACATTCAACGCAAAGAAAAATCTGCAACTGAAAAGTCTTTCTGAAACAGAAATAGGGAAAGCACATGTTCACTGGGGATATAAATGCCACATGTTGTTTACAAGTAAAATGACCCTATGATTCAAAGCCACATGTTGTTTACAAGTAAAATGACCATATGATTCAAATCTCCCTTACCCACACTTCTAAACACTCTAAGCAGAGCTGGCAGCCGAATGGTTAGCGCTCTTGCCTTCGGTTCAACAGTTCGTGGGTTCGAATCCCACCTTGGGTATGAATGTTTGTAGTGATTCGGAATCCACTTTAAGCCGTAAGTCCCGGTCTAATTAGCCCTCGTGTGCAAAAAAATGACCGTTGAGCGACAAACCAAACCTAAACACTCTAATTCCCAATCATAATATGCCGGCCATGTTTATGTAGTCTGCTGTTCACGTAAGTCATATGTTCTAGCTGCGCGGTGGTTGCGTGGTGCAACCACCAGGAATTTCCCTCAAAAAAGGAAAGTTTTTTACGTATCTAGTTCAAACTACTGCTGCATTTATATTGTTTATGACAGACATGACTGTAAAGGAAGAAAAAATTTCTGATATTATTATTTATATTAAAAAAGTACGTTATTTTGTGTTGTTAAAAATGAACATTAAATAACGCCATATTGGAAGGAGTCCGACTTGAAATTAATTTTGTGCTGTCATCTGTTAGTGTTATTTAAAAGTAAAAGATATGAAATCTATAAAATTTAAGTGAAAAATCGTGGAAAGGAATTGAGAAAAAATATTGAAAATTGGTGGTTTCATGGCGCGACCACCGCGCGTTAAAGGGTTAAAAATCTAATTTTGAAGTAGAAAATAAAGGATTGATTTGTCTATGTTTTATCAATGAAATAAAAGTAGCAGCTATATTTAAATCTGAGTTTTATTTTGCACTTTTTTCCCTATAAGATTTGTATTTTCTACCATTCTTATGGAAGAATTCCATTAGGAAAAGACTAATATTTTAACTTTTAGTATCATTTATGAGAATTACATATTATCTATCAAACTTCAATCAAAGAACTTTTCAAAGAAAGGGGTATTTTAATTCATCATTATAAATGTATCATGTTTAGATTTTTTTATTTAAGGTGTTAAAACAATGTACTAATTTCTGTCATTTCTATAAATTTTCCTTATAAGTTGGTCATACGATGTAAAATGAAAATATTATTTATTCACTAAATATGATTTTCTGTTGAATAATATGTGTATATATATATATGTGTGTGTGTGTGTGTGTGTTTATATATATGTATATATGTGCATGTTTTTTCTCTTTGATATAGGGTTGTGTAGTACATGTGCAAGTAAAAAATGGCAATATTTTTGAAGGTGTCCTGAGAACTTTTTCAAGCAAAGTAAGATTTAAATTCTATTTTGTACAGTGTGAATTTTAGTTCATTTTTCCTTTGCTCCAAAATTGCTAATTTTTGAAAATGTTGTCAACATTTAATAGCATATGTGCATCACTAAAAACCATAATTTGCATATATTTCAGTGATGAATATAATTTCTATATCTTATCACTAATAAATTGCAGTGATATTCTTTATAATTTTTCATACATGAAAGTTGTTATTTATTATGTTATAAAAGAATATCATTGCAATTTTTAACAAACATGATAAACTTTTTACAGAAAAACATAAGTAGTAAATACAACAAAAGAATTGTATGTAATGGAATTATACAATTAAATAATGCAATTTAGTTTTTAAGTGGTCAAAGGTATAGCTCTTTTTAGTGCTATTTTTTCAACCTAAACAGGAAATTATTTCTTCTGAATGAAAGGATTTTTTTAAATTTGTTTATAAATATTGAATCTTTGCTTTAAACTCTCTATTTTTTATGTCCTGAGGATTTCATAGCCTGTAGTTTACAATAACATAAAGTATGAAATGGTTTTATATCTATATCAGAAGTGCACATTCTGTATAGTCCTTCTGATATAAATGCTTATGTTAAGGAAAATCAATATTTGGCAGTAAACTTATGGATATAATATGACTGAATGAAAATATATAGTTTAGGAAATTATTTGCTAAAATATTTAATAATGAATCAAAATTTAATGTTTACCTTGTCACAAAGTTATTTTTTGGATAAATTCCTTTTTTAAAAAGCATTGACAAAAGCAGAGAAGCAGATAATTGCAATTGTTAATATGAATTCAATTTTTTGTTTTCTTTATATGCTCTAAAATTAAATTTTATAGTAATGTAATAAACATACAGCTGCAATTTAATTGTAATTCCCAAACTTGGCAGTCTTTAAGTAAAGAATATTAAGTAATGAGAAAAATCATTCTATAAATTAAATGTCTCTTTTCAAAGAAATCTCAGAATAAACTCAAAATGGAAACAATTTCAGTATTAATATTTTAATTTAAGTATTACATAAGATTTAATTTAACTTAAATGGAAAATTAATATATAATTTATTAATGTAGAAAACATTTCCAAAAGAATATTCAGTATATAATAAAAGTGTACATGCGCTGTTGTATTTTTTCAATGAATACAATCGAATGAATATACTATAAATGTATAACACAAATATTTAATTTTGTTTGTCATAGAAAGAAATGAAAGCTTCAATATTAAATACAAAGTTTTATTATATTATATTTATTAAATAGCATATTAGCAAGTCAGTTATTTTCTGAAATATTAAATTTTTTATTTATTTATTTATTTATTTATTTATTATTATTTTTTTTTTTACTATTTTCCTTTTTTTTCCCTATTTTCTTTTCAAGCAATTATTTTTATTACTTGAAAGTTAAGTTTTTACAAAAATAAGACATTATTTTATGCAATATATCCTTCATATTTTTAATAAATACTTGTTAATACACACAGATATTCATTGCATACAAAGATAGCTTAATAAAGCATATGTGTATAAAATATTACAGGCAGACTTTGTTCTGGAATTGGCTCAAAGGATTGATGGGAAAACACCTAATGCTCTAAATGCAAGTAACCCAGATGATTACTTCGAAAAAATAGTTTTCAATTTCAATGATGTTGTCATGATGTCTGCATTCAATGTTGACCCAGATTTTGCTACAAGAGGTATCATTGCAATTTAATTTTTATCATGACTTAATTTCTATTGTTAGAATTTTTTCCTATTAAATACAATTAATAAAGTAAAATAATTTGGTAAATTTTCTAAGACTCCATTATTGTAAAATTTGTTTTAATTTTATATTAACTTAATGTTCTGTGTTTAATGAAAATTTTTAACTTGTGTAATAATTTACAGGAATCAAAGTTCTACCTCAATCCCAATATCTGCCTCCATAATGTTTCTATTCCTGCTGTTAATGAGGTGCGATACCTGTGAATAATTTTTAATAAGAAACTTACCTTCTTGATGCATATATTAAATTTGGCTGTCGAGTTCTAAATAAACATTTAACTGAATGGCAGTTAGAGACTGCTGTAGATCAGATTGTTGGTATGATGAAATGACTATGCTATCAAGCAAACTAAAAGCAGATGCATCTATTTTTTTTTTTTTTTTTTTTTAAAGTGGCTTCCATCCTGATTCCAATATTTGCCTACATAATGTTTTTAATATATTCCTGTTGATGAGGTACGATAACTAGAGATAATCTTTGTGTGATAAGAGACTTACTTTCTTCCTTATATATAAATTTATAGAGGAAATTCTATACAGGAAAATCTCTTAACAAGTGCTGATTGAACCTCATTATGCAAGAATATCAATCAGTTATACTGTATTGATTATGGAAATGTGGTTTATGCTTCTGCTCCAAAGTCTGCCCTATTATGGTTAGTTCACCACATAGCATTTTCTATCTGCAGTGGAGCATTTTGTACCTCAATCATCAGCAGCCTCTATATGAATAGCAACATACCTCCTTTGAATCTAAGGCACATTAAACTTTCCCTTAATCATAATTTCAGGAGTCATTCCACTCCAAAGCACCCACTAAAATTGGCTGGTGTTAATCTTTTGTTAAAAAGGCTTTAATGTGTTCACCCTTCCTCCACTCTTCTGTGTTAGTGTTCAGAAATGACTAACTTTGCTGCTAAAAAAAGTAAAGATCCTATTATCCAAGTAGTGATTTATACCAATAACAGCCACTCAGTCTATGGCTATATTTTGCTTGGCAGAATTTCTGAAAGCAGCTAATGACTTCAGTCTTAAACCTTTCATTCAAACTTAAAACATTATCTCATAGGGGTGTGATATTATATCTGAACTGTACATCAGTCACACTGATTTGAGCCATAATTATGTATTTTATTTAATGATCCAGCACCTCTGTATTTGCGTTGTAAAAATGTTTTTACCATATATCGTATCTTTAATTGGGTGTCCTAGTTTTAATTGCCATTGACTTACCTTTTTCCATAGCACTGTTTTAAATTTAAGTGACTTCATTGAGGCAACACCTCATCCAATTTTTTTGTTTTCCAAGGGTTAGTTAGTTAAAGTTAAAGTTTTGCTCTGTCTTTAATGCCTTCTTTTATTACAACCTTCATGTCAAATTTTATTCTTGTGTAAAATACAAAGGTACTTTTCCATTATACCCAATCTTAATAATCAATCTCTGTAACAGATAAGGAAAGAAAAAAATTTAAATTATCATCATAAATATTCCATTTGCATCATATCTTGTATAAAAAGGCTTATATTTTCAGAAAGTACTGAAAATAACTTTTCATTTACATTTTATAAACTAAATAATTAATGCTTATTGACAAAACTTATTTAAACCCCAATTTTTATTTCTGGCAGAAACTGTTTAGTAATCATATTGATGCTTGATTCCATAAATATAATGAAATGTCACCTTTTTTCAATGAAACAAAATTAAATACTTTGACTTATTTTGCCTTTGGTGACTTGGTAAATTTTTTTTTTTAACTGACAAAATTATCACTAAACCATCATTTGCAGCAACTAACATTAGCTTTGTTTAGCATTTAGTTTGTTTAAATTTGTTTATCACTTAATAGTTAATTTTTGCACAAAAAATTTATTGGAGTATATTTAATTTAAAATAGAATTTTGAGCCATTAAAATAGTTATAGCTGTGTTAAATTATTTTCTCTTCTCCATAAGAAAATGCCATTTCTTTAGATTCATAAGCCAGAATGTAATAAAAAAAATACCAATGCAAATATGTCTCCTTTCGTACTGGTGCAAACCTGTGTTTTATCATTCTTTATAGTTGATACTTTATTGTATCATTTATAGTATATACTATTTATTCCTGGTTTGTTGGGATTTTGCATCAGAAAAGACTTGCTCTACTTTGTGAATTACAATTATTTATAAGAAGAAGAATCCTTTATTTCAAAATTGCTTTTTGTTATTCAAAATTTTATCGAGATATAATGATCAAATAATACTTAATAGGCTAGAATATTGCTTGAAAAATAATGAATAAATCTTTAAAATATGTTTCTTTTTCATCCTATTTATATTTTAGAAAAATTTATTTTATGCTGTTTCTTACATAGGTGGAAGTTTCTAAACTTTTAAATTGAAATTGATTTCTAATTTAATATTAATCTATAATGGTAATTAAAAGTAACAAGATATTAAATTCCCACTAGATAGTTGCAATATACTTGTTACATAGTTGCCATACACTCACAGATTCCTGCATGAAATATTATATATCATATTTTCGCGTACATAATTCGCAAATTATGAGTTAAAAAAAGTTTTGAATTTCTTTTTGTGTATTATACGTCACAGTGATCTGATAAAAACCATCATTCATCAGAAAAGCTTACAATAGTTTTTTAAGAAATGTTATTTATGTTTCATAAAACATATATAATAAGTGGCGCCACCACTGAATTTATTATAATCAGCATTGTCAAATTGTATTCAACAGCGAATCCAATTCCTTGGAACAATATCACTGTTGTAATTGACTAATGTTCACATTCTGTTTTGTTCTGAAAACATTCAAATTTGTATTTCATCATATGGAAGCAAAAACTATTAATTTACAGAGAAAATTTTTAATTAAAAGCTATAGGAAAGGTAAATTTTTAAAAAATGGTGACAAATGTGTTAATGAAAGATGAAAAACAAAACATATGCAGTACAAAAAAAAATGTATCCAATGCGCAGTTAGAAAATTAATTTCTTTCATGTAACTATTAACAAAAGAAATATATTTTATTTTTAAAGTATGTCAAATATTTTAAAAGTAATTAAAATATAAATTTTTCTAGAATCTTCTCAGAACTTGATTAATGTCATGATTTCATCTCAGTTTGTCACTTTTTGCGTTGAGGTGGATCCAAACAGATCTTTCTCATTATTGTTTTTTTTAATACAATTATGTTTTAAATTATGCTTGTCATTTAATCATACATCATGTATTTTTTAATTTTATTTGTCACCAAATTATTAGCAGTATATATTTTCAACTATTAATCAAAAATTTACCACAGTTTGTGCACTGCAGATTATGCAATGCTTTTTTCCCTTTTACTCATATAAAGGTCTTGCAAATTATATACAGGAAAATACACTATAAAAATATTCAATTTTTTCATGAAAAATTTTAGTTTTAGTACCAAAGTAAAAACTAGAGGCCATTCTTTAGATTACTTTTAAATAGTTTTATTTTTCATATTTAAAATTATATTTTTCTGATTAAAAAGTGCACAGAATGTTTTGTGTAAAAAAGTTAGTAATGCATTCATACTGATTGTATTCTAAATGATATTTTTTATTTCTAATAATAAATAGGATATTAATCATTTGTTTATTTTTAAGATAGTAGATTATAGCTGCGTGTATGAAATCCTTGAAATAGAAATATTCAAATATTATTATTATTAAATGGTTACTTTAACTAAGTTTAAAGTTATAATAGATATTAAAGAACTTAAATTAATTTTGTTTTATGCATATTCAAAAGAATTTTCTATACTTATAAAATCATGATTTTATAAAAAGTATAGAATATTCTTTTGAATAATATTATAAAATATTATTTTGTACCACTGTCATTTAAACATATGAATGAAAAAACAATCCATAATTTTATGTATTATTTGATGAAACATGGAGATAGGGTAACAATACTATTTAATTTATAAAACAGCCACCTAAAAAAATTTGATATTGAAATTTATTTTTGAAACATTTTTCAATCTTATTTTTTATAATGCATGTTAGAATTCTTATTTTTTTACTGTATGGATTGTAAACAAAGAAATATTTCTTATTTTTTTAATTTATTTTATTGTAATATTAATTTTTAAGTGTGAATTTGATCATTTTTAGAATGTCTTTTTTATCTTTAAATCATACAATAAAGGAAGTAGCATATTTCAGTATTTCTTTTAGTCATTTTTATTTATTTATTTTTTTGTCTGATACCTGTCTTTAAAACCCTTACCTTGCTATTGTTATTATTTCTTCTATTCTTAAAATCATCTTTAAAATATTACAAAACTATTGTTTCTCTCTAATTTTGTTTAATATATAAATATTCTCTTGATTATATGTTTTATGAAATGAATATATTCGAATCTATTAGTTTACAAAAATAGCTGCAAATTCTTTTTGATGTAGTAAATTTTATTTTTAATGATATCAGCTGATATTAAAAATATACAAAAAATATCAATTATTTTTTAACAATATTGTGTGTATGCAAACTTATAAAGTATTAAAAATTTATTTATTGAAGTACAATTAAGTTAGAAATTTGATATTTTATATCTATCTTTTTGGAATTATGATATTAAGCATTTATATCCGATTGCTTTTCTTTTCAGATAATTTTACTGATACAGCCATCAGTAAATTTAATGGTCAAGTTTTAGAAAAAGAACTTGAGCCTTGGGATGGGGATGTAACTTCGCCCGAAAGTTTAATGGATCTTGATGCTGGTGATGAAGAAGCAGTTAGTTCATTTTTATCAGATAAAAACATTAATTTTTATCTATAGTTTGTAAAAAAAACATAAATTTATTATTTAAATGAAACATTCCCTTAAACTTTGAAGTTAGAAATTGTAAGTGGGCAGAATGTTCACTTTGCATAAAGTTAAGTCGCTCTTTTGTGAAATCATCAGAATTTTTTTAATGTATTTTACTATTAAAATGAAACAGCATTAAGCTTGGAGAGGCTGTTTGAATATCCTATTAAAGACTGTATGAACTATTTTACAGAAATATGCAATGGATTAAGTGAAGTTTTTAAAATCATGTAAATTTTGAGCCAATTTATGTTGAAAAACTTGTCAATTTATTTAATATTTTAAAGTTAATGCTAATTATATTTATGTATATGAGGTGTTCTGATATTTTCTTAATTTCATTATGGTTAATACTTTTGCTGTGCATTATTTTGATGACAGAACATCAGATTGTAATATTTTGAATGTAAGACTTTAAAGTAATTTTTTTACAAGTTATTGTACTGATTCTAAATCGCGCGTGCGTGTGTGTGTGTGTGTATTCATTGTTAAAGTGTTATATATATATATATAACACTTGAACAATGCTTTTATAGTATTTTTACCTTTAAAATTACAATCAATAATAATCTTATTATAGTTAAAAACTTGAGTATATATTTCTTTTAGAATGGTTGGGATGTTAATAACATGTTTCAAATAAATGAAGAAAAGTTTGGAGTGAAATCATCATTTGATAGTAATTTGCATGGATATACGTAAGTGTAATTTGAATTTATAACTTCTAAGTTCTATATTTAAAGCTGTTTTGAAATTCATACTTTATACATCT
This sequence comes from Latrodectus hesperus, assembly GCA_037975125.1. Classification (NCBI taxonomy): domain Eukaryota; kingdom Metazoa; phylum Arthropoda; class Arachnida; order Araneae; family Theridiidae; genus Latrodectus; species Latrodectus hesperus. Next base: position 94,662,944 of record CM075855.1, on the reverse strand, counting down.
TTACTTGAATATATTTCATTTGTCTGCCAACTTCCTTTAATATTATTTCAAATATTTCAATAAAAGTATTTAGGTTGAAAATTTATTATGGAAATAAAGTTCTCTGTACAAATATATTTTGAGTTAATATTTGCATTGATAAAAATTGTAAAAGAATATCCAAGTTTGCTTCAAATGATCATTACATATCTTTCATTAGTTAACAAACTTGTGACAGTATTTGTTTATTAACATTGGTTAATATATGAAATAAATAACATTATATTAATACTAATAATAAACAGATAACTTATTGTGAACATGTGTTATCTAAACAAACAAAATTTCCCTTTTGAATATAGCAAGGGTTTGAAATTGTGAGGAATATGCTATGGGAAGCAAGATTTTATTATTTAAAAAGCATGCATATAATTCACATTATTTCTATAGCCTTCTTCCTTTATGTTAAAGTTATTGCTTTCAATTCATTTTGTTATAGTTATTACTAGTATTGTTGAAAAATATGAATGAAAGCAAAATTGTATTTACATGTAAGATTATCAAATTGCAGGTATAGGTTACATATATGTTTGGTTATATACATTTGTTATGGGAAAATTGTCTAAATTGAATGTATGCTAGATTTGAGTTTACAAAATTCATATATTTTATTTTTTATTTAGTTTTCTGATTTTTTTATTAAAAAAATTATTTTTCCTGAAAAGTCTTTAATTTCAAAGTGGGTCTTCAAACTTCTGGTTCAATAAAACTGGTTCAATAAAATAACATATCAGTTCTAGTATCATAAATTCCAGTAACAAAAAATAGCATTTATTTTTATTTCAATAAGTGAATTATATGGGTAAATATATTTTTGAACTCCATGGATGAACTAAGAGTGCAGTAGAACTCCAATCATTTAAATCGCTGATTATCCTGATTGTTTTTAGAATTTTAGAAATGCTTTGTTGTTTGAGTAATTTAGTAACTTTCTTTGAAAGTTTGTGGGTGTTCAGAAGTTAATGCTGAATATATAAGAGAAATAAGAGAAGGGATTATGAGTTAAACCCTGGATTTCAAATTGCAAAGAATGGCTAACTAATTGAAAGGGTCGAGGAAGAAGATGACCTTAATGTCCAAGTTGAAGCAGATACAAGAGCATCAGCTTGTGATGCATTTGCAAGCTTGAAATTGCTTTTTAATGGATGCAATATCAGCCTGTGTGTAATCACATTCTCACTGTCTAGTGGATATGTGAAAAATAGATGAAGGCAATGAAACTGCTTACTCTGACCAAGTTCAGCAAACAATGGCTTCCATTTATAGCTCTGTACATACATTATATATTGATGAACAGCACACACACATATAAGTATCTTAACATGTATAAGTGTTGCTTTTTCATTTCATTGATTAAAAATTATTTTTTAAAAAATATTGTAGTTCTCCTAATTCTTAACATACTGTAGTTAAATAAAATCATTTTTTTTCTTTTAAATCTAATTAACCAAAATTTTGATTATTTGAATGGGGTCTAGTCCTAATTGATTTGGATAATTGAAGTTCTACTGTATGTTTATTATTTCATAAAAAAATAAATGCTCTCCTGAATTCTTTATCAGCATTATAGTGGAGAGTAGACTTAAACTGAAGCACAGATTTTCCAGAATGTTCTGTCCTTTTTCGAATTAGAAATCTTTAATATTTTTACATTAATTATCCATCCATTTTTTTAGGCCTAACCCTTTTGGCTTGTTGCACATAAACCTCAACTCTTTACCAAATGGTTGTTGTGTATTGAATACTTTAAATCACAATTCGAGATTAGTATTCCCTTTTAATTTTATTTATCTGTGTGGATGCTTTAATTTGTTAGAAGCAAAAAGCTGAGATAATCATATTATTCAAGTTTTCCATTTTCAGTGCATTCTGTTGCTCATTACTTATAAAAAAGTAGTAAATTGAGTGAAAAATGTTCTCAAAAAATTTTAAATAAAATTGTTTAATTTTTTTTCTGTTTATATTTTACTTTTATTTTTCAAGGAAACATTTAACTTGATTGTTAAAATTTTTGATTTGCATGGATTAATTTAAAAGTTTTAATGCTATAATTTTTTTAAATTTTATAAAACTAGTGTTAATAAATTTTAAAAAATTCTCCTGAACTTTAACAAAAAAATGTCCTGTATTTTTCTTTTTTACTCACTACTACCTCTGATTTTGTGAAAAATATTTTTTTTAAATTTCATTATTAATAGCTTTGACTGCATATTTACATATATCTATGTAAACAAAAACCATTTTCTGTTTATCTGAGAAATTTTGGTCAATGGTTTATTAAAAATAAAAGCTATATTTCATTTAAAAATTTTGATTACAGTATTTGTAACTAATTTGAAACATAATTTATGTTGCTTTCAACTCTCTTTAAAGTTCTTCTGTAATATATTTTAAGCAATGTTACTCTGTTCTGAACTTTTCTCATTGCTATAAAGATGTGTGTGGTTACTTTTCTTTTTTTTTTTTTAATAGGGATTTGTGCATTACCACTAGGAGTATTAAAATATTTAACATTAGATTTCAGTCCCAGTGTAATCTTTATTTTTAAAAAATAATATATAACAATTTTTGTAAAAGTATTCTTTTTAACTTCTTCAATGAATGCATTTTTGTCTTTTTACCTTTTCCAATGTATCATTGGTTGAAAATGGATTGGAACATCAATAGAAGTACAGATTTCAGTATTTAATAACTTTATAATTTTGTTAATCTATATGTGAAACTTTATTGTTTTGAGAAGTTAATTAAATTATATTGTATGTATTAAGCTGTAGAGTTTAATTTTTTCACGTTTAAACTATATCTTAAGTCAAAAAATCTTTTAATGTTATTTGAGTTTTTAAATTTTTTCTTATTTAAGTATGTTGTGTGTAAGAAATATCTAATATATGTTCTTATGTTTCAATTGTATTAATCTAATGTTTGTCTTGACTGGTTGTCAAGAGATCCCTAATATCTAATATGTTTTCCCCTGATCAAATCTGTACTGTGTAAAGTTTTTTAGTATATAGGGTGTAAACTATAAATAAGTTGAACCAGATTTAATAAAGATTTAAAGAGAATGCAAAATGGGTACAATCTGCTCCTATATTATGTATTGTATGCCTGTATCAAATCTATTTTTTATGTTGATCAGTTATTGTACAGTTTTACTTATTGATTGCAAATTAAGTCAGTAGTGCTTCAAATTATTGATTTATTGTTTCTAAACTTTTAATGTTGAATGAAAGTTTCTTTAATATTTTATAAGGTGTGTAAAGTTTTAAATGACAATAAATTAAAAATCAATTATAAAATTTTAATTTTTTCTTTTTTAATTTAATTATTTAACAATAATGTTTAAATGACTTCTCACTAATCTTTATAAAATTTTTAGATTTATTTCTTTACTTTTTTAAAATGCCAATTGTTGATTCTGTTTTTATTAAAAAAATAAGAACAATAATCTTATTTAGTCATAAGCTTCATGAAATAACAAATGTCTTATCTAAATTATATTAATAAATGTAAAATTTATTGGGGAAATGTAGGATAGATGTTTTCAGTATTTTAAATTTTAACTGCACATGAAGTTCAAAAGAAATCCTGTCTCAAACAAATAACATTTAGTTTTATTTTCTATTCATAGTAGTATCAATGCATATCTTACTTTATATGATAAAAATTAATCTTATAATTATTAATAATCAGTGAAGTATATATTATGTAATCAGTGAAGTATATATATAGTTATATATCAGAAGTATAACTAATATATAAGTATATATTAGTGAAGTATATAGATAATTAAAATTCTAGTGTAATATATATTTAGCTGCCAACTTGACTGGTTTTATCGGGAAACTCCTGATTTTTCATCAGTTCTCCTGATTTCTCCCGTTAATGTATGAAAATCTACATAATTTTGGTGATTTCAGTGAAAATTTTAAAAACAGCCAATATATTTTGCCGGAAAAAAGGTCTATTGAGTTTTCTTAGTAGTTTACAGTCCACAAATGGAGGAATAATATAATGATAATATATATATTCTTAAATATATTCCTCTGAGTTTCTAACACAACCTGTTTGCTATGGGAGGAAGGTGCTCTAACCACTAGGCTACCAGAACTCCTAGGTGCTGGCAGTCATATAATTAACATTCAGAGCTGACACCAGGTCCTGTTGATATAAGCAGTTCAATTAAGTGGAATATTACTAGTTATTAATAATTTAATTAGAAATTTCTGTCAAATGACGTATTTTTCTTTGAATTAAATTTTTTTAGTAATGTTTTTTATGCTTTTATGTAATTTTATAAGTTTAATACTTATAAATTGTACTAGTATAGGAAAAGTTGTCCTATAAAATAAATATTGGGACATTAATGTTGCTAAGTATTTTACATGAAGTATATTCCTTTGAGGTCAATGAAAATTTTATTAAAATATTGAGATTAACATAAATGTTGTAAGGTGTCTTCTGATTTTTTTTTCTCTCAATCAGTAGAATCTATTGATTTTTCCCCCTCCATTGTTGTCAAGTATGAATATAAAGTATGCTAAAATATAACTGAAGAAAGAAAAATAACTATTTTGTAATGTTAAAATCAATATGATTAAAAATGTGTATAGTTTTAAATATTATCTTGCTGTTAGACAATGACAAGAACTTCATCTGATAATCTTGATGACAAAATGATATAAAAAATTAAAGAAAAATATATTGCAAAAAATAGTTGAATTTTTTAGTTACGAATTATTAATTTGAAATTTGATGTGTTTCTGAGTTTAAAGATTTTTCCATATTTATTCCTTACTCAAAAAGTGAATTTATTTATTCAAAATCATTTCTCTTTCTGTGCAACATCTAAAATAGAATTTTCAGGAATTTATTTAATTTTTATAAAGGTTAGTTTAAAAAGGGTTCCTTAAAATTTCTAAATTAATTTAGGAATTGCTGAGCTGCCAACTGAATGGTCTTCAACTCAATAGTTTATAGGTTCAACTCTTACCTCCACTCTAATGATCTGTTAATTGGGTTGAATTAGCGCTTTGGCTTTTGTTTCAACAATTTATGATTTCGAATACCACCTTGGCCATGGATATTCATAGTGGCTCAGAATCTAATTTAAAATGTAATTCCTGGTCTAATTAGCCTTTGTGGGCATAAAATATTAATTGAATAACAGTAAGAAAAATCTGTCAACTGAATGGCATTTGTCCAATAATTCTGTCTGCCTTTTCTTCAATAGTTCATGGGTTTCAATGTCAGCTTTAGCTTGGATACTTGTATTTGTTCATAATCCACTTTAAACTGTATGTCTTAATTGAATAACTCCTCATCATTGTTAAGCAACAAACAAACCAAATCACTTTGAGCATGGGTCTTAATGATTCAAAATCCTCTTTAAATTGTAAATTGCTGTTGAAATATCTTTTGTGTGTAAAAAATTATGGTAAAATGACAGACAAGCCAAATTACATCCACCATTGATGTTTTTCATTAGAAACATTTATGATGGGGGTAGTTTGCTTTCAAGGATAAAATAAACCAAAAATCCAATCTTGATTTATTTTGTGCTTGAAAGTAAAAGTGACTGCAAAAGAACAATTTGAAAAACACAGAATTATCAAATATTGACCAGTTTGAACAGATTTTTCACTAACATCTTTAAACTTTGTATACTAGAATTTTCTTTAAATATTGAGATGCCTAATGCATGAGTAAATATTAAGTATTTTTGTTTGCAGGTGGTTTTTTAATGCTGACTGTAGTTAAATTGCTTTTTGAAGATTCTGTATTCGTATTTTGTTATACAAGCTATACCTCTCATTTTTTCAACTTTAAAAAAACTGTTAGGAGTGCACAATAGTTTTGTGAAAGAAGTGAAAACTTGATTTTTATTCCATTTCCTGACTTTTTTCTTATACATGAAACCATTTCAGGTTTCAAGCTTCTTTCAAAAAATTTTTGGCAGAAATATGTTATTTGAGAATTATAAAAATTATATCTGGTACTATTTTAAAGTGCCAAATACAAAAAGATTGTAATTTTTTAATGCAAATACATTTTCTAAATAAAATTAATGATAAACTTCCATCACCTTAATAAATTGTTTTCTTGCCCCATTACCTTAATACTTTCCCTATTTATGTGTTATATATTATCATAATATATTTTAAAGTATATAAACAGTATTAATAAAGTTATTTTTCATATAAATGAATGTTTTCAGTTATTTTTATCAGCTAAGGGGAAAACTTTCAAAGAGATTATTTTTCATAAAATATTTCCTTTTATTTTAGGATACCTTTAAATAAACAAAATACTGAAGAGTACCGCCAGAAAGAGGAGAAAGCAGACAAAGTTGCTACTGAAATAGAAAGTGGTTCTCATCACAAATCTAGAGCAGCATTAGAGAATGGTGATGAAGAAGATAGGTTCAGTGCTGTTGTTAGACCAGAAAATATGAATTTTAGGTTTCTACTGTTTTCATTTATTTTATTCTATTTAAATTTTTCTTTACTATTAAAAGTTAACTGATTTGTTATTTCAACATAAAAATATGCATTTAATAAATTCTCTCTTTCAAGAAGCTAAATAGCCAATCTATTAGAGTAATACATTTTAAACGACATATCATAGTCGCGGATTTTGGAATTTAGCTTAAGACTTTGAAACAAATGATGCTAGTTTCTGAATAATGCTCTTGTGAATAAGCAAATTTCTTTTTAAAATATAATTCTTTTAGAGATATAATTATCTTTTTATTTTATATTAATTTATTTTATTTATTTACTTTTTGCTTTTTTACTATGTGAAAATATTTTAAACATTTAATATTCAAAAACCATTTCTTGTGCTATAATGAAATGCCAATTTTGCACTAACCTGTATATGTCTTTATATTTTCCAATTCGTTTTCATACATTTTTGATTTATAAATGTATTTTGTTTTTATTTATTTATTATATAATTGTATTTTAATTTTTAAATATTGCATGATTACTAGGTCAGTGAACATTGATTATTGAATTCATTAAAAATATAAAATTTCTTATCAATTCCAAAAAAAATTAATTTTGAATGATTTATTAGAGATTTTTTTCCATACATTTATTAAAGAATTGTGTGAAGGTCACAGTAATCCAGTAGAGAAAGATAAAGTTGAAAAAGCCTATAATTGTTTTGAACCAGTAAAACTTACTGTCTCCAATGTTGATATGCCTGATGATTAAATTAAAATTTTAACTTCTTTTGGGTATTTTCCATTTACTGTTTCTAAAATTATGAGTAACATTGAAATTTGACTGAGATATTAGAATAAACACCTTTTGTTATACCTTTAAATGCAAAAAATAGTTTCACTTTTTTTTCTCGGTGATATAGTAGCTTGTTTGACTAAATGAGGGTATCAAATCACAATCAATCTCCTTTGTGATATTTAAACCTGTATTTTTCCTAACTATGAAACTGCTTAAACTAGGACATACTTTGTTGATATATTTTAAGGACTTGTGGTTAAATTTCATTTATTAAATTAGTTTAAAATAATTGTGAAGATATTTACCATAATTATATTTAATTATAGTCTGTTATCCAAGAAATAAGTTTTTTTTATAGTTTGTAAGTTTGCTAAGCCTTTTTTAAAGCAATTTTCATTCTTTTTTCTAAACAATAGCAAATTATTGTAAAACCTGTCCTCTTTTTATGATTAATAAATTTAAGGTTTCTTTTTTATATTGCACTTCAAGAAAATTTACTATACTTTTGAAATTATATCTATTTTAGACTTTGAAGTCTTGTGGATTCCAAATAAATTAATAGAAACTTCAAACAGAAGGGTAGGGATGTAATTTTAAAACAGTAAATATGATTTTCTGCAAAAAATGGGAAGAAGCGAAGCGTATCTTTCAAATCATTTATAATTTCTGTTCATTTGGTTCATCAAATATTTAAAAAGCTTTTTGGTACAAAATCCATCAAGTCATATTAAAGCACCTATATTGTTCAATAATTCTTTTTGATATTCTTTTGTTGTTTTCATTGAATAATTGACATTATTTTGATTATTTCTTTTATAAATTTTTAATTAAAAAGCTTTTTGTTATTTTTCTGTGTTATACAATCTTTTTTATATTTTTTCATTTCCTCATTATAGAGAAAAAAATTACTATCATATTTTTTCTCATAATTTGTGAAATGCAAAATTTCTTATTCCAATATCAAAAATATGAGGATATTCTATGTGTGTTGTAAGAATAAAATTTATTTTATTGGATTATATTTATTTTTATGGAAATTAGATTTTTTCTGTTAATAAAAAATTTTCTGAAAATGCATATTTATCACTGTTGTAAAATTATATTATGTATTTTCTAAATCATATTCTAATCAAGGTCATGTATTTTGATATTAAACCAGATTATTCTGTTTCACAGCAATTTCCAATTTTGAGGATAAGTTTTATTTATTCGTAATTAACTTTTCCTCTCAAATTTAGGAAAAGTATAAAATAACAAGATAAACATTGTTTAATGTAGAAATGAATGCAGTGTTATATTAAAATAAATTAGTTAGGACTACAGGTATGAAGATAATATCAAAATTTAAATTATTAAGTAATGCACCATTTAATTCATACATATAGATATTCTTTCATTAAATTTCTAAGTATTAAATACTGGAAGGAAAAGAGTTACAATATTTTAAAATTCAGTAGTATAGTAAAAACATCATGCAGTGTAATTTATTTTATGCTTAAACAAACATTACCGTATACATCAATACAACTAAATAGCATTGCATTAGAATTATTTTAAAGTTAAAGTACAAAAGACTGATTTTAAAAATTTCCTGCTAGACAGAAAGGAAAGTTAAAGAAAATATTCTAAATGTCATATATAATCTTAAAAAGATAAATCTGTTTCATTGTTAACTTTCATCTTGATGAACCTTCATGTTAGTATTTTAAAAGAAAATTTAGTTTTTATTTTACCAATATTTAATTTTGTTAAAGGAAAATTAAGAAATCCTTTGTTTTAAAATTATTTATTTTTAGGTATGTAGCACATCGTCCTCGTAGGGCTGCACAAAATGCAAAAAATATGCGAAACAATGCAGCAGCCCAAATTAATAAGAACCATCAACATTCTCAGGTATTTCATCGTATATCTAGTCCAGCTTTAAATAACAACTCTCAGGGAAATTATAAACAAACAAATGCAGCAAATTGCATTTCTCCGAGACAAACTCCAGCTCCACGGCAAACCTCTACTATTCCTGTACAACAAACTCCCACCACTGCTGGACAGTTTAATCAAGTATCATCTTCTCCAAGTTCCTTGCGTGTAACATCACCAGCAACAATGCCTTGTGTTGTTCAAGAGGAAAATCATAGAATTAATGGAGGTGATATGTGTATTATGTATTTTCTTAAAGTAATCGTGCTTTGAAGTTCAAATTTTCACTTTATATTTTTTTGAAATTTTAGTATTTTACCTTATAGAAAATAATTCAATGTTAATACTAATCTAAAAATTCAATCTAAAGCAAATACACAAAACTTCACATTTGCAGTGCGATTTTCTGTTTTCCCATCTTTAGTACCATTGCTTATTGTTATTTTCTTCTCAACATGGTTACTTTAAACATAATTACCAATTAAATTTTTAGGATGTAATTTTTTCTAAAACCAAAGTGGTGAGTTCTTATAATGGTTTCTGCAATTTCTTTAACGTTTTCGCGATATAAGCCTATCAATGATGACAACACCAAGTCTCCTTAGTTTAGCCCTTATAGCTGAGCAGTCAAAAATGTGATCTGATGTCAGTTGTGTGTCAGGGCAGTTATCACGGTTCCTGTAGATTTTCCGACTCTCTTTATCGATTTTCATGTCTGTTCTGATCTAAGATTGATAAGTATTTTCATTGTTAATCAAGCAGTGTCCATATTACAAAGCTGGGTTTTTTTGTTGAAATTGATATTTCTTATAGTTTAGATTAATCTATTGCTTAAAAATCTTGGAGGATAACATTATTGTTAAGAGTTCTGTCTTTGGCTAAATTATCTGGATTTTCATTTCCTGCAATATCAGCATGTATTGATATCCTCTGGATAATGCAGATTTTAATCAACTCTTGGATGTCATAAAGATTTAAATAGATTTCTTTGGTTTTAGAGGAGTCCCTATTTAGAACTGCTTGGGGGGGGGCTGTCTTGGAGTCACAAAATATAACAAGGCCTTTTGCTTGCTCAGAAGAAAGGAGGGCAACCAACAGGCAAAATTCCAATCTTCTAGAGCTCTTCCTCACCTCCTTTTTACGATGAGTCATACATTGGGTCTTGCTCATAACGTTACCATGTCCAGAGCAGCCGTCACATCATACTATAATTCTGTCTGCATGCATGATGAGACGCTCATTACAAAGACAATTACTCTTACTCTACTGAATATAAATGGAATGCAAAAGAAAAAGGATGAGCTCCAAGACACCTAATGGAAAATAACAAATGCATAGCTTGTTTATAAGAGGCTAAGCTAAATGACAAACTTCAATTAAATATCATGCAAAGAATTAAGATTTATAAAGATTACAAATTATATCTATGAAGAGTCTGAGATTGTGTTTGCTTTACATAATAAAGTTAAAATGATAGGATTTAAATACCATTTTATTCCGTATTTTCTTAAAAACAAATCAAAAACTAGATATGTGAATGCAAATAATTTAACAAACTATCATATGGCCAAACAAAAGAATTCAATTAGATTGTTTCTCTATGATCATTTTTTCATACAAGGGGAAGCCTAAATCATTTGATTTTGGTTGAAAAGCACCAACCAGTTTTCACTATTTTTTTCATGTGTAAATATTGAATTTGCTAAATTATATTCTCTGCTAACTAATGATAACTTCTAATATTTTCTTTCTTTAATTTTATTATTAATTTTATATTTAAATTTAAAATTTTCCTCTGATATTTTCTTTCTTCCATTCTGTTATAAATTTTTGAATATTTTCTCATATAACAAAATCGCCTTCAATTGTTTCATTTATAACAATTGCTGTCTGAATACTAAATGATTTCTAAGGTTTCAAGAACACATAATCTTACATTTTTTTCTTTCCTACCTGTAGTCTCATTTTAATAGCAAGTAAATGAGAAAATCAAAAAGAATATATTTGTACAATGTGTGAAGAATTCGTAATGGTGTGGGAAATTATTAATGAAGGATAAAAATGATAAAGAACAAAGCTCTCCTATAAGAATCTTAAGTATTAGTTCTCCCATGAACATTTATATTGAAAGAAATTAACAGATTCCTATGGAATATTATGTTAAGTGACTTCCATTTTAAAATTATACTAGATGTCTATTTCTGCATGTCTTCCACATTATTGAAAATTATCTGATCACTTCACAAGCTGTACATATTAATTGAAATAAAATATTGTACAGTTTATTCATCTGACAAAGGAAAGGTACAAAGTGGATATTAATATTGTTTATCCTTAATGGATTTTTATTTTTAGCTCTTTATTTATATTTTATTCATTGGATCAATCTCTTTTCAAAATTTATTCAAGTTTTTCATATTTAAAAAAAAAATGTAAAAAAGTGTAAAATGTTTGAAACTTTCTGATTGAAGTTTGAAAATCATGAATATATTAGTCTACAATCATAACTACCAATTATAATTGTCAAAGACTTTTTTTTAAGGTTTTTTTCACAATGGAACAAAAAATTTCTGTAGTAAAAGAATAATTTTTTTAACACTTTGGATGCAGAAATTTTCAATTTTTTATAAAATCTTGTGAATATACTTAAATATTGAATTTTATGTGATAAATATTTCAGTGATATTTTTTTCTCTTTGTAATTCTTTTTGATAAAACTATGTTATATTTCCAAAACATATAAAAAAATCTTAAAAAATATAACTGAATAAAAAATAAATGCTATGTTTATCATTCATTTCAGAATTCAGAATGAAATGACTTTGACATTTGATTTATGTAATCTAAAATGCCTTGTAAATAAATTTTTGAAATTTTATTTCAATTCCTTTTTTTTTTTAACTTGAATAAATAATTTTTTTTTTTTTTTTAGAAGTTGATAAAACTGAGTTAAAATTTGCTCCAAAACCACCACGCTCCTTAAATCTGCACACTTCAGCTAATAAGGAAATGAAGGAAGCTATGGTGAACCAGCAAGTTAATAATAAAAATGATAGAAGAAAAGAATCAGACAAGAAGACATTAGGACAAAAAGGTTCCTTATTTCAAGATTAATTCTGATTGCTTTCTGTTTTTGTCTGTATTAAATATGTATAAAAATCTATAAATTTCTTTATTTTTAAAAATATTAAGATTTTATAGAATATTAAGCATTTTGTTTCATATTGTATGCAGTATTATTAATCATATTATAAAATTTCACAATTTCATGAATTTGAAATTTCTTCATAAATGTACAATTTTGTATATTTAATAAATCAAAACTTGCTAATATTCATTTTATGTGCACGTAAAGCTTCGGATGAAATTATTGTTAGAACCATTCGAATATTAAAAGTTTTTTGCATTTTAATTAGTTCCCATTATAAATTCAGCCTATTATCCAATCAAAACAGAAGAATTTTATTTTGCATCATACAATAAATTTATTATTTCATACTGTTACTAATATATATTTTTGTTAATAAACTTTTATAAAATTTAATTTTTCTCATTTGTTTTTTAAAGATTTGATGAATATCCATTAGAAAACAATTCAATAAACTGATGTTACTCTTAGAGTTTTAATGAACCTTTAATTTTATTAATCAGTATGTTTCATTTTTATTGATCATTATCTATCTGGTTTAATACAAATGGCTAATTTTTACATATCTTTTATTATATATTTTTAGGTATATTTCATTTTAAAAAAATCTGTCTCCTAATCTTTATTTGTAAATTTTATGATAATTTAAATTAATTTAGAAGATAAAATCTTATTTATTAAGGAAAATGTTAATGTATACTTAAGCATTTGCATGTATTGGAGACTTATTATTCAAATTATTAGTTTATATTTCAATTAATTTAAATGTAACTAAAATAGAAGGATAAATTCTGTTTCTGTGAGAAGTATTCATATTGAGGTACAGTTTTAAAATTTTATTTCCATGTTTATAGTAATCTTACCTATTATTGATGATGAGTATTTTTGTTTTTTATGACTATTTTATTTCCTAAATATTTTTATATTCTTAAGTATAAAATAGTAGTGTATGTTCTCAATAGGATTTACGAAAAATAAAGAGTTTAAAAAATAATAGTGTTAAATTCCTGTTTAAAAACTCCTTATTTTCCTAAAAGTTAGTTTTCAAATTAAAGTGATACCTCACAATTATTTATACATGAATATCATTGGTATTTTAAGCCGAGCTGGCAGCCGAATGGTTAGCGCTCTTGCCTTCGGTTCAACAGTTCGTGGGTTCGAATCCCACCTTGGGCATGGATGTTTGTAGTGGTTCGGAATCCACTTTAAACCGTAAGTCCCGGTCTAATTAGCCCTCGTGTGCAAAAAATGACCGTTGAGCGACAAACATACCAAACCAAACATACCATTGGTATTTTAAAGACTTTGATGATTTAAATTTATGTTGAAATAGGCATTATAAATTATTTTAAACAATTTTTTAATATAATCTATTTGAAAACCATTGAAAATTTATTACTATTTGTTGATTTTTGATTCCATCATTATATATTATTTTTACTATTGTTTTTAGCTCGTGATGAGAAAACAGAAGATCTTAAAAGATTTAGTGCCAAATTTAAAGTAAATATATTTAAATTTTTATCTTGGTTTACATAAACACAAAATTTTCCACTTGAAATGGACAAAAAAATTATGATACACTAAATTAAAGTGTTTGACTAATTAGTGTGTGTTAATTGTTTCCCAACTAGTTTGTATGAAATATTAACATTTTCAGTTATAAACTTTTCTGTTATTATTTTTCATATTTTTGTGTACATTATTATTTATTATAGTTAAGCTAAGAATTTAATGACCTGTGTTTCATTGAAATATTTTTCTGAGAACAGTGTTAAATTTCTTTTGAATTTTTCAATTTCTGTATTGTATGAACAAGGAAAAAAAGTAGGTAAGTCTAAAAAATAATGATTTTATAAAAAAGTTTTATTGAACAAAAATTTCTTTTATATTAAATTCAATTTGAAAAATATTGCATTTTATTATGAAATTATTTTTAAGCATTTTACTTGTATATTTGAAACAACTAGAAAATTTGCTAGAAAACAGGAATGCATTGTGCTTATTTTTCAAGTTCAAATTTAGCAAAAAATTTAATTTTGTTTTCTAAAACTATTATTCACTTTCATCTGTACTAATAAAATATAAAAAACTTATATTAATAAATAAAAGTTTTTTAATTCTGAATTTCTTCTAGAAAAGTTACTATTTTAATAATCATTTAATTTTAGCTAGATGAGATTGATAATTTGCATAATAATGTATTTCAGTGTTGCTGAAATTATTCAAAAGTGTGTGTAAAGAAATTGCATTTTGCTTCTTATAATATCTCTATTGGGTAGTTTTCATGATGCATTTTTTAACTAAAATCAGTGTTATGTGGAGGCCAAGCCCATGTAGCAGACAAATTAAATGACAGTAATAGCTTAGTATTTAAACAAATTGAAAGCAATTTTCTTTTTAAAAATTATGACACATTTGATTGTATGAGAAAGCAATTTGATTCATATTTGATTTTTATTCATTAATGGCATTAAAATAAATTACTGGAATTGATAATTACTTTGCTAAATTTATATCTTATATAGTTGAAATTATTAAATTTTGGATTTATATTATGTAAATTTGTATACAAATTTACATAAAATAATACAAATTTGTGGATTCGTGTAATTTTACTACGAATAGTTTCATACAGAGCTAGTTTTCATATGAATGTATTGATTACTTATGATAAAACATTAGAGATATCTTATGTATTATAAAGTGTTCTGTTTTTAAAGGATTGACTTGTAGTTTTAAAGTGATTTTGTAAAATTTTCTTGTTAGTTAATCAAAGAAAATGATGACGGAAAAGACAATCTGGATAAGGAAGATGCATCAAAACCTGAAGTGCCTTCAACTGGTTCATTGCCTCCAAAACATAAAGATAAGCACAAGGATGAAGAAAAGAAAACTTGCAATACTCCCGAAAGTCGAAAAAGTCCTGAGGCAACAAAGAACTTTACCCTAAATCCTAATGCTAAAGAATTTGTCTTCAATCCCAATGCTAAGTCATTTACACCTGTGAGTATACTCAAGCAGCACCTTTCAAAATTATATTTTTATTTTTATTATTCATTTTAATTATTATATTTATGTAAATTTTACTACAAATATTTTCACGTAAAGCTAGTTATCGTTTGAAGGATATAATTACCCATGATAAAACATCAGAGGTATCTTACATATTATGAAGTGTTTATGTAGGAATTTCTAAAACTTTAAAATTACTTTCATTTACTATGTTAGTTTTCTCTTATTGTATGTGCTATATAATTTCCTTTACAAAGAAGTGTGATTCACCAAAGTTTAATTATTAAAGAAATTTTTTCAGGCTTTGTTGTCCTGAATTTCCTGAAACTTTTTTGTCCTTAAAAGTCTTTAATTTTAAGTCATAATCCTGAAATTTTTTAACTATTTTCTATTTCAATTTGTAAGGAACACTTCAATTTGAAAGAATTTAGATTATTTTATTTGAAAATAAGAGCTCTTTCAAAGCTTACAGGCAAATAAAGAACCAATTTTCTAATGACTTCATGGGAGAATGAATTCAATGGTGAATGAAGACAACTTTTGTAGTCACTGTCATAGGAGGCACTTACCATATACACATCAGTTAAGAACTTTACAGTTGCCCTGTGTTTAGAAAATGAAATTTTTCATCCCAAGAATTTGAGTGCTCTTCATTAATTTTTTATTAGCCAAATTTTTTTGTTGTTTTGTGTACAAATTTTAAAGGATTTTAAATTATGAGGTCTTCAAATAGTTGGCTCTTTATTGGCCGTGAATATAAAATAGTAATTTTATTAAGGTTGGTATAAAGAATGTGTGGATACCAAATATTCAGCTTTCTGCTGTTTATATGTTGTAAACAATTTAGTGTAGCAAATATAGGATTTTCTCAAGTTATGCTTCATGCCGGTTCACTTAAACATAAGAAATAACTGAAAGATAAGTTAATTCAGATTGTGTTTCTTTCTAATATGAATGAAAAATAGGATCACCAAAATCACTGCTTGTATCATCTTTCTGCTAGTATTGGATATTGTTAAGCACACCCAAAATAAAGCTTTATAACCCAAAGCAATATTACTAAAAGTTATTAAATGCAATTATTCATTTTCTTCAATAATTAAACTTTGAAATATTTTTTTCCATTGCATTTGAGGATTCTAAAATTACCAAACTTGTGAAACTTGGTAAAGCCAAAACACAATATGTAAAGACATCTTGACTTTTTCTGGGCTTCCAAAATCATATTTATGTTGATATAGTTATATCTGGCTCTTACTTATATTTTGATGAAACTATCAAGCTAGTGAAAAATAAATGAATATTTATATCCTATTGGTCAGAAGATAGATACAAGGTAGTTAATAATTTTTTTTCCCTTGGATAAGTAGTTTGATTAAATTTTAGGAATGGTGTTAAATTTTATTTTAGAAAATGGTTTAAATATTGAAAAGTTCTGGTGCTCCATGGAAGACCGCATGGCAATTTGTCATTTCATAAAAATTTAAATGCTCGTGTAAATTCTGTTGAATATTTTAATTCGATTCTTATTAGTGCATGTAATTTACACATTATCAATAATGCTATAAAGAAAGGTATATCAAATTTAATTTGTGACTTAGTTATATTTTCTGTATGACTGTTTTAATTTGTCAGCTGCAAGGAGAGATTATTAGTGTTCAGGTTTCATAATATATTTCTGTTGCTGACCATGTGGAATAAAAGCATGTAGTCATGATGATTGACTTTAGGACTCACTTGTAGGCTAGTAATTGAACAATATTCAGATCTAAAAGAAAATTTTTAACTATATTGCTCAAAAATTAATAGAAGACTTGATTTGTAATTCCAAAGCTTTTAAAAGAGCCATTGAATTTATTGTATTTACACTTTTGCAGTATTCCCCCCCCCGTGTCTTAGTTTTTCAGAAAAACTCTCCTTTAATTGTTTAGGAGCAAAATGAATTAGTAAGAAGTATGGATAAGTTTTTAAAATCTGTTCTTGGCAAAAAAAAAATAAATACCTTTATGCAGTGTGAATTAGAAAAGGCAAAGCTATGTCCACCCTAAAAAAATTTAAATGTTAATTGAGTAACAAGTAAATTAGTTGCTTATCCTGAAAATGTTTGTTATCTGCATAATGTTTATACTTACATGATACTTACCCAAGAAATTTTCGCTTTCAAATGATTTTTTGCAGAATGTACAGTTAATTCATCTATCAAAAAATAATAATACATTTTAAAGAGGATTTTGTTTAACTTATGAATTGTGTTAAAAGTAACAAAAATGATGCATTTTATCATAAAGTGAACTTAGAAATTGAAACATTTCTGTTGAAAAATATTATTTCTGTAATAAAATTTCTAAATTAATAGATAATTCAGAAAACTTCATATATCTTTCTCACAAAATTAGTAAAATCATATCTAATATCACATGGAAATCTATTCCAGAATGTGAGTTTTCTGTTAATAATAATGTTATAACTCAAGAGAGAGAAAATTACCAACTATCAGACATTGGTATTCATTAATAATATGTAAACATTTTATATGTTGTAATGATTATGCTAATTAAGTTACAAAATCAATGATGCAGAAGAAAAGAATTTCTTAAAAAATAAAGCAGCAGCAATCTGATTGATCAATAACTCATCAGAAAATCTAAGAAATTATGTAAAAATTAATGATTTTCAACGAGTAAAGGTTGTTCAGGTAATGTTGGATGATGCCAGTGATAAAATTAAAGAGGTTACAGGAAAACTGCTACTCAACAAAATAAAGCACAAATTAAAAAAATTACTTTGTACTTCAATTTATTTTTTATTTCTATAAAAATATTTATATTTGTATGAATAAAACATTTTTCATTGATATTTCTGTTACTTAAAAAATATTGAATTTGACTAGTTTTCTAAACTTTACATAACATTTAATAATGTACATTAGCTATGGTTAACTATATAAACTTAAAAAATTTTAATGAATTAAAAGTTCAGAATTTATAATTAAGGTTGGTTGTAAAATTATGTTGACAACTGTTAACTTTTAATGCTACTAATATTTTTTTTTTCTTTTGCTTTACTAAGTTAATATAAAGTTTGTAATTTTGTAGATATAATACTTTTGAGCATTTATTTTAAAGTTTCCAAAGAGTTGTATCTATCTAAAATTTTCTTGTGTGTTATATAAATATTTTATTCAATATTTTAGAACATAAAATATAATTTATATATGTGTAAATAAATACATATTTAAAGTTTTATTTGAATATTATTTTTTTAATTCTTAAACTAAATTTTTGTTTATTCAAAATGTATGTGAATTGTAATGTGTAAAATAAGTTTTTTTTTTTCATTATGAATATGTTTAAAATGCCAGTAATGAAAAACGAAAATTAATGACAGACATTTGTTTGCTTGTAATTCCTTTGCATGACAGTGATAAATTCTTTATGTATTGGTTTTCCGAAAACTTTAAGTTTTTATTTAAATTATTTAAAAAAAATCATAAAATGTTGAAATACCTCTATGTAAACACAAATTTTGAAGAAAAATATTTTCATACATGTAGATTTATCTGATTAATCAATTGTATGCATTACCATTAATATTTTAAATGCTATATATATCTTAGTAAATGCTCATCAAGTTTTGCAGAAATACAGGTAAAAATTATGACAGAAAAATTAAATAAAATGTATCTTTTTAATGTATATATATAGAGAGGTGTTACTATACAAAATGTAGTTCCACAATCTGTACAGCCCAGACTTCATACACAGAGCCCAATAATGGCGATGCCTCAACCTCATATAATGCCTGGAATGGCGCAGACAGTCTTCAATGTGGCTCCACACTATGTCGTATCAGCAACTCCAGTCTCTGTGGCCCAAATGGCTCCTCCATTCACACCTTCTGGATCAGTTGCTCCAGCTCCAAGATTCAGAAAAGGTATGAATATATTTTTTAAAGTTTTGATCCTAATTTAGATTTTTCATTCATGTAAGTAGGCTTGTATTCACTTGTGTACCTTATGCACTAAGGTAGTTTTAAATCAATAAGAAGCACTTGATAATAAATTCAGGCAGTGCATGCCTTCTTAAACTCCGATTTTCCATAATAAGTCTTAAATTTTTTTAGAACTTATACTAAAACAGAATGTTTCTTTTAAAAATTGAAGTTGTCTACTGGCGATTTCTTTTTTTAACAAAAATTATATCGTTTCTGCTGTTTTTTCCTAGCAGTCATTTTCTCTTCAATGTCATAGCAATCATTGGTGTGGTTACTAGAATGCTTCATCAAGTAGTCAAGTGATCTTATTAATTCAGAAGGTTTTTTGTGAGTTATATGTTGATATGGGTAGCTGTAACTTACGATTTAGCTTCTTCAACATGATTGGTTTATAAATAAGATATATATAATATTTTGTAAATTTTAGTTATATCATGTGTGTTATCAATTTAAAATGTAATTTATGTTGATTTGAATTCCCTGTAAATTTGCTTATGTTGCATAATCAATTGAAATGATATAACTTTTGCCTTCTCATTTCAAGTCAAGTAGGAAATGTGCAGTTCTTTACAGCATTGATACCCTTACTTTATAAATTTTTAAAAAAGTATTTTGTCCATCATAATATTAGCTTCTGTCGATATTTAATATTTTCACAACTTAAGAGAATTTCCAAGTGTTGAATACCTTATTTAATTTGATTTCAGCCAGTCTATTTGTGAGACCTTATTTCATAGTGTGAGATATTTTGTGCAAAACAAAGTAAAAATTGTTACTTTTCCAAATCATAGTTTCCTCAAGTTATGATTATATTTTTCATTAGGTTGAGTGTGTATGTATGTATATCGAACCAATTTTTTTAAATTTTAAAATTTATTTCCATCTATTTTTAAATTATATTAGATTAATAAAAGATTATTCAAAGGAAATTTTAAATAGTCACTACCCACACACATATACTTACATGTTATAAGTAATGTTTGATAAAAATTAAACTTTTTTTATCATATTGAATATTCATAAAAAGAACTAGATTCAATGCTCAATTGTAATTTAGAAAATGCAAAATTTTATTATTATTGAATTCCGAATTAAAATTATCTTTTATTTAATTGTAATTATCAATCATAAATAAAAGTCAATTGTATAGAATTGATCACTTTTTAAAATTTACACAATATTTCTGTGATAATGACTTATTAAAAAACATTATGAATATTTAAACTAATCAATAATTATTTATAAATTGAAAATGTCATAATGTGCTTAAATATAAACGTATTTTGCATCTCTAATATTAATAAAGGTTTTAAATGAATATTAAGAGGCAAAACTAAAGTATTTAAGAAAAAATAATTTTAAACTAGAAACTAGGAGCATAAAGAAATTTCTTAAATAGTGACTGAATCATTGCTGATTATTAAAAAAGAAATTAAATATTAAAATTATCTGTTTTATATTTTGAATAATTTATGTAAAATTATTTGTCATTTAAAAAAATTAAGAACAAATGAAATATCTTTTATTTTACAGTTCAACTGCTCTTTGTAGATATTAGTGTGTACATAGAAATGTCTACTTCATGTGCAAATGCTACTTGTTCAAAAGAATGCTTTATTAACTTGATACGAACCATCTTGATTTTATCATTCTAATAAAATATCTTTCAATATTAATTTTTATAGTTTTTCTTCTATTAGCATTATTTAGAGGCATTATTTTTAAGGTAGTTTTAATTTCTCTTGTATAAGAGCAGTGAGACTCTGAACTAAACCATCCTTAAGGATATCACTTATGTCCATAATTCAATAGTTCATGGATTTGAATCCAACCTTAAGCATTGATGTTTATAGTGATTCAAAATTTACTTTAAACTGTTGGTCCCAGTCTAATTAGCCCTTTTGGGTAAAAAAAGTCACCCTTGGGTGACAAACCAAACCAATCAACAAGGAATAGAAATGAAATTTGCAACAAATGTTTAAATAATTAAAAAAAATTACCTAATGGTGAAATCTTTGAGTTATGGATTTTATTATGAGCAATTCATTATAAATTTGAGAGAAAGGGCTTAAATACCATGATTATGACATTAAACTCTACCAATATATAAAATTTGAAAAAAAAAAATTTTAATGTAAAGAATTTTTTATAAAGTTCTGTTTAACATAGAATTTTAATTTTTTTATTGTAAATGTTTTTCTAATTATTGATTTTATTTGATTTAGAAGCTAATATAAATATGCAGCTTAATTTTATCAAGCTAACTTTTTTTTATAATTATTAAAATAAATATTTCATCAGAATCCAGTTTAGTTTCACTGTAACAGGCAAATCATTTCCTTAAAAATATTGTCTTTAATATCCAGAGAGCACAAATGATAGCATTTTATGGATGCATTCTAAATTATATGAATTTAGAATTTTTTAATGTTCCAAAATTTTTTTTACTGGAACTCTTTTTGAAAAATTAGCACGTATGGTTATCAAAAAACTACAAATTTCATGAAAAATTTACCACAGAATATTTGAAGGATAGTTTTTTTAACATAGCAATCAATAATTCCAGACATCAATGTATGTGACTAATAAAAGAAAAGGAAAAATTAAATTTTTGAGTCTACTGTTAAAACATATAATTAAGCATAGGAAACTAATTTTTTTCAGCTAAAAGTTTAGTTTTTTAAACACACTCCTGGTTTTCTCCAAGTTTCCAAAAATATCCATGTAGTCTATGTATGCAAGTTTTCTCATCAACAACAATTTTTAACATTATGTGGGGGACTTATTTTGCAATGTTTAGGGTTAAAATTGAGGATATAATAAATCTCAGCTGTTTTAAAATTTCCTGGTTACCATTTAGAAAAGCGGTAACTTGCTCTAAATTTTTTTATAAATAAACAATATTTTAATAACTATTTTGAAACAAAGTATTGTCAAAATATTTTTTTATTATTGTAATTTAGGATAATATTGAGTTAGAGTAATCAAGTACTATAATTAAAAAAAAAGGACTTATTAGTAAAGATGCATAATAGGAAGTTGCCAACAAGTACTCTTATATTAGTAGTTATGGATAATTTAAGTTACAGACAAGGGCTTATAATACCTCTTACTTCTGAGGGCTGGTGAGAGAATTCTGAAGTTATCGACAGTAATGCCTGTAGCATTGCTTAACAGAAATATTGATAAGTAATTATCGTTTTAAAGAGCAATCTATTTTTTTACACATAAATTCCTGTTT
The DNA here is from genome assembly GCA_037975125.1 of Latrodectus hesperus. Classification (NCBI taxonomy): domain Eukaryota; kingdom Metazoa; phylum Arthropoda; class Arachnida; order Araneae; family Theridiidae; genus Latrodectus; species Latrodectus hesperus. Next base: position 94,640,347 of record CM075855.1, on the reverse strand, counting down.
AGGATAAAAATCATGCAATATTTAATTTTAGATAAATTTTGAATTTATTAAAGTTTTTGAAAAAAATAAGTACTTAAAAATAGTTGCTATCTAGTTTAACAACCTATCAACAATTTATTTTCAAAAAATAAAATCTTTTGTAAAAAAATATTAGCATTATCATAAGGAAAGTATTGGTATTAATTGTATTGCAGTGATACTTGAAACTAAGAACAAAAAATTCTTTGTTAAATAATTATATCTAATCTTATGTATCATTGTTTGTACTATTGATTCAAATGAAAATTTATTTACAAAGAGTTCTTTAGAATGTATGAAATTATTTTGACTGTAATAAAATTGATTTTTTTATGATTAACTACTATGTTATGTAACTTATGTAAAGGAGTATTAAGACTTCATTTTTTTAATGATATTTTATATAAATAGTCATATTGAGCTTGCTTTCTTTTAGTTTTTTTTTATTTTTTATTTTGTGTAGTTAGTAAATTTTTGTTTATATTTTTTCTTTATTTTAATGCAAGTAGTCTTTGTTTTGCAAGATTTTTTTTATATTGCAAAAATCAGAGCAAGTATTTTATATGCTGTTGATACACATCTTCATTTATTCTTAATTATATCACATTTCAATCACCAAAGTTTTAAATATGAATTGCACCTTATTTACTTAATTCCCTACCTGTTGAATTGTTTATGTAACTGTTTTTCTACAACTAAATAATGACAGACAGAAAATGGATAATATATCTAAGGACACTTCTAATGATTGTCTGCTTAAAAAGTGTGTTAAACAAGGCAATATTTTCATGTTTTTTATTCAAAATTGCATTTAGGAAAGATAATCAGGAAGTCATTAGGAACATTTTGAAAAAGTGTTCAAATGCTGATACCTTGACACTGCCACCAGAGTCAAAAGATATTTAATAGAAGCTATTAAGATAGATGCTAAACTAGTGAGTCTTATTATTAACCAAGATAAGACTATGTGACTTTTATCAAAAATATTTGATTCATCTTTTGATTGAGAGTTTTAAGCTTGGAAATTTTACAGAATTCATTTATTTAGAATAATATGTAACAAAAGCAATATCCTTCCTGAAATTAGATTTATAATTCAACAAATAAAACTGCCATTCGGTGTAGTAAAAGTTATTGCTCCATAAGGCACTCGTCAAATGCGTTCTGATTGGCGCCTTTTAAGACATATTTAAACCATGGACAAAAAGATTTTGTTTATATTTGAACATAAATATATATATATATCAAATCATTGTTTTTGATAGAATGCAGAAAAGTGTAATTATCATGGAAGATGTGTCACTGGATTATGAAACTGTTTGAAGAACCAAATTGCACTAAAATTGAGTTGGGCATATTCATATGAATAACAACTGCGTACAAAGTTATTTTTGCAAATAAATTGAATAATACATAAAACAGGAAAATATAAACAATGGAAAAAGGATTTGTTAGTCATCAAGACTAAGAACTGGAAGATTTGGTTGCTTAATGATGTAACTGGAAGCATCTAGTTCAGAAGGGTATTGGTTATTCTTGACTCTCTTTCGGCATGGAAGGGCATTGTTCATTCTCACTTCAAATGAATGATAAAAATATTCATTCTTGTTTCCGTTTTATTTTCCTATGTTTCACTCTAAAATTATTTTGTTAATTTCTCTGATTATTTAACTTTTGAATATTTGAAAAATATTTTTATGAGATAACTTATATAGCGCTTACGCTCCCATTCCCCTCTCGCTATATAGGATTTTAAATTTCAAGTTATTACAAAAGGAATAATCTTTAACCTGTAAAGAATTGTTAAAATACAAGATAGAAGGTATGTAAAGGCATTTGTCCAAAGTTCCCCCTACCACTAAAGACCTAAGATTCGCCTTTTTTAAAATTGTTTTTGAAATTCTTCAAATGTATAAGGCTATATATTCAAAAGTATTTTATGTATACATATCAAATATATATGAAAAGAATTGTGAACTTGTCAAGATTGTATTCTGTGTATCGGATGGCATAATAAATCTATTAAATTTTCAACTCGTGAAGCAGTATAAGTTCTGTATCTCTTCAAATGATTTGCAGTTATGTAAATGCATCATTTTTTAACTTTTCTTTTGAGCCATAACGATTAGACAATAACAATTTGATCTTTGCTTGAAAACTCAACTTTTCCATCTTATTAGAAAAGAGACATTAGTGTGGTGATTATCTGCTGATATAAAATAATTGGTTTCAATATCTAATGATGTAAAAGTTGAGAAACGTGTCCATGACTTGTGAAACTTAATTTTTAGTTACTTTAATAATTTAAATAAAAGAAGCAAAATATCAAGGACTAAAAAAGTGCAGTTTATTTTTTTCCAACAATGTTGTTGTAAAAGTTAAAATCAATTCATCACGATTTTAAAACTAATTTGTGATAATTATTGTTTAAAAAGTTACTGAGGTTAAGCTTGTCAGTAGATTTGAAGAAAATTTTATATGAGAAATGACGCTAGTTTAAAACTATTTTGAGTATTTACCTGAGCACTTATAAAAATGATACACATGTATTTGTCGAGTATTTTTAATTTAAAATCCATTTTTTTTATTGTCTTGGTTGATAAACATCAAATAAGGACACAAGTTTCTAAATTCAGATAATTGTTAAATTTTAGCTTCTTTACAGTGTAATGTATGTGGAGTAAAATTGCAAACTCTTTTTAATATTCAAAATTATGGTACGGCTGAACGTTTATCTTAAGCAAAGATTTTTATGAAATGCGTATTTCTAAAGTGAGATTTATTTAAGGATACTTTATTTCAGTTGTCCTATCAACAATCCAGAATTCGCTTATTGTAAATCTGACGATCTTGCATGAGTAAACTAATCGAGGGATATCTGTATATAATTTTGCTCCCCCTTCTGTTGTTCACTTCATAATTTCTTCTCTTGGCTAATTTTTTTACTAATTTCTTTCTTTCTTCCTTTTTTGCTTTATTTTGTTCTTGCCACACATTTTTTCTGCTTTTGAAAAATGGGTTAAAGATGAAGAATATGGTTTAGATAGAAGACATAATCAGTATGCAGACGTGATCTTTTCAGCTATGCCCATGACTCTCCAGCGCCATGACCTGTCTCAGCCTGTACATGTGCAAGCAGCCACAGGCCAGCCCATCCTGGCTCAGCCGGCTCTGTCAGCACCCCAGTTTGCAATTCAGTATGCAACTCCACCTGGTATGCTGCATCCACCTGGACCACCACAGCAGCTCGCTTATGCTCAGGTAACTCTTTCTTATGGCATTGTGTAAAGAGTAATTAAAGTCTTTGAAAAATCTTGATGTTTAGAAAATCTGTTTTTTTAAGAAATCGACTAAAATTGTTCTTTTAAAGCTATGAAAAATTCATTAAAGTTGTTGCTCAAATTAAATTGCATCAAAATTTCCTGATTTTCAATAATATAAACGATTTTTTTTCCATCAGTGTATCAGTTTTAAGTTATTATCGATTGTTTCCATGAATGAAATTTATTAAAACTCTCACTTTCGTCTTTTCTATAGATTGATAATTTATGATATTTCATTGGCAAGTGTTTAATGAATTCATAGTATTATTGATATATATGCTCTCATTTCAACATTCACAATTTTCCCAGGAAATTGTTCTGATGGATAATACCCATTAATTCCAAATTTGTAATGTAAATCAATCCTTTTGTTAGTTGAGTGTAATTGATAATTAATCAGTCCTCTAGCTATATTTTGATTATTTCATCTTAACAATATGTGCATCAAATTTACTATTTACTTTAAAATTTAAACATTTGCTTACCAATATTAATGTTTCTCATTCTTCAATACCTAGTATGATTGCTACAGTTTATGGTTACACATTTATGAAATATACATAAGCACTATGCTGTGTCCCCCTCATCTGATGAGTTTAAGAAATTATATGTAACTCTGACTTTAAGCTAAGAATTCAAATTTTCAATGAGTTACTTCTAATACTAGAAATATTTTAGAATGGTGAAATGATAATTTAAGACACATAAAAAGGCTATTTTTTAACTACTTAAAACGTTAATGTAAAATTAATATAGGAATTAAAAATTTCTTTCTTGTAAGTCCTTGTTTTAAAAAAATATATTATAAATATATCTACTACTTAAGTCAATACCATTGATATATTTAATCCAATAAAAATTAGCTAGATATTTTTATTTTATAATCGTTAAATGAAGAAAAGATTTAAATATGTTTACAAAATATATATATATCTTATTTAAGGAAGAAAAGTTACAAAAAACTTAAATGTGTAAATAAATGAAAATACTAAAATATTCCTTATAAATATTTATTATTACAAAAATTTACATTTTATTACAATTGTTAATAAAATGTAAATTTTTTTTTTTGAAAGACATTTTTATGTGGGAAATACATTCATTTCAATATTTGTTCAAAAGAATTGGAACAACACACAAGGATATGTAGTCAGAATTATGTATATTCTTTTCTAACATTTTTTTAATAGAAATCGTTATATTTAAAACATTTATAGATTATATATTCCGAACAAAAATTTCAACTGTACTCCCTTTAACAATTTCCTGGTTAGTTTTTTAATATTTTAATGATTTTTTAGAATGAAAGCACATTTTAATAAAAAAATTTTTTCATTTATGTATGTAGAGGCAAAATTACAACAAAGATTTTTTTGTTCTGTGACTTCTAAAGTCCAACTGTAAAAGTTACTTCATAATTTAATAAATGTTTAGTTGATTTTCAAAAAATGCCTGCAATGGTTCAAATTAACAATTAAACAAACTCGCATATTTACTAACTAATTAGTATAACTCCTTGAAATCACTAAAAATTTATTTATTTTGGAAATTAAGAAAAATTAGTTTATTTGTTTTCATTATAATAAGCAACTGAATTCAAACAATGACTATTTAATAGTTTAACCAAGTAATTTATTTTTAAAATTAATGTCCACACCAACGTTTCGAATCCATCGCAACTTAAATTTTTCAATTCTTTAATATTAGCTTCAATTCTTTAATATTTAATTAAGGAAGCTTTGCTGTGAAGCTAGTTGCCCCTCCCAAGGGGCTCAAAATAGTCTGTTAAGGGATTAAGGAGATTAACAAATAGAATTCAACATTTATATGGAAAAAAATGTGCTGATAACTTTGTTTTGCTTAAAGCTTTATAATAATATATATATATATATATATATATATATATATATATATATATATATATATATATATATATATATATATATATATATATATATATATATATATATAGATATATATATATATATAGATATATATATATAAGAATTACCTTAAAACTAATATACACTGCACTTAAACTACAATAATTACAATGTTATAAATTATAAAAACTGAATTTGTTATAAAAAAAAATGTAGTTCAATTAAAATTATTGATAATTGTACTTTCCTTTGAAGTGGGTTTCTTGCCATTTTCAACTAAACAATCACAGAAATTAAATAAACTGACCATTCAGCCAGCCAATTCCCAAGCCCTTATTTCACACCAATCTATCAAATCTGGGTGTTGAACTGGTCGCTTTGCTGTGAAGCCCCTCCCAAGGGGCTCAAAATAGTCTGTTAAGGGATTAAGGAGAATTGCAAATATTTTTGAATTTCCTGATATTTATTAAGCTTTTAGAACTCGGTGACATGAAAACTTGTGATTTTAAAAAATAAATATCTGCTTTTCTAAAGGAAGGGTAATAATTGTATTTATTTTTTTAATTCAAAATATTAAATAAGAATTAGTGATTACATTTGTTTGCAAATGCTAAAGCTTATTTTGTTCTGTTTGTTTTTCATAATTGGGATTTTTTCAACTAAACTACCTTGCTTTAATATTAATTTGTTATATTATGTGTCATCATTAATAATATAGTTATGTATATTAATAACTAATATTTCTTTAGATGTACTCTTTGATGCCCAGAGTTCTAACCCCACAACCTGTTGGGATGGTTCCAACTTCAGCAGCATATGGGGAAAACCATCAAATACCAACTCATGTATATAGTAAGTACACAAAATTGTTGCATCTCTTTTTTTAGGAACTGCTAATAAGATTTGCTTTAAGAATTTTTAATGTGTGGAGAAAAATAGAATTACTTATTTATACCTTAAACATTTTTTCTATCATTTCAAGAAATTACCGAACTTCTAAGCATGTTAAAGTTGAAAATTGGAATGTTAAAGCTGGAACTTTCATTTGATTTTAGATATTTGTACTATATTGTGTGTGGACATTCATTTTTCTTATTTGAAGATTTAATCATGTTCTCAAATTGTTTGAGATCTAAATTTAGTGGTAAAGAGAAGGGAGTCTTTTGTTCAATTCAGATGAAACTATAATTAAAATCTTTGTATTTGGTGTAAATCTTTATTTAAAAACACACACATAAATTATAGATATCAGTTTTAATTATTTACAAGGGATAATGAAAAGGTGAAATGCACCCGAAAGTTAAATGTGATTATTTAAATGATATTTTAGAAATTGCTGTGTGTATTCCTTAGCATAAAGAATGAGTATTACAATATCAAAGATTTTCACCCTCACCTCTCATATGTAGCATTTTGGCTTTCAAGTAAACAGTTCAATCTTTGCCTTTACTTTTCATGCTTCTAAAGATTCAAAATTCACTTTATTCTGTAAATTCTTGTCTGGTTAGTCATGTGTATAAAATGACTGTTCTATTCAACAAATAAACCAAATCAAAACAGGGAGCTTCATATTTTTCATTGGTAATTTCATGATGTAGAATGCTTAAAGAGAAAAGTAAGGAGGTATAAATTACCAAAAGGGTTGAATTAAAATATATTGCAAAGAATGTAATCATGAGACAGATAAATATGAAAGTAATAGAAAATATTTTGTGAGGGATGGTTTTTAGAAAGAAATGAAAAGTTATTTTTTTTTATTAAAAAGGAATTATATATGTGTAAGCTCTATTAGTTTTCAAAATAAGTATCTTAAATAGTTGAGCTATTAGTGAAGTATGTTAAACATCAGCTTATGGAAAATGAAGCAAAAGAAACAAAATGAAAATCTATAATACTACTGTTTTATATCAAACTATCTACAATATCATTTTTGGCTTGTAAATGAAAGTTAACAAATATATTTTTCATATTATTAAAAATGTAAATATTTCAAAATGTATGAAAAAATTTTAAAATAGGAGTGAAAGTAATTATAAACCAATATTTTTTTATTCCTCATAATTTCTGAAAAGTTAATGCTGATACCATATAAATGAGATAAAAACATCCTAAGTCTTTCTAGGGAAAGTTTTTTCTATTAGATCATATTACTTGTTTCTAAATATAAATGGTTATTTTCAAATTGATTCTAATCAATACTGTAAAATTGAAGCATTAAGCAAACTCCAGTTTAAATTATCTTCTACTATTTGATTTAAATGGCTACTCAAATTTACTTTATTACAAAATATAAATCTGAATTATTTTATTAAATAAATTACTTAAACTTTTTCATTCCTTGTGAAAAGTATATAACTTTTTCTTTAAAATAATATTCATAATGATATTTAGGCAATTTAATGGTTTGTCTAAGTGAATGTTTTCTAAGACTTTTAAAAATTCAAAATATCACTGTTTTAAGGTACATTTGTTCAAAGTTGTTTCTTATTTTCTATCAGTGTCTCATCCTGGTGGTCCTGGAATTCAGCATGCTATGGCAAGTGGTAATAGTGGGCAACACTCTGCTCCTTCCACACCTCAGTCACAAACACCAAGTATCCATCCAGCTCCATCTCCTGTACATCAGCCACCTCCAAGTGGAGGTCATGGTCAACCTCCTACACCTACAGGACACCACAGCAATGCACCCACACCCCAGCCAGTCATGTATAGCCATAGTCATGTGACAGCTCAGCATCCATTGCATGCTAATCACCAGTCATCAAATCAGGGACATCCATTTGCTGCTTCCTATCCTGGTACACCTCAGCCTATAGTTCTTTTACAACAGCAGCCACATGCTCCTCACCCAGCTACTTTTGCATCCTCCTTGCAAAATCATCTTCATAGTCAGAATCCTGGTAACCATGTGGGTACACCCACACATGTCCTACCACATACTCCTCTAGCTATGATACCAACAAGTGCCGGAATGGTTCATTCTCAAACAGCTATTACTACTGGTCACTATGTGCCACACTCTCAAGGTAAATATATGATCAATATTTCCTCCAATAAGTATTTTAGCTTTTATTTTACATACATACTTAGAGATTAAGTAATTTTTCAAGCTAGTTGTAAGTTTTTAAATAAAATTTTAATATGTGACAATATACTTTGTTATACAAATTTTTTTTTTTATTTTTCTTAAGTTATTCTTGAAAAGAATATTAGTTATCAATGAAGTAAATACTTATACCCCAAATGGAGCGCTTAGACAGGATTTGTTAAATATATATTTTTGATTGTCCAAAGTTTGTATAAATTGGCATAATAAACTTTTTAATAACTTTCATTGAATTTATTAAAATTTATTTTTACAATTTTTAAGAAAATAGTTTTTGTTTTAAAAAATAATTTTTATATTAGGAATTATACATATATTATACATCTATTATATTAATGGTATAATATTTTATCCAATTATTAACATTTAGTTTAAATGTTATGATAAGAAATGAATATTCAGATGAAGTTTTCCTATTTTTATTAACTTATTGTAATATTTTATTTTACATTTATTATTTATTGGTACATTTTGCTCAGGATTTTTCAATTTATCTTAAAATATTTTTAAAATAAATTTTTTTAAAGCATCTGTAATAATTCAAACAAACAAAAATTATTGGCTAAAACTCTGACCAATAAACTGTTTGTGGGTTCAATTTTCACTTTATTCTTGACTGTTTGTAATAATTCAAAGAATGATTATTGTGCAAAAATTGACTATTGAGCAAAAAAACTAAACCTTTATGTGTTACTTGAAATTTACACATAAGTGAAATGACTAACCAAAAAAAAAAATGATCTTCAATTGTGAAAAAAAAATTTTAATTTAAAATTATTTTTATAGTATCAGAAGTTAGAAAGATGCATTCTTAAATATAATATTTAATGGGAAAAGTAAATAAACATGCAAAATATGTTTAAATGAGAATTCATAAAAAAATATAAAAGAAATTTGTTTGAAAACCATTTGTAAAAGTAAGATGTCTATTATTGATACAATAAACTTTAATTATAATGGAATACTGTGTACAAGAAAATGCTAATGAGAAAAATATACAAAAACTGCTTCATTTTCACTGTCTAAGAAACAAACTTTAAGAAAAATACGTTTTAATTTTAAATTATTTTTCTTTCAAATGTTTTCAAATTACTTTTAAAAAAATAAAATGAATTGCATCCCCCCACACACATTTACATTTTGAGACAATAGTGTTTATCAAAGACTTAAGCATAACTGGGGTTGATAAAAATAAGCACCTCACTTCCAACACTGTATTAAATCTCTTTTAAAATAAGTTTCTTATTTTTCTTAGTATAACAATTTTGAATTTTTTTTTTAGAAATTTAATGTATTTTTTATTTTTGTGAAAGAGCATTACCATATTTTTTTACATAATAGAATTTTGCTCTTATTACCATAGTAATAAGAGCTCATTACCAAATAGTGAACAAGTGCTAATCAGTTAAATTTCTTAAATAAATATTAGGCATTTAAAAATCCTTATCTAAGTCCAAAACTTCAGTGTTTTTATTTAAACCATGTTATTGTATTATTACTATTAATAGATTACCTTAACCAATTAACACAAAGGGTTTATACAAAACGTATTTAAAATCACTGTCAAGAATTAATTTGCTTGCTCTGAGTATGTTATAATTTAATCTGTTCATTGACATCTAAATTATATTTTATTTAAAGAAATATTTAAAAAATTTGAAATTATTTTACTTTTAACAAATATGTGATTAAAATTAATTATATCAGAAAAAATGTCGAATTAATTACTAAGACTAGTCAGTTTTGAAAGAAACAAGTTTTCCTTATGTTATAAGACAAAAAAGAAAATTACTGTGAATTTCACAAAAACAATATCATTTATGAGTCATTTTTGAAATAATTTTTAACACTTAAGTTCTGATATTTATAAAATTTAAAAGAAGTAGAGAATTCATTATAAGTTTTAAAAGGAATTAGTGTTGTAGTTGAGGTGATAAATGAGCTAAACACAAATATGAACTCTTTCCAAAATTGTCAAATGTCAATTTCCAAGAAATGTTTAAAGAAATATAAACATAATAGGCTGTGATAACAATTAGCAAATAGAATTGAGTTGGTTGATCAGAGGTTATTTTAACTGACAGATATAATGGATTACTCTTGAAACAAGACATTTGTGCTAGCTGTGAGAATTTGTTGAAACAAATCAATGTTCTACCATTCAAGATCTAGCTGCAAAGTTAGATGTTAGTGCTGTGTTTTGCATGATTTGAGGTACCAGTTAATGTTGAGTGCTGCTGGAGCTGACTCAAGTAGATAAGGACAGATATGTTCAGGCCTGTACTAATCTGCTTGACTATCAATGCAAGGACTAAGTTTTGGATGGGATTGCTCCTTTGGATGTAAAGGGGATTTATTTCAATAACACAAGCTATAAAGATGATTGGTCTGCATCCAGTGAGCCTGTCAGTATCATCACAAAGCACAATTTGACTAATAAAAATATCTGGCCTTGTGTGTCTTGTAGGATCTTCGTAATATTATCCACAAAAAGCATCTGGAGAAAAGGTAAAACCTTCTCTGTACATTAACATTGACAGTAAGGTGTACAGCAAGGTACTAGTTTGTTGATGCTGGTAGCAAATCTAAATGTAAAACTAAGTTCTGCCACAAGAAGGTACTGTTCTATCAATATTATGCAAGACTATGTGTGCCTTTATCACTGCTTGGACTCTATACAGATTCAAATGGGATCTTCAACTCCACACAAAATATCAGTTGGTCTGTTTTTGGACTTGTGGACTCTAAAATTTTGGTCTGAAGACTTTAGTTTTCTACCACCCTTTTGATAGTTTTCATAAATTTAAGTGGTGATTACTACCCACTCTAAAAGTACTAGTTTTCTTCTTTTTCTAACCATAACTTTGGTGGAGAACTTTCATTACAACCTAATAATAAAACATTATTAACTAAAGAATTCTATTAAATATAAATAAAATTTTAATTAAAGGTGATAATATTTTTAAATATCATTCCTTATTTAAAAAATCAAAATTAAATTTTTTCTAAATTGTTTTTCATATTTTCGCATTTTTTGTATCTACATTGTGTTGATTATACATAAGTTAATTATAATTAAATTTTAAAATGCTGCAAAGAAAGAACTTCTAATCAAAATGATGTCAATGCATGGAATAATATTGAAGAAAAAGGAATACGTTTGGTACGAGAAAAAAATTATTCCAAATTTCAGCCATAGATAATGCTATAAAATCTGGATATAAAAAGGTTTGAATCAAAGATTATATCTGTTACTCATTAAACTGACTATACTCTTAAATATGTATGCCTATGTAGTGTGATACTATTAATTATATAAGCCTGTCCATTATGGAAAGAAATCAGATGGAAAAAAAGATTTTTTTAATGCCTCCTTGTAAAAAATCCTCACAAAAAGTATTAATTAAATTGAATCAAACTGGACTTTAAATTTTGTGATATTGGTATAAAACATGCTCAGTATGCTGTTTGCCACAATTTGAAATCAAGAAACATGTTACACAACTGATCAAACTTTCTGCGAGATCATATTCAAAAGATTGCAAACTCAGCTAAATTAAAAGTATATATTGCACATCACTTTTCAGGTGAAGCCCATAATCTGCAGTCACACAAATTAAGGTCAGGTGATTGATAACCTGGCTGTATAGAAATGATGATAGATAATTCTAGCATTTCTGAGATTAGCAGCTGTGTGAGTGCATTTGTAATGTTCGGAGGAGCACTATTTTCCATAAAATTGATCCCCTCCACACTGTTGAGCTAGAATGATGTGGTTTCAGAGGGAAAACAACTAATCTTATCACTATACCAATGACTATATAGGTTTAGAGGACTATTGCTTGTGTCTCTTCAAGGAAATAATGTCCTATTACGAATGATACCTAAACCTGCACAATGACCTTTGCAGAATGAATTAGTACTGGTTAATTTGCCTGTGGATTTTCTATTGCCTATATTTGGCAATTCTGTGCATTGAAAAATCCCTTCAGATAACAATGGGCTTTGTCTGTCCACAAAATGTTCCACAGCCATTCCTTGTCCTCTTCTATGCAAGCTAGAAATTCTAAACCTGAAGTCTCCTTTACTGTTATGTCAGCAACAAGCAACTACTGCACATGGGTAATTTTGTATGAAAAGCAATCTAGGATGTTTTGCAGTGTGATGTCAAATCAGTTTTTTCTGCTGAACTTCTGAATCCCAGACTCTTGATTGTCTGGCAGGGATAATGGTGCAGTCACTATTCTTGTTAAAACATTTTACTCACATGATCCTTTATTAAAATAGTCATGACTTAGGTGTGAAATCAGAAAAACATGTACCCACTGTTTTTATACTTATTGCAATTAGTCATGCATAGGACAGGTATTTTCATTTTTGTGTTTACAACACAAGCTATTAAATTTTGAACAATTTTTTTGTATGCCACATGCATTTCACACTTCTTTTTCTGGTATAATCCTGTATGTTTTTGTTTAAGAATTCATTCATTTTTATATTCTTATTTAAAAAAAACTTGTTCTATTAATTAAAATCTTTAAAATATTTTTCCTTTTTTAATTGCATGTTTGTTTCTATGTAAATTTTTTCAATGTAAGTTTACTGTGTTTCTCTTTTTCTAGTCTGATGTGAAAGTTGCTTGTGGCTTAAATGTTGTGGGACTGTGCAAAAGAAAAATTACATATTTATTATAAGATGCAAGCCATCTCTAATTTAGAAAATTATAGTCCTTCATAGACTCTAGACATGCAATAGTACAATATATAGGAAGATTCTTATGTTATATATTAAATTATCACCTTTTTCTAAAAGAATTAGTGAGACTGTTGTGAAATTAATAAAAATATATAAAAATTTTATTCTGTCTTTTTTAAATCTAGTGTTTGTTTTTATTGTATTTTTCTTTGATAAGAACAAATATCAGTTTTAATATAGTAGATGTGAAATTTCCTCTATGTTAATCAATTACTTTAAAAATGTAAGATGTCTATTTTCCATTGTATAAGTAAATTAAAATATTAATTTTGGAAAGCCTTTTTATACCACTATTTATGAAATAAATTTGATATATCAAAATATATCCCTTAGAATTAACTACTTACATATCATATAACCTTTACCAATAAAAGATGTATTGGTTATTACTTATATTGCAGAAATTATTGTATTGCATATTAAGAAATATTTTTACAGAAATCACATTATGTGTGTGTGTCGATATTAATTTTAACATATATTACTTTCATGAATAAATTACAGTGTAAGTATAATTCGCCACTTTAGTAAAACAGTGACTTAACTGTAAAGATAATTTGAACAGAAAAAAAGTAACTGCAACTAAGTATCACAACAATACAACTTCTTACTGCGACAAAACTCCTACGATTATGGTAATGTATTCTATTACAGAATGTGAAATAAAATGCTTATTGTTGAACAATAAGGTATGCAATAAAATTGATGGAAGTTTTATATATTCAAATATTCCATTCTATTTTAATATAAACCCGGTTATTTAAATTAGATTTTTAAAAAAAATTGTGGTTTTATGCTCAGAGGCTTGTTTCACTTTGAACAGGACTGAATTTTAGTTTAAATCCTATAAGCGATGACGTAGTAGTTTTCAAAGATAAATCAATAATCAGAGAGATGGAGAACACTAGTGAGGAAGAAAACAATTTGTCAACAATTTGACAAGTGAAACAATGGGACTAAAATATGTGGGAAATTTATAATGCATGAAAATTAAAGTGAGGGAAAATTATGTGTATTAATTTGTTATAAAAAGGAAATTGTGACAATTTTAATAAAGTTATGTAGACAAATCAGATTCAAGAAAATGAAAGCTCCAATTCCAAATTTTTCTTTTAAGTTGTGGAGAACATGGGTTACCTATTTTTTTCATAATATTGCAGTCCACCCAGTAAGCATATAAGTTATAGTAAGCTACAAAAATCTATAATCTACTAAACAGATTGAGTGCCAGTGAGGTTAAAGATTTTTCATAAAATTTTTGCCTAAAAGCGGATATAACATTTTTGCTCATGGTAAAAATCGCTTTTCTCTTTTCCCCTAATAAGTGAATAAATTGATTCATCTTAATGACTCGAACCTCCTTGAAATATTTAAAAACTAAAGCTGAGCCTGAATTTCACACCAAATATTTTAAATATTGTTTTTAATTTTTCATAGTCTCTAAGATTACCATAAAAATTTTAAATTTCTGTATACTTTTAAATTTTGGTTTTGCTAATGCTTTCTTTCCTAATTTCTCTTTAGTCAGCATTCCTTCTTTTCCTAATTATTTACATACATTTTAATTTAATTCAGTTTTTTAATAGCATTTTATATTATGACTAGGATAAACAAATTTTGTAAATCATAATCCTTCAATTTGCAATGCAAGTTCTAATTTCTCAAATTCATTTATAATTTGTAGTTTTATTTTTGAACATTATAGGAAAAATTTATGGAATAAGTTTACTGCCTGTTGCATCATATTTTACCATCACTTTAATTTCGTTTGCTGTGTACTAAAAATATTACTGATTAAAAAATATCTTAACGCAATAATATTATGGTTATCATTTGAGTTGAAACCGATAATATACAATTTACTTTTACATCTTTTTAAAGAAACATAATATTGAAACTAAAATATGTCAATATTTATTGTTACACTAAAGTCATTACTTTAATATCCAATATTAAAAAGATACCTATTTTTTAATATGTCTCATGATTAGAAATTTTCTTTAGTAAAAATAATGAAATTGCAATGCTTTTCTGACATTATCTCTCTGTTGCTGTGAAAGTCATTAAATTAATTAATTTCTTGTATACATTCAATATAAAGTTTTATCATATGACAAAGATAATATTTTAGAAAATATTCCTTGCAAGACTCATATTTCTTAAATTAGAAGATTTATGATGACTTAATTCATCAAATTTTTAAATTGTAAATTATTATATACAGCAAAGTAGAATTTTATTTAATATTTAAAGATGAATCAAATTTTAATTTAGAAAATGGATTTAGCTCTTACACTTCAGAAGGTATTTTGAAATGATGTGTTAGTGATTAATTGAAATCACATGTTTATGCTACATCTATAGAAATAAACTTTAAATTTACAGAAAGTAATTATTTTATTATAAAAATTATTTTTAAAATTACTAATTTACTTATTCTACAAATAATTGTCTTTAAAGCAATCTATATTATATGTAAAGATTTTTACTGCAAATATTATTGAAATAAAAATTATCTGTCTAGTTTACCTTTTAAAAATAAAGTGGTATATCTGATAAACAATTGATAGTGTCCTTAAAATATAAAAAGAAATTAGCATATTATGTATTTCAAACAAATTTCTTTCTTAAGAATTTAGATTAGTATAACAAAAAACATTCATTTTAGTATAAGCATCTGAATGATGAAATAGTAAAATTTAAAAAGTAGAACCAGAAATTCCAAAATATATAAATTTAGTTTTGTTATTTCAATCTGAATTAATAACATGATACAGGTGGCATAAAAAATGTTTTTTTAATGAAAAGAGAGAAATTGCAGAAATAAAAGTTTACTTCAAAATGACTTACAAACTAATTATTGTTCAAATTATGAAAATAATTTTTTAAAATACCTTTGATCATGAATTGGTAAAATCTTTATTATTTAAGATAAAATACAGTATTTAAGTTAAAGCTTTTCTACAAGAATGTCATTTGTCTGAATAAAAGTCTGCTAAGTCAAGGTAACTTTGAAGTATAATAATGTGATCTAAAAACAATGTTGAAGAGTTTCAGTAACTGAATTTTTTCCTTAAAGTTTGTAAAACTGTTTGATTGAATTTAAAGTGTGTTGAATTTCTAACAAATGAATCTTTCTCAATCAAACTTTTCCAACTCGAATAAATGGTTATTATAGTTGAAGAGTATGTGGTTGAGTGATATGATACGATTACCAGGGCAAAGGGTATGGATTATTATAATAGTAATTATTTTATGTATTTTCAAGTCTTCAATTTCGCCAAAGTTTTGGCGAAAATTTTCGTTTAACTAAATAATGAAAAAGAAAGTACATAATAATTGTTTTCATTTGATTGTTATAATTACGCATTTTGACCTTATTGATATTCAAAAAATGATTTTTCCCCCTTAAGATTGTTGATAAAGTGAATTTTTTGTTGTAAACTATTTGTATAATTCTTGGTGCTATCGAGAAAAATATATTAAAAAAAATTATTTTCTTGTTGAAAAACCTCTGCTATATGAATTTCAATACTATATTATTCATTTCCTTTTTAAGAATAAAATATAAAAGTATTCAATTTAGGTGCTAATATATAAGCTTACTTCGTTCATATTTCTCTTACTAATTTGTTTTTAATTTTTTTAACAAATGTTTCTGACATTAAGTTATAATTTTTCCATTTAATACCTATACTTTAAATGCTTAATTAAAGGAAATTTCCATATCTAACTGCTATTCATGTTTTTTGAATATATTTTAAAAAATGATTTGAAGAGCTGTATTGCATTCTACTTAGCCTTTGACAAATCGATAGATCTTCCGCAATTTTCATACATTTTGATTCACCTGACTTAATTCTGTTAATAATTATTAGATTTAGTAGAACTTCAAGAGTCAACTTGGGGTGTCGATATTAAAAATGCATTAGATTCCCTAATGAAATTTTTTGATGTGCCTTTTAATAAACTTGTAAGCATTGCAATTGATGGAGCTCCGGCAATGCTGTATTAAAAAAAAAATCGCATTTGGCTTTTAAAAAATGATTCCCGATTTCCACTATTCATATCGAGTCACTGCATAACGAGTATCGAAGTATCCTGAACTAAAAAAGCTGCTTGTCGAATTATTTCAATATTTGGAACAATGTGAATGATTTTATTCCACTTTAAAAATCGTGAAACCCAAATGCCAATCAGTATTAACTAACGAGCATCTCAAAGAATTACTGAGAAGCGCTGTCGCCAATCATTGACCAAATTTTAAAGAATTATCAATAGAAATAAATGTCTCTATGTATTGAATTTAAATATTAATAATATTTTGTTCTTTTATTTATGTTTTCAATAAATTTAATTTTTTTAAAAAATCGTAATAAATTTTTTTGCATACCATTTAAATACGTATTTAGTTGCGGCTCGCGAAATTTTTCACATTTTGAAAAATGACTCGGACTATCAAGGAGTTCGGCCACCCCTGACACAGGCTGATAAACATCCCCACTTCAAATCAATCATGAAGATGACATTCTGAGGTGATCAGGGAGAAAGCGGATATGTGTCTCATCGTGAATTAGTGGCTTTTGTACTCCTGACAAGTGCTATGGGGAACTAAATTTTAGCTTTGAGGTGAAAGCACAAACAAATTTTAAACAAGATTCTTCACTGAACCTGAGACAGTTTATGGGATTAACCAAACTGAAATAATTAAAACATTGTATTCTCTATTGATGGCGAATTATTTTATTAATGTAACAAATTGTTGATCATTAGTGCTAGCGTACTACGCATTTAAAAAATAATTTAATTTATATTCATTAACTTATTTTCTTTATAAAAAAACTTAACTAAAATAAACACATAATAGATGATTTTCATTTACGAAGTCTAGAATACTCATTACTAAATCTCATCTATTAATTTAGAAAATTAAATGTATTACCAATACTCTTGCAGACAACAAAAACATTTGGGTATAGTTTTAAATCAGACATTAAAATTAATTTCTTCTAAAACGTAAATTTATAAATAAAATTATCCAATTACATATATTTGTAATGAAATGATTCTTAGCCAAAATGTGTAAACTAATTGCTTTATTTAATCTTTAAATTTTTTTTCCAAAACTTTCAAATTGTAAATGCTGATAAAAGCAGAGGTGCCCAATGACATACAAACCCAATTATAAGGAGGAGAAGCAGATTCAAATTGTTACCTTAAGTTATAGGGGTTCGGATAAAAAAAGGGATTATAATTTT
Source organism: Latrodectus hesperus (assembly GCA_037975125.1). Lineage (NCBI taxonomy): Eukaryota > Metazoa > Arthropoda > Arachnida > Araneae > Theridiidae > Latrodectus > Latrodectus hesperus. The sequence goes on along the minus strand of CM075855.1, from coordinate 94,622,004 downwards.
TTTACTTAGAAAAGTTTTCTCAATCGGTTATCTTAGAGGTGAAAATTTTCTAGATATTTTTAATGTTTGATGAAACTATTTTCTTAATAATCATCAAATTTTTTACTCAACTCACATAAAACTCGATATACATGTATGTTTTCTTTAACTGATTTTCAATTATTTCATTTTATACCGTTTGTTTTGCAAGTTTGAAAGATAATATAATTAGTTACGAATATGCAAAAGAAACTCCAAAGGGGGGAAACAATTAAAAAACATTTTATAAAAAAATGATTATCAATTATGAATGATTTGTCTTCAGCTTTTATTACTAAAATATATACTACTTGTAGGTTTATTTTTGGGCATTAGGAATTTATTTTTACAAGAGATTTTCACACATCTGGAAATAATTTAAAATCAATCCACAATCTAGGACCTGTCTATAAACCGGAATATCGCCTTTTAGTAAAGTAAACAATTATAAAATGACCTATCCAAGCACATCAGTAGTTTTTAGCTCATGGAAATTCATTTTATTTGAAGGATATTAATTTGGTGCTTCCCACAATAAATAATAAAAGCACTTTCTTTAAAATAATTCATGTTATAGATCATTTTAAAGGTATACTTTTTTTAAATTTGAAACAATGAAAATCGAATAAAAAAATCAGAGCTCTAGAATTAGACTCGGAAATGTGACAGGATAATAATCAGACTTGTAATTTTATTTTACATATTAATGTAATTATTTTCAAAAACATACAGTTTTTAGGAGTGAGCGATACTAATATATTAGATGATAAATAAATGTACTTTATGATATGTTAATTATAGAGCATACATTTTAGGTGCTATTAATAAAGAAATTGATTAAACTCTTTCAGTGTCTATTATTCCAATTTTTTCTAATTCCACACTTAAAAATGTTAAATCACTCAAGGGATCTTGTCCCATGGTTGATCGTAAATGCCAAATTTTAATTTACTGTGAACGAACGTTCATAACTAATATTGGATGTTGAAATAGAAATTGTTTATCTACTCTCATAATTTTAAAAACATCTTCAGAATACTAGATTATGGAAGTTAAAAGCTTCAAACATAATATTGAGTCATTTACTCTCTTTCTCTTATGCATTTTATAATTCTCAGCCAAAGAGTGTAGACTTGTAATAATTTTTATTTTTCCAAATCTGATACAGTATTTAAGTTTTCAATTAACTCTTAATTCTCACTGTGAATCAGACATCGTGTACCAAAAAAAAAAAAAAACAGTTTAATGACAAACTAAATCACCAATACAGGTATTTATATTAGTAAAGAAATTTAAACATTCTTAACTATTGATTTTACTTTTAGAAATTTTCTCAGTCGTTTACTTTACCAGTGAAAAGTTTCTACTTATTTTTAATACTTAATAGAACATCCTTACGATTTTCAATTTTTTTATACAAAACAGCTTACTTTTATTTTTAACTATTTTCATATTGTTTGATATGCAGTGGTATATTTTTTTATCCAATAATTTATACATTTAAAGATCTTTCTAATTTTTAACAGTTCAGAATAATTATTAATGCCCCCAATTTCATTATATTCTTCTAGAATAATTTCTTTCAAGTTAAAAAGTGCTTTTGTTATGTAAAGAAAATGTAATTATTAAAATTATATATATTTGAAATGTAATTATTAAAAATAGGTTTTAAATAAGTAAATGTAATGAATATGTGCTAGGCAAGGAAAAAAACTAATTTTTTAAATTTTATTAATAGAGATTTCTAATAGTCAAAATTTTCGAACTAAATTTATCATTTTTAAAAAAACAATGTCATTTGGTTGACATGGAACGTTGAAATTAGTAAAATTGATAAATCAGTTATCTGAATATACTTTGGATAATATACTGGTTTAAAAGTATGGAACACGAAGATTTATGAAATTACTTGTAAAAATTTTTAAAAAACATTAAAAAATTTAATTTTTATTATTTTTTTTCAAAATTTTAATACTTTTGTCACTTTATAATTATTTTCTGCAACTTAATTTTTTTAATTTAAAGGTTTTAAAATATATCAAATCACATTGCATTTTTACAACATATTCTTTGCGAAAATCTGATACATTTTTTAGAAAAACCAGTAAAATGTAAAATATATATATATTATTTTCAAAAACTAAAAAAACATGGAAAAAATAGTGCACACTTCGTGTAATATTTTCATTACAAAATTAAAATTACGTTTTATGCATTAAAATTATTCATTTTCAACATCCAATGGCCCTTAAAAATGAAAAATTTTGATATTTAAACTAATGATATTTGGGAAAAAGTAATGTTGTTGTTGTTGTTGCTTATCCTCCATGTCTGACGGAGTCAGACTAGATCCACGAGTTCGTTGACTGTAAGGAAGTCGAAGACTAAAAGAGGATTGCTAAAGAGATCCTCCCTAGAGAGACCCATGCAATCCAAAAGATGCTCAGGAGAAGCCTGATGATTTTGGCACTTGGTGCAGGTGACGAAAGTTTTCCTGCCCTCGTTGAAAGTGAGGCACTTAATATGACCGCTAGCAAGTCTTGAGAGAACAGTCCGGGTACGTCTGTCACACTGGAGGTCAAGGGACAAACCCGGTTTTGATCCCTTGTACCAATTATGGGTGGGGGGTGTTTTCCACTCCTCCGAGATTTTTGATTTTTCCCGGGAGTATAACTCCAGAAAAGTAAGTGTGGAAGAGGGAGTATTTGAAATCCTGCAACCCTCCTTAGCAAGATTATCGGCCATTTCATTCCCGTGGAGATTCACATGTGAAGGTATCCATTGCAAGTGAACATCATGATTAAGTGAAATGAGTTTTAATTTAAGCAGGATAGAGTTGCTGATCTTGATCGTTCGTTCGTCCGGAAAAAGTAATGATATACATTAATGATGTAAGCAGTAAAAAGAAAATGGAAGCTAAATATATGTATTTTCCTCGAATTTAGTAACTACTTTTCGATTTCCATAGTTGATCGCATTTCGATTCCAGGAAAACTGTTCTTTAATTTTCAAATGAAATTCCCCTTTTCTCTCATTGATGGTTACAAGTCATAATCGATGATTTTGGACAGAGCTCGGTTAATGAGACATGTTTTCAGGAGGAGTTTTCTCACGAATATAACGTGACACTAGACAAAGTGGCTAAACTAAAACTTGAGATAATAATGGAAAGCTTTTATTTTGAGGCGATGTACAATTTCAAAGTCATAGATTCCTTAAGATTCAATAACTAATGTTTCTACTATGGTTCTTGCTATTAAAAGTGAATGTATATGATTCTCTGATATTATCAACACATTTAAATGATTTTTAGGAAATATAATTGATATGAAAATCAATATGTTTAAGAATTTGATGTTTTCGAATTTTCCTTTCTTCATCCTTGTCAGGTATCTTTGCTTGGGAAGAAAAGGCTCTAAGTATAATTCGCGCGCGAATTATATATTTAGAATTAATAAATTTTGTTCAGTGTGTGTGTTTCTTTCTTATGATGTTACTGAACATATTCTACATGGTAGTTTAGGAAGTTAATAATCTTTAGATATAATTTGTTTATTTGATAAAATTATTGATACAGTTCCCTTCTCATATTTTTATGTAGCCTAATTTAAATTGCAGTCAGTAAAATAATACATAACTTACATATCCATTCATTTCACTCGTAACGAAATTTTTTATAGTTTATATATGTTTCCTATTATATGCGTGCACTTGAATAAGGAGGTTATGCATTCAAATCCCGGTTCGGGCATGGATGTCATTTGCTTATATGAATGAGTTATGAATGGTTGCCTACCCTATAAACGGGTACCTATGGTATGTGTGTACTGAGGAAGTCAGACTCCACACCTAAATATGGTTCAGTTGGAAAAGCAAAGCAGCGCACTCCATATGCTAACATAGCTGGCACAAGACAGGAGCTTTGGTTACATGCAAATTTTAAGAACATCTAACGAAAACTTTTTATTTATATTTTTATTTTTTATTTACAAAATAAAATATTAACAAAATATTGCTTGTTAAATAAAAGGATATAATAAAAAAGTTAAATAAAAGATATCGTATAGAAAAAATTAATATGTTAAATAATACTTCCGAAAATTAAAAGATCTAAAGTTCTTCTCATTTTGATTTTTAAAAAAATAATCACATCCAGAGAGAAGTGTTAATGCTGTATTTATCAGTAGAAGCAATATTAATTAGATATTATATTCCTTCCTTTTGACTACAAAAGATTTATTTGATTAATCAGTATTATAAATTTTCACAGGCATGTAACTTAAATTAGATAACCTGTAAAAAAACGTAAATTTTGCTGGATTCACCACATCACATGTGAAGGCAATATGATATATCTCATGAGTGTTTTTTTCTCAGAGTGCTCAGAAACACATGCATGTTAGGAAGAGGTTAAGATATACAAGTACTGTGTGTACATAAAAAAAAGATTTGAAGGAAATATTCACATTTAAACAAAGAAACCACAAAACGAAATTAACACTAAGTATTTTATTTATAAACTGGAAGACTAGAAAATGCAGTTACCATTTTTACACAGTAAAAATTAGTATTATTGCACTGTACTAGTGGTCTGGATTTATACACGTTAGAATTTCCAGTATCAAAACACTTTCAATGAATTATTAGCATTGGCACACAAAGGAAATAAGCAAGAAACATCTGTAAATTTAACAATCAAAATTATTGCAAAATATACATCTATGCACCTTTTAAAACTAATCTGTAATAAACTAAACAGCATACACTTAAGAAAATTAACTGAAAACAAATTATCACAGAAAGTTTGTATGAAATACATCAAATGCAACAAAAATAGACATGTTATTAATGCAAATAAAATTACATTTCAGAAAAAATGTGTTATTTAATATGTAAATGAACTGCAATTATATTTGTTGAATATCTCACACAAAAAATTTTTTAAACTCTTACTCGCAAAACACATTCTTATTTACTTGATTGATAATAATGTGCATATACAAATGGGAAATATTTTTACAAGTACACTAGATGTGCACAAAAAAATTACTCAGATAACATTCACTTATACAAAAATTTATCTTCAAGAGTTTTCATTATCAGTAAAACTTGTATTCAATAAAATTATTCTTCCCTTTTGAAAAAAAAGAGACAAATCTAAGTAGAATTTTTCCCCCACAAATCCTTGAAAATATAGTTTTATAAATCTTAGTGCACAAAGCAGAACTTCATACAAATAATTGCATACCAGGTTTAAATTATCACAGAATAATCTTAAAATTTTTCTAAACTATCAAAAATTTTCATTTGTACACAACAATCTTTTAGAAAAAAAATTAATATATAATGCACCTTGAAATTTTACACAATTGCACTTTTTCAGCTTTTTATTAATATACAAATCAAATGTGGTTAAATTATATTAAATTTGATATTGTGCTACTAATTTAAACAATTTTTTCAGAGAAAATTTCATAGCATAACATTTAGGCTACAAATTAAATATTTTAACATTGATAAAATTTAAAAGGGTTAAGAAGGAAATAAAAATATAAATTTGGAAAATATAATAAAAATTTATAAACAAAAAAGATAAAGTGACACATAATTTATAAAAAACTAGTACATATACAAATAAAGTTCCAGATATTAACAAGGAACTTCTTTTAAAAAATTAATAAAAAGCGAGAGAAATCATTAGAAAATAAAAACTTTTTCCTTTGATAACTTGAAAATAAATTTGTATTTTGTAATGACAAAATAAAAGTATTCAAGTCAAATCTAAAAGATTGTTATTTTAGAGATTTATAAAATATCACTAGAAAATACTCACTAAAATCTCATGGTTAGAAAAAAGAAATATTCCAAAAGTTATTTCATTTGATTAAGTCAATTACATGTTGTAAGTTTAAAATATTAATTCCTTGAAAAAATAATTCTATTAACATTATTGGTTCTAAATAAAAAGTTAAAATAAATTTTCATAATATATTTCATTTTTTACAAATGATTATCAATGTAAGCGATCTGAAAACATGAAATTTTGTCTTATTTAATTCCTTAAATGTAATGAAACAAAGTACAATTTCATTCCATATTGATATAAATTTTTCCTATATTTTGAATTCCAAATTAAAGCCATCTGAATTTGTCCTAGTGTTTAAATAAAATCTAACACTTTTTTATTGAGAAAATAAAATTTAAAAAGCAATTTTCAGTTTAAAAATTAATTGTAATTATTAAAGAAATATCAGCCCTAAGGTATAAGTACTATTAATATCTCAAGAGTTAAATTGAAATACATAATATTCACTTAAATCCAACTTATATATGAGAAATACGAAATTTACTTTTCAAAGTTAAACAGGAAACTGAAGTTGCAATACACATATTTTCAATATTCAGATCTTATTATATTTCTTTATGTATTTCACAAATTTCATTTCTCCTATACAGTATCAAGGAGAAAAAAATGGCTTTTTATTCAGGAACACCATCACTTGTAATGAAGGAAAAGCAACAGACACATATTTCATCCAAACACACAAAAATATTTTAAAGCTTAGTGTATGGGAAATAATACATTGTTTGTGGCAGATCCAGCTGCCAATTACTTGCATGAAGTTCAATCACCTCAAGCAAAGTCTTGCGGATTTGTGCTGTAATGGACGGACTAATGAACGCATCTCGTAAATTTGTCACCAGTTGCTGCATGCGTTGAGCAGAATCGGCTTCCAGTTGTTTCCCAACCATACTCAACATTTGGCGAAGAATTTCAATCTATGCATTAAGAAAAAGGACTTATTTTATTTGAGAGAAACATAACAAGTTGGAAATCTCAAAATTTCTTTCATAATATAGTTATACAGTCAAATTTGTTCTCATGCAGTGGATTAGATAGGGATCATATAACACAAGCAATACAAAAAAGTATTTAGAATTTTCATAAATACTTACAACAAATATTTTCTATAAATTATTAAAAAACTTTACATGGTGGAAAAAGATTGCATAAAAAAGCCACATTTAGATTTTATCTGACTCGTGAAAAAGTGAGAATTCTCTCATTTTACACATGGAGGAATTTTCAAAATGCATATACATATCTGAATAGGAAGCTTGCAACTTTAAATTTTTAATAATATTCCCCAATTTAATTATAACATCAAATGCATTCATTCTCACACCTATGCTTGGGTGAGTTGTGGAAGAATGATAAGGGGCACACAACTTTTTTTGTTCTAAGTATGCAGACAATACATATTTAAGAGGAATTTTAAAACTTATTATTTCTATTATTCAGTTCATACAATTTGTTCCAGCAACTACACAGAGTGACATAATGGCTCCTCTCAAACTAAAATTTGAATGGCAAGAATGGTAAAGAAGGCAACGGAAGAAACCATGAACTATTTGTAATCAATGGAATTTCAATGTATATATCATTTGTTCTTTCCCCATTGAATTTGCTATTACCCATGTGTTTATTTTATAACAATGTTATCTTATGATCCAATAAAACTATCTTTTGCAGTAACATCTACAAACAATTTATCCCGAAAATCACAATATAAATTTGCTGGGGATATTCAAGTATTTGTGGTTGCTCTTTGCCAAACACCTCATTCCGTTGCCTTCTTTACCAAATCTAAGCAATTACGGTCACAGCATAGTGACCTAGCTAATTGGTTGGTTTGTCACTCAACGGTAGTTTTTTTTTTCTCCCAAGAGCTAATTAGACCGGAGTCTACGATTTAACGTAGATTCCGAAACATTACAAACATATATGCCCAAGGTGGGATTCGAGCCCATGAACTATTGAACTGAAGGCAAAAATGTTAACCATTCTGCTGCCAGGTCAGCCCTAGCTAACAGGACGTCGTCATTGTGCTGAGTGATGATGAGTTGTAGGTGGAGCCATTGATGTCAAGAGAAAATGTGAATGGATGTAATATAGATGGAGCTATGGATGACATGATAAAATGTGATTGGACATAGTATATTTAGCAGCGTTTAACCATGTTCTGATGTATTTCATTCTTATTTGTATTTAGGATTTTTTCTAATAACTTTATAGGGCGATTTGATTATCTTTAAAATGCATCCTTTACTAACGAATTTGATGCTTGTGACTTCATATCTTGTAGTTGGAATTGAAAATAAAGTTAAAAAATTGATAGAAGATTTAAGTATTTTACTTAAAGAAAGTCTGAAGTTGTTCCTAAATGCCCAAAATGTGGATTGAACTTGCGAGCTGCAACCTCTTAATCTCACATACCTGGATTTAGATGGGTATGCAAAAAAAGAAATACACAGAAGTGTTATGGTTCTGTCAATACAGCAGAGAACACTTTTGAGTTCAATGTAAAGATAGCAAGCGAGAATATACTGTTTATTATTGCTTTGTTTGGAAGTGAAAACTGAGTGTATTACCCATTTGAATAAATGGAAACAGTCTATGTCTGGTGTGGTTTTTGCCAAGTGGCAAAAATATGTGATAGTCAAGATTATTGACAATTTGGTGGTGCTGATAAGTTAACATTTCTTATAAGCTTTGTAATACTTTCATCTTTATTTTTTATATTTGTTTAATTTTTAATAAAATCATAAAAATTGACCGCCAATAAGCTAGTTATATTATAATATAAAAATAATTATTTTCTATAATAATATTCGGAACTGTTCCAGGTAAAACAATCATACATGACACGACTTTCCTTTCATTTGGAAATATAATAGCGACAAAATTACTTTTAATCAAACAGTTTTTGGTAAGGATAGATTCAAAGAATTATTTATGTAGATAATATTTATTTCTGTGATGAACAAAGTTTATTTCTACTTCTATTCATCATAATAAAAACATTAAATAAGTAAATCCATTTCTTTTAAGAAAGTATTAACAGAAATTAGCAGGCAACTAAAATGTATATTAAGCTAAATATTAATATTTTATAAAAAAGTAATATTAATATAATAATAATTTGATAAAAATATTAATATTTTCCAATTATAGTTACTGTCATCCTGATACAGTAAGACTCCGCTTAGCGCTGTTTCGGTTTAGCGCTCTTTTATTTCAACCCGGGGATTCCACGAAATCGCTCGCAGCATACGGGGATTCCCCGAAATATTATGCAGCGATAGGTTTCAAATACACATCCGAAAGAGTGTACTTGTGTTTCTTGTTTGGTGCGGTATTGTACAGACATATTTTTATTATTGGAAACATTTGTTGACATTATTGTAAGTAGGTATTAATTTTCATATTTAATACTATATTACAGTGTCAAATATTTTGATCTTTAGTTTTTACTATGGGTGATAATGAAAAAGAAAAGAAAGCAACCAGAAAAAGCATTTCACTCAAAACTAAAATGGAAGTGATTAGAAGATTAGATTCTGGTGAACGTCAAACTCTAATTAGTGCTTCATTGAATTTGCCAACTTCAACAATAAGGACCATCATGAAAAATAAAGAAAAAATTCTGTCATCGGCAACTACAACTACGTCAAGCTCTGCAACTAGAATTATCCGTTCTAGAAATAATACCATAGAGGAAATGGAAAAACGACTGTCTATATGGATTGACGACGAAATTGACCGCAATATGCCATTAAGCCAATCTATCATAATGGAAAAAGCTAGAAGAATTTTTAATTACATTCAGGCTGAGACAATTGACACAAGTGAAACTTTAGTTGCTAGTCGAGGATGGTTTAATAGATTTAAATATCGAAATAACCTTCACAACATAAAGATTACAGGAGAAGCAGCAAGTGGTGATACAAATGCGGCGGCTGAATTTCCAGCGATATTGAAAAAAAATTGAAGAAGGAAACTATTCTCCAGAATTGGTTTTTAATGTTGATGAAACAGGCTTGTTTTGGAAAAGAATGCCGAAACAAACATTTCTATCCCGTGAAGAGGAACGGGCACCAGGATTTAAAGCTGCAAAAGATCGCTTAACCCTTCTACTAGGTGTTAACGCAAGCGGAGGTTTTAAATTAAAACCATTACTAATTTACCATTCCAAAAACCCAAGAGCGATGAAAGGCATATCTAAATCAACTTTACCTGTAATTTGGGAGTCTAATAAAAATCATGGATAACTGCGAAAATTTTCCAGGATTGGTTCACTGAACATTTCTGCCCGTCTGTTAAACGTTATTGCGAAATTAAAAAACTTGAACAAAAAGCACTTCTGTCAATTGATAATGCTCCAAGCCACCCAACAAATTTATCAGACTTAACAATATGCATTCCAGTCGAAGTGGTTTTCTTGCCGCCTAACACAACTGCCTTAATTCAACCAATGGACCAAGGCGTTATATCAAATTTTAAGGCTTATTACTTGCGGCGAACCTTTAAGCAAATGTTTGAAAAAACAGACGGAGAAGAGAACCAGTCCATAAGAGAATTTTGGAAAAACTACAACATCGTGGATGCTGTAGAAAACATAGGCCTTTCTTGGAATGAGGTAACAGAAAGATCTTTGAAAGGAGTATGGAAGAATATTTGGCCGGATTTAAGTAAGAGCGATGACGTTGGACACTCTGTCGATGTGGATGAAATAGTGGAAGAGATAGTGAAATTAACGAAGCAAACCGGTTTTGAAAGGGTAAATGTGGAAGATGTCGAAGAAATAATTCAAGAAGCAGCGGCTAGTTTTTCTAATGATGAGCTCAAGGAATTAACTGAACAAGAAGAAAACAAAAATGTTGACAGCAGTGATTCAGATGAGGAGCAAAAAGAACTTTCGATGGCGTTTGTAAAAAGGAGTTTGTCTACCATAACTGAAATAATGGATCATTTCATTGAAAATGATCCGAATTTGGACAGGAGCTCAAAAGTAAGGCTTGGTGTTAGAGATGCTCTATCCGTTTATGAAGAACTTTTAAGAGAACAACGCAAAAGAGAAAGGCAAACAACATTAGATGCTTTTGTCACAAAAAGGCATAACACTGAAAACGCGGAAGGCTAACTAAATGTGACTGACTTAAAATTTTATTCGTTTTTTTTAAGAATATTCGTTTTGTTTTTATTTTTGCAAGAAATAATAATGTGGTATTAATTTGGACTTTAAGAAATAAATGTTTGGTTTTATTTTTATTTAAAAAACATACTTTTTAAATTTAATACCTAACCAATTTCCTAGCCATCTTCCCCTAACCCCAATATTTACATGTAAAGATAGCCTCGTTTAGCGCTGTTTCGCATTACGCTCTACTTTGATGGAACGTATCCCCCGCGTTAAGCGGGGTCTTACTGTATATCAATTATATACAGTGATAAAGCGATGCATTACAAGGAGACAGCAGCCTTTCTTAAAAATGCTATACATAAATCCACAAATCACTCAATATGTAGGAACAGATCCGCAAAATACCATAAATCAGCTAGAAAATGAGAACCAGCATTTAAAAATATGCAATTAAAAGCTGAAAAAGTATGCAAAAATTAATTTTGCTCATATTTTAAATATGTACTTTTCTTAACACAAATTTTTGTCTTACTACATAAAAAAAAGGATTCAAAAAATAATTTATGCATTTTTGACTTTAAAAACACATTCAAACAATAAAAGTTTCACCAGAATTAATAGACGTTTATTTACAAATATAAAAATCAAAAACTTTCTTTGTAAGTGAAACTATAAACACAACAAAAACAAAGATACATATCTTACATCTTAGTATCTATGATGTCAAGAACTAAATACTATTTTGTTGGTTTAACTTAATTTTTATAAAATGAGTTATTAATGCATGTGGTACCAGTGTTCATAACATTTCAATATTAATACTTGAGCCGTTTATTTTGAAAGTGGCCTAACTCCATTTTACAATTTTTTTCCAGTTACCATGATTACATGAACAATGTCATGTTATTTATCAGTAAAACATTTCAAGCTGTTTATATTCCAAGCAAATATGATAATTCTTGACGCATAAGTTTTTAGAGTTAGTTGAATAATTGAACTGTGTAGTTTGAAAGTGGCCTAACTCCATTTATACTTAAATCAAGATATTTACTATTGATAATGTCAGAAAACAGTGATGAAGGCAATTTTAATAAATTCGTATTTATAAGTTAACCTCAATTTTTTAACAATTGCATTAGTTGTATAACTAGTACATTTATTTAATATAAAACTTAAAATTTATTATTAAATTTTAAAGATTATTTCACCCATAAGGAAGAACAGAACAAGGCCATTTAGTTCAGATAGTGAAGAAATAGTAACTATTTATTTAATACCATTCAATATTTAACTTTAGTTTACTTAGTGGTGGAGTGACACTGATTGGTTTGAAAGCCCTTATTTATATATATATATATATATATATATATATATATATATACACATTACTTTACTTAGCTTTAGTGTCACACTGATTGGTTTGAATGGCCTTATCTTTAATTCTCTCTAATATCAAACATTAGTTTACTCTTGACATCAAACATTAGTTTACTAGTTGAGTTTCTGAGTCTCACTAAGTGGTTTGAGTGGATTTATCTTCAAACTATTGATTTTTTTAAAAAAAATTGAAAAATAAACAGAATTATAGAACAAAATTAGTCTTCAGGGGATGAAGATACGAATAACAATGGAGAAAATATTGATGAATCATACATCCAAAAAGTGCGAAAGATTATCTTTTACCTGAATTCTGTTTAATGTACTCAAACCGGAATTATTGTACCAGAAAAAAATTTCGAAGACAAAGATTAGTGTATATCCAATCACAGAGATGACAACTGAAACAATTGCTACTACAATGGTAAGAGAAAGGATACCAAGAAATTAAAAACAGAAAATGCACTTCCAATGTAACATTGCCTTTATGTTTTCAATTTTGTTTGTATTGAAATGAGTAATTCATAACTACAGATCCAAAACAGTATATTTTCTTTTTTATTCAATAATTCATACTTTTAAAGATCTTTTTAATTTTTTACAAAGTAGGATAATAATTATGAAAATTTTCATTATATTTCACTAGAATTATTTCTTTCAAGTTGAAACATGCTTTTGTTAGAAATTGTAATAATTAAAAATGAGTGTTAAAAAAGTAAGCGTAATGAATATGTGCAAGACAGAAAATTAAACTATAATTTTTTTAGTTCCACAAGTTGAATCATTGGAGATAATATATTTAAATAACTACTAGTACTTGATTCACTTTTTTGCTGAACATATTTTATATGATTGTTCAGAAAATTAATAATCTAGGTGTTTCTCAAAAGGCTAAATCCTGAGATACAATTAATTTATCTCATAAAATTAGTGACACTATATAAATACTTTCTCATATTTTTATGTAATCTAACCAAAACTGCAGTGAGTAAGATAAGACACAACTGATATTTCAATCTTATGTAATTTCCTTTTCTTGGGAGCTGTATTTCATCATGTTATTGTTGTCGAAATATGATTAAAAGTTAATATTTTTTATTTACAAAAGAAAATATAAAATCTGAACAAAATATTGCTAGTTAAATAAAGGATATCATAAAAAAGGTTAAATAAAGGATATCTCATAAAAAAATTAATATCATGTTAAATAATATTTCAGAAAATTAAAATATCTAAAATTCTTTTCATTTTGATTTTTAAATAAGGAATAAAAAGGAATTTTTTTAGTTAACTCACAGTTTTTATTATATTTGGAAGTATTTTGTATATTACTAATAACTGATTTAAGTAGAAAAATTTCCTAAAGGATTATGTTTTAAAACCCAATCAAAAAGGGCTTTGTCTTTACTAACAAAATTCATCAAAATTAAAGAATTATGATTTCTTAATACATTGTTGAGTGTTGTGATTTTACATGAAATCAAGTGCGAATAGGCAAGCCAATATGATTATCTTACTTTCCAGCAAAATTTGGTGCCTTTACAGAGTCAAAAATAAGGAAATGTTTTGTTTCATTTATGAACTGTTGTAATATATTTCAATATGGAAAGGATGAACACATTTAAAAAACTTACTCAAAATTTGGAATTTATGGAAACAGATGTTTTTACCTCATAAACTTCAATAAACTAGTTTTAGGAAGTTTCCAATTAGGTAACGAAGTTAATTTTTGATAAATAATTTAAAAAAGCAATTTGGCCAGTACATTTGGGGAGTAATATTTTTAAAGAAACAAATTCCTCTTTATAAGAAAAACTGCAAATACAATATTCTTTTTTACTTATAATTAAAGTTTGGAAAATTAATTACCATTTATTAATAAATTTCAAAATTTATTTAAGCTGTTGAAATTCATTCAAATGAATAAATATTGCAATTCTGTTCTAAGATATTTATTTAATTATAACATCAATGGATCTTGAAAATTGATTTTTTAAAGACTTTCAAATAGTTTTTTAACTATTTGAATAATTTTTAAGTGATATAAATAAAGAAAAAATAACAGAATATTATAGAGATGTGTGAACTATTGAATAACAGAATAGTTTTCAAACCACTATGTGGTCAAAGTGTTTAGCTCCAAACATCAGAGAAAATTCGTTATTGTAATATACAATGGAAAACAGCTATAATATTATAAAAAATAGAATGCATAACTAAATTTGAAACAAATAGCTATTAAAAGAAAAAGAAATTTTAATTCATTCAATATTTAAGATTCAGGTTCAGTGTATATTTTATCTAATCTTTAAGAATAATTGAAAAATTTTTGATTAATAGCTGAAGTAAAATATAACATGCTGCTTTTTAATAGTTTCCATTACTGAGAATTTTTTTTCCGAATGTATATTTCATAAAATAAATCTTTTAACGGAGTAATTTAAAATAAGGCAAAAATATCATACATTCAAAAATAAGTTTTAATTTTCAGATATAAAAAAATCACCAACAATCCTATAATATTGTCTGAAGATATGAATATCATAAACAAAAATTGTTAAATTATTTACTATGGCTAACAGATCTGATTAAATTCATTCAATATAGAACAGTTACAATAATATTTTAATCAGACTAAGGATATCAACAGTTTTTAAGTATTGGATCAAATTTGGACTTCAAAATCTGCCTCTGAAATCTGAAAATTATTTCTGTAATTTATGGAATAATAAAGTAAAAAATTGTGTTTATTTCTAATCTATAATAAGGTGATTATCAAAAATTAAGTAAAATAAAATTAAAATAAATAAAAGTATTTGCTAATCTTTGGGTGAGTACAAATCTTTAAACATTTAATCCAATTATAAGTTTTATTTTATTACATAGTTAATTCCACATTTTTTAATGGTTTGAAAGCATGGAATTTAAATTTGTTTTATCAATTGAAATTTTATAAATTATTGAAATATATATGAAGCTACAAATAAAAGGCCAATTAAATTGATAAATTAAAAATAAATTATTATCATGATTTTAAATAAAGTAAATTGATGGAAGATTAGAAATATTATATTACAGGTAGTTAGATAAGTGATCTATTTTGGTTCCTGAATTTAAACCTCTTTTTGACTCTTTTTAGTTCTTTATGAAAAGCCTCTAAACTTATTTCCTTGATTATAGGACTCTTTTGTTTCTATTGAATGAAAACAGTCCAGAAGTGATGAGAAATTAAAAAAGCTATCCAGATATAAACTGTATTTCTCAAAAAAAATTGCTCTCTTTCATCAATATGTCAGCACTATTCTCTCTTCAAGTACTTTAATATTTCTGTATTGCAAAAACTTTTATATCCGCAATATTTAAATTTAAAACTCCATCCAATTTTCAATTTGATGGATTGAGTATTTTGAGCAAAACTGCTAATTTCTTTACAAATCAAATTGTTAAAAAAACTCATTTTCTTAAATTTAAAATGACAATTTTCCATAGTGAATTTTTTGTATTCTAGCGATCCCTGATTTAGATTTAATGTTAAGAAATATGCAAACATTTAAATCCTGGAAAAAAATTGACACCTCTATTAAGGGAGCTTTCCTAATATTCAATATGATATAAAGTAGTAAGGAGAACCCGAGAAAATGATTAGATGCAGACACAAACTGGGAAAAATTTGCGAAAGTGTGACATAACAGAAAACATTAGCCAGTACAATATCTTTGATTCTTATTCTCTCTTCCTTTGTTTGGCAAAACTGCAGCAAAAGGTAACCGTTCTTAGATATCAAGAAATAATTGCTTGTATAATTGAAAAACTTATGAAGCAATAAAGTCATGTTTAAATCTAAATTCATAAATGTCTAACAGAACAATAGGTATTTTATTCACATTTATCAAAAACGATTCCATTTATACAATTAGTTGTGTTGATGCTTTCTGAATACATTAAAAAAAGTAGAAAAGCCCCCTCTCAGAAAAAAATATCAGTATGGTAGTTACAGTTAATACACTCAAAAATGTTCCAATTAATGGGACATTCTTTAAATACAATTATATCTTAAAAGATGATTATTTATAACTCATATTTAATATCCAATGGTTCACTCAAAAATAGAAAATTTAGAAAATTTTTGCAGTAGGAAAGCAATAGTGAATCAAAAATTTGTACATGATTAAAATTAAATCAAAGAAATTAAGCACTTACTAATTATTTACCAAAGGGCACTTTTAGAGTTAATAAAATTGAATTTTTTTTCAAACTACAAGAAGAAAGTATTGAGATTAATTTTGCTTTGGAAATTAGATAGCAAGCATAACAAAGCCTTAAATAAAATCTGCTACACATGAATGTATTACAAATTTGTTTTAAAATTGTTAAAGTTAATGAAGAATTTTTAACAAATAGCATTACTAAAAAATTTTTAATAAATAAAAATTTTTGGTTAAAAATTTACTAAAAAAAACCCAATCTTGTAGATTTTTAAAACAAAATAAATCAACTTTTAGAAATAGATACAATTTATATTCTTCCCTTACTGCATTACCTTTTTTTAAATTGTTTTAAATCATTTATCTCTTTTTAAATCGTCATACAAATTATTCATTATTGCATTGATTTATTTTGACCCGGCCAACAATCATTATGATAAATTTACTGTAAAATAAAAGCAAAAATAGAACATTCCAAAACTAAAAATTCAAATTATTTAAAATTGCTTTATATTAACATAAATAAAATCAAAAATTATACAACATTAATACATTAGTAGATATAAAAATAGATTAATACTATCTTTATATCTACTAATAACTTAATTTTTTAAATTATTATATATTCCACAATTCTCTAATTTATAAAACATACAAAAGGATAGTTTGTCTTCGTTTTAATTATTTTATTTCACTTTAATATAATCGGTTCATTATAGATTTCATTTTAATATTTATAGAAAAGAAATCCACTGAATTAAAAATATTTAAATTACAAAACTCACCTCGCCTTCACTGTTTAAAGAAGGTGGTTTCAATATTATGTTTGCGCACTCATACAGCAAAGTCTGAAGTGTTAAGGCTAAATGGCCCATTGGTGAATTCGGATGTGGGCTAATTAATGCATTTCCACCCGATACTGGCTGAATTATTTGGCAATGCTGATTCTTAACATGGCGATAAAGCTCTGTGATGAAAGAGACATAAGCAGTCCAGCGTCTGAGGCCAGAGACTGTTGTACCTACAGAAGACAGGAATGGTGACCGCAACAGTTTGTCACGCTCATTATACCATTCTCTACAACAATTTTGAAGACTTTCTAAAAATGTATGATCATGTTCCTTCTGCAAAGAATCCAAAAGTGGTCTTTTATGCATTCAGATATATTACATATTAGTATTAAAGACATCTTAATTTGATACACAATAGTCATACATTTAAAAGATTACTTACATAACTAATTTCATGTAAACCATATTTTATTTTTTACCTAACTTTAATTGACCAATGAGTATACATTTTAATATAAAAATTGAACTACTTTCAAAAATATTCTTTCAATTCAAAAACAGTACAGCTCCAATTATCCAAACAATAGATACTGGACCCCATTCAAATAATCAAAAAATTTGAATAATTGGTTTTTTTTAAAAAAAAAAAAAGGATCCAATTTAATTAATTAAGTGTTATAAATGGGAGAAAAAACTTTTTTAAAGAAAAAGAATTTTTAATTAAATGAAAAGTCGACAATTTTATATTTTAAGGCGTTTGCAAATGCGTCTTATTAATGCAACATGTATGTATAGTGCTGTAAATGAAAGTTTGTTGGCTGAACATCTTTCTATGAAATGATCTTTCTATGACAATCTATGAAAGCAGTGAACAAAGATGTTTCACTGCTTTCATAGATTTTCAGGCAGCCATTTTACACAACTGATGAACAGTGGGTATTAGCATGTGGTCTCACTCGGGTCAATACTATCCACTTCAAAGCAGACAAATACTTCACTTCACTAGTCCAGTGTCTGTTTCAACTTGGACTTGAAGGAAGGTCTTCATTGACACTTTCAATAAGTTTCCCATCATTTGCAATTTGAAGTCTAGGAACTGACTCATAATCTATTCTCTTATATTTTTAGCACTAACTTCTGAACATTTAGGAATTTTCAAAAGAATTTTTTTAATTCCTCAAGAGATACTCTCCCTCTCACTCTCATCTTCACTTACTTTTCCATTTCTTAAGTTTTCTTTCTTTTTTATTTTCCTTCTCTTTTTTAGTTAAATTAATTTTTCTAAAATGCTGAATGCAATTTGGATTATTGGAGTTTCACTGTACTCATAAAACACATAAATATAAAATGCAATAAATAAATGATTTTTGCTTACTAATAGATACAATCAAATTTTAATTTCTAATATTTTTTAATAATTTTGTTTGTTGATTAACTTTGTATTGTCCAACCTAAAACCAACTCTCTATATATTTTTTTACATATTAAAAAATCAACATTAGTTTGTTAAACTTATAAATTTTTAGTATTTCTCTGTAATTCAATTTCAGAGGAATGTACCCAACTGTAATCTATATTCCAACGAGAAATTAGTTAAAGGGAAAATTTTGTTATATGGCATTGAGAACTTAAACAAATATGTATGACAGTTTTAATTATGTTAACACTATCACTTTATAAAAACATTTAAAAGTAATTCATAAGTTCACATGCTATCTATCATATATATTTGAAAGTGATTCTTTTACAATGTTTTACATTCAGTTAAGTAAATCCTTATAGAGTTTCCTTATTCTAAGAACTTTATTTTGTCAAGAATAATTGAACGCAGATTAACTAATCAAAATCCCATGTAAATATATTAATACAAAAATTTAAAACTTTGCTTAAAATAAATCAATACCAAATAGATTCTGAAATATCTTTCATAAAGGAATAGTTACTCCCGTAAACAGATTTTTAATGCAAAAGACCTAGATAAATTCTGATTTAAAACTTTGTGCTAGAAAAAATTTAACATAAGAAAATATTATAAAGAGGTACTGTAAAATAACCCTTTAATGATATTTATACAGTATAATGAGCAACATAAATCTTAAAAAATTATTAAAAGGACATGCTTATTAATACACTTTTAGACATGCAGAAATGTATTCACATTATCATGGGAGTGTTAGATTATTCTATTTCAGAGGTTTTCTTTATATGAAGGAAACAATGTATCTTATGAAACATTTTCTCCGTACAGATATGAGTACTTAAGTAAAAATACAATTGAAAATTAGATATTGCAGGATATTCTTGTTAAATGCGGGTTAATATAGGATTAATATAGAACAGCTGAATTACATAAGGACTCTTGTTTCTGAGATTATATATATTATTGCAATGCTGAATTCTTTTAAACTGATTGTAAAGCTGATTTCTTAATCGTTCTTTCCAAATTTAAGGGTGAACAACACCTTTAATTTTAGAATGAGCGATAACAACACATTATACATTCATTAAAGTACACTTAAATTTAGGAAATAAATAAAATGCAAATTTAGAAATTTTAACATTAGATAAGATTATAGAGTGATTTTAACAAACAATAAACAATGATGATTGCGTGTTCACTAAGTTCATCATTAATGAAAAAAAAAATACCAAATGACTATTTTTAGTTTCCTAGAAGCCAAGAAATTATCTTTTAGCTTTCTATGTTCAGAAGCAAATTTTCTCAGTGTTCAATTTCAAACATGTGAACACTCACTTGTATAACTGATAATAAAAAAGTTTATTTAAAACTAAGTTGGTAAAAATGACTTATCAGATCAAAATAACCCACATAAAAATGACCAGTAAAAAGTATCACTACTAGTATTAAATGACTTATATATGCTTGAAATTTATTAAACATTGAGGGCTATAATTTTACTTACTTTTTACACAAGTTTCATCACACAAAAAGAATTTTTATCTCATAAAATACTACAAGTGACTTAGAAAAAATTAAGTTTAAAAAAGCTTCTAAAAATTTATAAGAAAAATAAAGCAGCAAATATACAAAATTACTTCATTGATTGATCATATATCATCTACATTAACAGCAATTAAATATCACTGAAAATGCAGATGATGCAGATGACATATTAAAAGTGTTAAGTATTATATAATAAAATGAATAAATGCATGATTCCCTTAAACATAATCAAAGTCAATACTAAGCTGCTTATGGCTAAAATTTACACAAAAGAGTAGAGCACATATAAAAAAGAAATTTAGACAAAAACAGCATGATTTTTTTTAAACTTTTCCATGTTCGCTTTTAAGCAAAAAAATTTCAGTTGCACAAATTACTAATCATTAATAAGAATCAATCACTTACTTTTGTTTTAGCCAGACAGCTCAAAGGAAGAAATATAATTTTTATTTAGTTATTGAGTAAAAATATCAAACAGATGTTTCAAATTAAAAACAAATTAATCATTACTTTATATAACTTTTTATATATGCTGATAGATAAAACATGCAGATTAAAATTTGCCTTAGTTTGCTTTCTAAAAAGATGTTTACTTTTTATCTAACATGTAGAAATTTTATGTCCAGAAACACACCATATTTATATTACAAGCATATTTTGCAAGCAGAAAAGTCTTTCATAGTCTCTAATTTATAATAAAAATAAAATTATAGAGAGTAATAAAATTATAGAAAAACATTTTTATTGCATTACAGGAAAAAAATTAAGAATATGGTTTATCAGAAAATTGAATTTTTCTTAAGTTTAAAAGTGTTTAAGTGTATAATTAAAACAGCATTTTAGAAATAATTAAGTGTAACTTACTTATTCCCTAAAGTAAAAATTTCAAACTAAAATTTCTCTAAATAAAATTTAAAAATTTATTAAAATTAACATTACTACTATAAGACTAGATTTTTTATGTGGTTTATTATTATAATCATGTGTTATTATAATCAAACTATAGGAACTGTGCTTAAAGTAACTTTTTAATATTAATAATTTTTTTACAAAGCTTGTATATTACAAAATAATCAATATGAAATTAAAGTTTTGGTATAACTAATGTTATGATTTCTTTATATTGACTGCTTTTGTATATGCAAAATAAACATGTCTAAAATTTGGCAATAACTCTGCAATCTTAATAATTCTCCTATTGTTAACATCTGTAAAACAAACTACCACAAAATATATACAAAATGTCAAAATACAAAATATATACAAGTCCACTTACTTCAATAATAGAGAAACAAAGGTTTGCAGCAGGAGCTGAATATTGAATGTTTTCAACAGCTTTACAGCAAATTAATCTCACCAATTCCATAAGTTTCTGACAAGATAATAAATTTGGATCTAGGAAAATGAAATTTTAATAGAAATGAGAATTTACAGTCATAAATTATTATCATGAAAATGATATAAAAATTAACTAAATCATTGGGATGCAATTGTAAATATATTTTTTATTTATGTAATTTTTTGAGTGATTTTGAAATATTGATTTTACATCTATACAATTCTATCAATTTTGGTATTTCCCATAGCACTATAACATTACAAATGCATTAAGAAATAAATAATATAATTTTCAGCTATAAAACTGAAATAAAAATTACATGGAAACAGTAATAGGTATAAAACGTATAAATCTTAATACAACAGGGCCATGAATTCCTCCGAAAAAAACTGGTATTAAATTTTTTTCATAAGTAATTCATTTGAATCAGTCTCAGTAGATCAATCTGCTTACTAAAAGAAAGAAAAAGTGGTGACTAACAAGTTGTATAATTTATAGTATACATAAATACAAATATCGAATAGAGCTTCTTGACTATTAAATGTTATGCTCTCTTTTAAATATGCAATGTGCATACAAAATGTAGTTGACAGTGATTATACAATTAAAATAATGAGATGTATTAAATAAAATCCTTTTAAGCCCATAAAAGCTTATTGAAAGAAAATGTATAATATCTCAACATGTGAGAATTTCATAAAACTCAGTAAAAATTGTTGCAAATTCTTCCTCTATCTATTTCCTAACGTTTAAGTCATTATTTCAATAATCTACATATTTAGAAGTTCATTAATCATAACATTTTAGATAGATAGGATTAGAACAGGATACAAGGCTACAAAGAATATTCTAACACAGAAGTTTTTAGAAGTTATGATTGGTTTGTCGCTCAGCAATCACTATTTGTACACAAGGATTAAATCAACTGTTTTGAATAGCCTAAAATGAATTATTATGCTGAGTTCATAAAGAACTGAATATTTTTACACAGTTATCTTGAAACATTCCTGGTAATTTTTACACTTTTAATGAATAGGAAGCAATATTTCCCAATGATTAGAAAAATGCATCAGTATAAATTTTAAGAATAAACTTAAAACTTTTCAGTACAAGATATAACATTTCATTTGCTCTCAATGATTTCCATACAGCTTAGTATTAGTCATAACTTTATTTGTTCACACAACATTTATATGAACAAATCAGTATTAAATAAAATACATTGAGGCATTTTTTCCTTCATTTTTAAATTTACACTTCAAATTTTAAAATTTGAGAAACTTGGAAGAAATTGTATTTTAATAAAAGCAGAATATAAAAATTGAAGTTATTTATATTCAAGATATTAAAAAATAAAAATGATTAGAATCATTGAAAACCAATTATTTAAAAACAAAAACATTATAAAAATGTCTGAAAATATTCTTTAAAAAAACTGCACTGTTTAGAATACTCAAATCTAATTTACTCACACATAATATTTAATTTCCTAAAGCTGACATTCCTTATCCAAATATAGGGGGTCCTGGTATGCACTTCTGAGAAAGGCAAAGGCCCACCCTGGGCTGTCAGGCCAATGAAGAAGAAAGCTGACATTAGAAAGGAAAATTTCTTTCTAATGTCAGCAAGAAATTTTTATAGAATTTTACTGTCAGAGTTATATAATTATATCACAATATAGCAACAATATATGTGAAACTTAACATTAATTTTGTTATATAGAAGAGAGAGTTTTGGTTACTTATAACATATGGCTATTAATATTTTTACAGATTCTTCCTTTTATCAAGTGATAAAAATTACTAAAACTTAGCATTTAATAATAAATACAGCTCATAACCTACAACTTAAAAGCTGAGAATCAAATTCCAATAAAGTAGCAAAAGCAAATCGAAAAAAGAGCATGAAATCAAAATTATCATACTAATTTTAGTTGAAGAATGTTTCAAACTGATTTGTATAAATTGTCAGATATTTTAATTAAATTTAAAATTTCCTAATTCTTTTCTAAAAAAATTCTATCCTAAATTCCTTCCTATTCAAAAAAATGTCCTATTACTTTTGTTATTAATCATGATATTAAGAGTATATCCATACATTTTTCTTACCTAATACAGCTCGTCGAATCAATCCTTGATATTCTAAAGGAAAAGCATCCCTATCAAAACCTATGTTTTCTAATTCTCTTGATTCATCGGCAGTAAAACTCTTTGATCGTTTTAAGGCACTTTTAAGCTCTACAGGAAGAGAATTCACTGATGAAGGTGGGCTTTTCTTTGTTACATTTCCTTCAACAAAATGAACTTTGTTTCCATTTTTATTCATTATTTCTATAATAGCAAATTTTTAATTGAAGTTTTAAAATGCATAAGTATAATTTTAAAAATAAAATTGCTAAGTACAAAAGAACATATTGGAATATCTAATCTGCTTAGTTTAAAAAGAAACTTTACCAAAATAATTGGCATAAAAACAAATATAGTAAAAAGGTAAGACACAGGAAAACTGCAACACTAAAAAACAAGTATCAATACTCACTGAACTTTGAAATAAGTTAAAACTAATACATATTTTAAAGATATAAATTAAAAAGTATATATTATTAAAAAGTATATAACAATTAATTTATTGGAAACACATTAAAATTTCAACATTCCAACACTGGTCTTAATTTAAATTAAAAGATTTAAAGCCCCATTTACAATATTTGTGGTAAGCAAAGGATCCAAATCAACTCTTAACTGCATTTTAATTCATATAATTAGATAACAAAACTATAAATTATGACACAGTAAAAAGAAAATGCCAAAATAAATAAATGATAAAATAGAAGTGAAATGGTAAATATGCAGGCAAGTTGATTTATTCTTAGTGATACAAGAGATCAATCACAAAATAGAAGAATATTAAAAAAAATCATTAACACAGTACTTAATAAATAATGATCCACATTTTCTTCTCTTGCAAGTGAATAATAAGGAAAAATAGAATTTGCTTCATGAAAATTCTGAAGAAAACTCTAGATAATATTTTCTACAATTTTTTTTCTTGAGTACTTAAATGAAATAAAAATTAGTTTTATGGTTTTTTCAAAAGAAATGCAAATACTCTTTGATAAATTTATTTATCAAACCAAAATTATAATTTATTATTAGGGAATTTTTTATTTGAAAATGAAATCCATTACTATTATTTACATTGTTATTCAAGTATCTATAAAAAAGTGAGTATTTCACATCAAAATTGCTACATATTCAGACACAAATTCAAGCATTTTTTTTTTTATCATATTTCCCTTTTTCATTGAAATACTGAACACATTTTTCTGCACTTCCATAAAGTACTTTTCTCATAAGTTAGAAGTTTAAATTAATAATGAAGGGGTTATTAAATTCGTATATAGCAAATATATATGATAAAGACAATATTTTCATTATCAGAACAGGGTTCTGTTTAAGATGTGTTTACACTGGAATTGTTATGCATAAAATTTTATGAAACATACACAAGTTTTCAATTTTGCAAAATTGCTTCTAAATATTTTTTTTCATATTTGATTAGAAGTAATAAAACATCTAATTTTAATAAAAGTCAGAACACTTAATTTATTGTTATACCAATTTCTAAATTCTAAAAAATTCTCATAATTCAATATTTTATTTATCTACTAAAATTTGGTGTACAGCTCCCATTTCAAGAATAATTGGTATAAAGATTATAAATGTTTTACTGCATAATGAAAATTTTTTATACAAAATTATAGTTAAGATTTTATATGAATAAATATTGAAAGTGACTACCAAAAGAACAATTTTTGTAGTTTAAAAAGGACAAATAAACAGAAAATGATTAAAAATATTTTAATATGTGGTAGTTTAATTAACAAAAGATCAGATTAGATTTATACTGTCAGATCAGAACAAGCAATAGTTCAAGACATTGTCTAGGCAAACTCTTTGAGAAATGCATTCTTATAAATTCAAAAAAATTTGTGTGATAATTGGAACTATTGAGTAAGATACTTTTTTTTATTAATACTTAGACGACTCTGATTAAGGTTGTCAATAAAATCACATTAAAATTAAAATATTTTCATCATTAAAATAAAGACTGAACATTAAAAATGAGTAATTTTTTTAAATTATTAAATTTACAAGATAATTGCATGCAAATTACATTTATATACATATCATACAATTCATCAGAATGATGTAAGAAATCTAAAAATACTTTATGAAATATTTTCAAAATAAACTAAGCAATAGCAGTTCATTTATTTCAATGAAAATATTAAAACCACAGTATCCAGAACATAAGATAAGGATCAGTGTAATTGGGACCCACTAACTAGGAGGTCGGTAGATTTCCATAGGTGGACGAGGCTGTTTCTGATTAAGATTGGGTCGCTTAGACTGTTTAACAATTTCCTGTCTTCTTAACATTTCATCTCGTCCCTGAAAAATGAAATGCCAACTCAGTTTAAATAAATTATACATTTAAAATTTTTATCTTTAAGGTATATATATTTTCATATTATACACATTTTAATATATAAATAACCAATATCAAAACTGCATTCACATTTGGTTTACATTTAAGCAATATAAGCAATACATGTTCAGCAAAGATATAGTTTCAAAGTGAAATTTTAAAAATAAAAATTATAGAAATACATTTTAGATTAAACAATGCAGGTCAAATAATGTAGTTTATTCCAAAGAAGACAAATTTATGACCTTTTTTGCCATTAATCAAAACTAGGACTTAATTAATTGAAGCTTTTATACTGACCACAATTTTACTTTCAATATCAGAGTTAAAAATATCACATGTCTGTTTCCCCATTAGTCACTCATGAAAATTAACTTTTTTTTACTTAATTTAATTAACAATTTTAACTTAATTTGATTTAACTTAACTTTAATTAAATTAACTAGTTAAAATTAATTTTAACTCAATATAACATGAAAATTAAAATTAAATAAATCATGAAAAAATTTCAAAATTGATAATACTCACTTAATAACCATACATTAGGTGGTTGATAGTACATAAAGGTGCACTTAACGACAATACACATGTTTTAAGAATCAAGATTCTTAACTCTTAAGGCATGGTATTAAAAAGTTCATTGTGTGTTTTAAATATATATTATTTATTTTAAAATTAAGTACTTTTTTAAATTTTTAATTCCATAAAAAATACTAGATTTTGAAATGGAAAAGAAAGGTAAAATTTTAAAAATGACAAAGGACTTAACGAAAAAGAAATAACAGTGTTGATTTTTTAAAATCCAGTTATAATAAAACTACATTTTCAGAAACATTCCTATAAAGAAAATTCAAAAATAAAATATTTATCAAAGCAAGTTGAAATAGAATGCAAGTATGAAAATAACACAATTTAAATTTTGTTATTTCTGTTATAGAAGTATTTCATTTTTTAAGAATTTTAATAAGAGATTGTAACAAACACAGAACAAAATGCTTAGCATTTTATACAGTTTGCACAATAAGAAAATAGATGATTAATTATCTAAATGCTACTATTAGAAGATCCCTTTCAGTGTTCTTTATAACTGGAAGTACGACACATCAAACTTAGGTTATAATGTACAAATAGGATATATTGAATAACTTGAACATTTAGTAGCAAAAGAAGTATATGACTCTATTACCACCTCTGGTTATGCCAAAGTATAGACCTGTTTTCACAGTGCTAAATTCTTTTGGAACCACCTACCTTAAATCTAAAACCAATGCCGAAGTACATCAAAATGGACACTTTCCCTTTGGTAGATATTTGGAATAAATTACCAGATTAGGCACTGCCGCTTATAGAACATTTGATATTCATCTTCAGCACTTGCTATAAATAGCAACATAAAATACAGTTACTCTGTCACATTTATTTGACTTAGATCAATTAAATCTGCCAATGATCTTGTTATATACAATTTTTTAGAATTTCATAGATAAATATATTCAATTATAACAACACAGTTGCAAACGAAGATACCCAAATATAGCAGAATACACTGCATTTCCTCAAAATGAGCAAAAATATAGAATGAATAAATAAGTTATCTGATTTGTCACTCCAAGATCACTTTTTTACAATAAAGTTGATTTGACATGGATCCAAAGGAAGAGCTAAATATATGACAAGGAATACAAGGGGAAGTTCCAGGACAAAAGGAGAATGCGTAAAATGTTTGTTGTCCAGCGGTCACTTTTGCACTCTTGACAAAGTCAATTTATATTTTAAAATAGACAACTACACAAACTACTACAAACAAGTATATCTCAAGAAGAATCTGATTTATTTGTTGCTCTATGCACAGAGAGCTCACTTGATTGAGATTTACACTCCAAGGTTTGAATCGAACAAACTGTTGAGCTAAACAGCATTAAGCACAACTTTGGCTGAAGACTACTGTTTAGTGCAGTTGACAAAATACATCAAACAGGCTTAACATATTGGAATGCATTTGTATGACATAATGTGATTATGTACATACGTGAATTTCGTTTTCTGTGCTAGTAATGCTTGAATTATTTTGATTAGTGATTTTTTTTTTGGTTATAATTTAAGGTTTTGAAAAGTTAACGTTTTAATTATTACATTTTGAATTTTTGGAAGCTATATTAGATTGAAAAAAATTTTTTAAGTTTCTGCAGTAAAATTTATTTTGAAGTTTATTAAACATATCATATTTTACTATTTGTTTAATTATTAAAATTTGTGTGTAGCTAGTGATATGTAATAGATATAGATGTCAATATTCTGAATGTGCTTTTATTTTTATTTATTTGTTTCATAATTTAGAGGTTGATGGAAATAAGAAAGTTATTGAATGGTACATGAAGGTAGGTTTGATTGCTGAAAAGTCAATGGTTGAAATATGATTTTGCACAATAGTAATGATGTAAGGATTCGATGTGTTTGGATATGTCGAAAAGAAGGTGAGAATGCACATCGTGGTAAGCAGTCCGTACACAAGGATTTTTGGTTTTTGAATAATAGGTTCGAAATTAGTGTTTATTGATGACTCATGTGGGTGAAAGAATGTACACGTGATTTTGTTATGAATGATTAGCATTCAGCTGAGAAGAATAATGGATTAGAAGAGTTTTTGTTGAAAGATGTGTTTAGAAATGTGTGTTCGTGAAAGTGAAATGATTGCTGGAGTGGGTATTGAAGTTGAGATTGATGAAAGTAAATTTGGTAAAAGGAAATATAATAAAGGTAAGCAAGTAGCTGGAAGATGAGTGTTGAGGAATTGAAAGGAGATCAAATGTTTTTCGTATTGTTGAGATTAGAAGGGTAAGTAGGTTTTGCTGGAAATTTTACATGAATGTGTTTACCCACAATCAACTGTAAAACACGACTGCTGGGGAGACTACGATTATTTCTCAGATGAGGGCTTTGTATACTTAACAGTTAATCTTACTTTGATGTTTAAGAAGCTGGATACAAAAACACAGACAAATTCTATCGAAGGCACTCTAGGTCAGATATTAAGAGATCTCTGCGAGGTACGAATTATGCGCCTGGTCAATTTGATGTGCATCTAACAGAGTATGTATGGCATTGACACCACAAAGATGATATAGTTGAAAACTTTTAGATGCTATAGAAACAGTATCATACCTGCCAACTTTCAGAAAAGTATTTCAGTAAAACTTTTCAGTTTTAATCCGTATGACTAAAGAAAAAATTATAACTCTACCATTTCTTTTCCCCGTCTACAGTTTTTCAAGCTGGAAGCTTGAAAGGGCCCACCCTGGGCTGTCAGGCCGATGAAGAAGAAGATTTATTTTTTAAAAATTGTAATTAATTAAATTACATTTATAAATTTTTTTACTGATGGTTAATTTTTCTCAATAAAATTTTTTTTAATAATATGTTTTAGCATCATTTCTTTCCCAATACCATACCCGCCAACTTTCAGAAAAGTATTTCAATAAAACTTTTCAATTTTAATCCGTGTGACTAATGAAAAAATTATAACTCTACCATTTCTTTTCCCCATCTACTACAGTTTTTCAAGCTGGAGGCTCCCCCCCCCCTTCCCGATAGAAAAAGGGTTTGACATGTGCATTTTCGAAGCCTCTGCGACCACACAGTCCGGGAAGTTATTTCTATCTTCCCACAGATGGGTTGAATGGGGTGCTAATTTCCGCTTCTCATCATGGCTAACGAGAAAAGATCGCCATTATGTGCTAAGATATAAAAAATTTTTTTCTTTTTAAACTTTTCCCAGAAGAACCGAAATGCGTAAAATAATTCATGCTATCAGTAAAAGCGTAAAACCTGTGAATATTGCGTAAAATTTACGCACGATGCGTAAAAGTTGGCAGGTCTGCAGTATATTGTCTGACCTGGGCTGATGATACTGGAAGCAATTATTAGGTGATTTATTTTTTGTTTTAAATTAAAAATGCTGCTGTATGTAATATGTTAAATAAACTATATTTAATGGATTATATATACATATAAATTCAGAATGGTAACATTATGATTAATTAAAAACTCTAGTTTTTATTAAAAAATGTATGTACAGAGATAATTGCAAAATAATCTCCATCAATTTGTCACATGTGATCCTTAAGAAAAGATCACAATACAATACAAACATAACAAACATTTAATATGCAATAAACAGTGTACAAGATTTAAGAATGCACAAATTACACTTCTCTGATCACTGCAACAGTGTGGGATTTTACTGTAGAAAATTAGTTGCAATTGCAGGCACAGAGTACAATTAATTTGCATATCGCTTAACTTTTCCATTTAATCAGGTTCGGAGTCACAAATATAAGTTGATGCAGGAGCTGAGTTGATGATGCATGGTCACTGTTTACATAAGAAATACATCTTTCAGTAAGCTTTATTACGTGGTTCACTTTAATGCTAGATTGTACCATACTAGTTTTTTTCCTCTTTTTTATTTATTTTTTTGGGTGGGTACTACTGCCCGATTAATTATAATTTGAGTTTTCATAAAAAATATGCTTCATTTATCTTCATAGATCAGTTGTCTTTGTGGTAGATTGCACTACATTGAAGTTTCTTTAAGGTGGGCACTACTGCCCAATTAATTAAGATTCAAGTTTTCATAAAAATGCACTTTATTTACATTACATGCTTAGCTTTATTGCCCGTATGTCACCTGTTGTACTGTGTGATAATTATACTTTATATTAGTTTTTTAATATGTAATATTAGAAAATTTGTTTCTAGAGATATTAGAGTTTTAATTCTTCTGTAATAAGTAATTACAGTGAAATATTAGAAATTTTGAAATATAAAATAGAACTGATTGCAAAGTTGAAGTTTGAGTGACATCCGTATTTGATAACAAGATATTGTGCATGGTGATGTAAGATTTAGATTGGCAAGATAACTGTGCAGCGCTTAGTGTTAAAATGGGAAATCATGCCAAATCTGCATTTTTGAGGTCTTACCACAACTTCAATGACATTCAGTTCAATACATTAGGCGCTTGTTTGTAAAATAAAAAGTTGCAAAATAGAAAAATAACATATTATTGATACCTGATTATTTTACCAAACTTCTTTTTCTTTATAAATAAATAACTATTTGATCAAAATTTAGAATGTACTATAAGGAACACATATAAAATAAGATTCATACTTATTTTAATTTTATTAAACATTCCAAGCATAAATTGATAAATGCATTGGTAATTAATAAATGCACATAGGAGGTCAATTTCATAAAGTTATTTTAACTCTAACCCCATATTCACTCTTTGTAAAAGTACCTATACAATATTTGTACTTGAAGTTATTGATTATGCCCTGATTCATGTGTTGTCAGACAGAAGTTACAAGAGATGGGACAAATTCCATGCAAATCAATTCAAGATATGGGACTTAATCATTAGTAGTACCATCACCACAGTTAGAAGAACTTCACGATTCTTCAATAAAAAATTATGATCCAAGTAGCAGTCAATTTTTATAAATGCTCCTAGTCATCTAAGCTTTAAATGTTAACATGATATGTAGCTGGTAGTTTTTGAACATTTTATAAATATCTTGATTTTAAAAAAAAATTTATGAAAAGCAGGGGCAGTTTCATGTTTCATTCACGTTTTCTGCAAGAAACACTAATTCTTTGATTCATTTTTTACAAGCATTACATTTATCACATACAGCATTATTATTTTTACAGATAAGAGTTCTTGTTTTGTTTGTCGCTCAACGGTAGTTTTTTTGCACACGAGGGCTAATTAGACCGGGACCTACGGTTTAAAGTGGATTCCGAACCACTACAAACATCCATGCACAAGGTGGGATTCGAACCCACGAACTGTTGAACTGAAGGCAAGAGCGCTAACCATTCAGTTGCCAGCTCGGCAAGAGTTCTTTTGGGTAAGATCTTAAAAAATAAATCTGCGTTCTTGTCTGTGTGTAAAACATCCTTTGCGTCACAATCAGAAAGTAGTGTTTTCTATATTCATTGTTCCATTCAATACCTGAAATTTAATTTTAATTCCCAATTTTATCTTCACCACACAATTTTCTTAAGCTCAATCATTCTGTTTTTAAATTTTTGGGACCAACCATTTAAAGCTTTGAAATCTTTTATGCTCACCTTCATGGCAAAGCAGTTGGATTTCTCTTCAATGATATTACCATCAACAGAATGTTCATTTCTCTTGTTTTTCTCAGCCAAGCTAGGAAACCTTTTTCCAGTTTCAGATGCTTTTCTTTTCTACAACATTTTTGAGAGCAAGTACTTTTGCTGGTATAGTTTACTTTTTCAAGAATTTTTTCGGAGTTTTTAATATGGTAGAAAGGTTGTTCTTTTGAATTTTATGTATTTTGTCAAGTTTTGCCTAATTTAATATTTTTTAATTTAATTCTTTTAGAGTTTTCCTTTTTCCTTAACTGATAAACATATTTGTTTCTTCAACTGCGACAAATCCACAACGAAACCAGATCAATCCCCCTCTCGACAAACAAAACTTCATTAATTGAAACGTCAAATGAAAAGAAACTACAGAACTCAGCATAAATTTTAAAGAGTTTTTCCACTCTTTACATGCTCTCATGTATGTAGAAGAGAGCAGAGTTTTGCTCCTTCTGTTTTCATATGTAAGGAAATGATTGAAGTCAGATTCATCACCATAGTTCTTTCCAATCAGATGCATGTCTCCACAGTGCCCGAAATGCCTGCATATGCCACAATGTTGTTTAAGACTGAATCAAGTTTTCCGGCATTAAATAACAAAATTAATTGAATAAAAATTTTCAGATCATAAAAATAAAAAAAGAAACTATTTGTCTGAAACAAAAGATCAAAGATATTTCAAAATTATAGTTCATAAATCTGAGTTAAAATTATCATTAATGCTATGGTGTATGGATAGGGACTAGCCACTAGTTCATAAAAATATGAATGTTTAAAAATTAGAGGTTTGTAAAAAGAGGGCTTGCTGTATTAGGAGATAAATCATTGATCAGCCTAAATAAATCATAAAGCTAATAAATATGAGATGAATTTTAAAAAATGAGAAATTTGTATAAGAAATTCTGAAATCTCCCAGGATTAAAAGGTTATGCTCTTAAAAAAGTTTCCTTTAAAACTGAATTTTAACAGTTTAATATCTAAATTATTAACTTTTAAATTTTAAAAAACATACAAAATTTTGAAATAGAAAAATAAAAATTTATTAGTTGATAAAATGTTAAGTAGAAAAATAGAATAATTTTGCTTGATGGAAAAAAAATATTTTCAGAAATATTTATTTGATTTTATTAGTTGTATCCAATTGTATTATAGATTCAAAGAAATAAATTCACAAAAGAATCAACATGTTGCTTCATATTTCACATGATCAAGTTAGTACATCTAAATACAGTATACTAACCCAAAAAAAAAAATCCAAAAAATTTCTCATTTATTATTTTTATAGTCATATTTAATACCCTAATCAACAATAAATATTTATCATAACATAACTTGTTTCATTAATGCACTTAAGAAATTTGAAGAAAATTTATAATATTTAAACCTGTTGATTTTGCAGATCCTTCTGAATATTTTCTGCTTTGACGGATGCAACAGGGGAAACATCCTGTCGGCCAGTCATGATCGAGTTTTCGTCGTCGAAAGGTCTTGAACTCGGAATTCGAATCGTAGGCAGCGAACGGCTTAACTTCTGGAAAAAAATTAACCTTTTTAATGGGTCAAATAATTAATCAAAAGCCAACATTTATAAATGAATACTTTCAGTATTAAGAAAACAATTATTGATATTTTATACATGAAGAACATACAATAATTGGAAACATTTAACACTGCATGATAAGAACTGAGGAATGATTAGTTTTTAAAAAGTTAGTTATCTTTATTTAATGGAGTTAATTAAGTCAAAGTTTTAATAGAAAAAAGTATTAATGATATATATCTGTCTATAGATTTGCTTGTTAAAATTATAATCACACATATCTCATATTAGGTCATCTCTTAATGAATGGCAATATACTGCTTAAAAGTTATAAATTCTATTTGACATTTTTATAAAATTTCATCTTTCCACACTATTTTTTGCAGTTTGTATGTCAATGAACAAGTTATAGAAATCAATTTTCATACATTAAGCAAAGGCATTTCAAAGCTTGATTTTGATATTTTTTATTAGACTGCATTTTTTTGTCAATAGATATCATAAAATAAAAAAAAAACTTGATAAAGAGTTAGTTACATTTATACTAATGCATCATAATCTGAACTTATAATCTTACACTTAATAAGTCTTACTTCTATAAGTATAATAAATTACTATCAAATTCTCTCTGCTACCTTTCATGAATCCTAAATTTGCTTCACATGCTAGTTAGTTATAATACAGCAAAAATATTTAGATTGAAAGAGTCTTATTTACGAAGTCTACTTTGAAAATAAAATTATACTTAAATAATGAAGTTTATTAATTCTACTATCAAAATCTTTATTTATATACACAAACCATAATTTCTTTTGGAAAATTTCAATAGCAATCAACATGTGGTTAAGCAATATCTACGGGGTTGTATAGTTGTATCAAAAAATAAGTCTCTTATATTTGTAAATGTACCATAAAATAAAATTATCTTGAAATAATAAAAACAAATATCTAACTAATTTTGGAATAAATTAAAATTTTTGAAATTAAATAAAATTAGAACAATACACAAAAAGAAAAATTGCTTAAGTGGTTGATCAGATTTAATACAGGTTTATGATATCAAAGTTGTTAAAATTCTATGTTTTAAATCATTTTGTTTAGTAACATCACAATATTTGAGACAACTCAAAATTTGATTTTGAAAGATTAAGTGCTTAGATATTATAATTACTATTTAAAGATGTAAAAAAATGTATTTAGGCTTTGTGAAGATTATATTTGAGAATAAAATTATAATTACACACTGTATTGAGCTATAAAATAAAATAAAAAATTTGTAAATTTCTAAAAAACATAATATATTTTAAAGAATGAAATCATTTGATGGGGTAAAATCAATTATACTAAACTAATTATTCCTTTTTAGTAAGTTTTAAAACAAGAGAAAGAACTATTTTTCAAATTTTAAAATCCTAACTAAGAAATTTGAGAATATTATCCTTAATTTTAAAAAGTAATAATTTAATAATTAAAATTTAATATTCAATTTTGTATTACCACTATTTTTTTATTGCATTCCAAAAAGAAAAACACTTTCTAGAGCATATAGTTCATGCAAGCAAAAGAAGGTTACTATAGCCATTTGATATTTAGAGCATTTCCTTTTTTTTTTTATTTCTACTTAGTCTATTTCAGCAATAATTAAAAGGTAAATTCATATAGTTAACTTTAACTGACCAATAGTCAATGTTTACTTTTAAAAGTTATGATTATGTGAAGTTACAGAGAAAATACTTCCAATGAAATATAAATTGTTTAGTCACGCACACAATATTCAAAATTTCATTGATTCTTATTTTTAATATTTTCCACTGATACAATAAGAGCAAGCAATTACTTCATGATTATATTTATTTATAATTTTCTGATACTATTCCATTATACCACAGTTTATGATACTAAGGGAATAGCATGTTAAGAAATGAAAATATAGTGTAGATGCGATTATTTTATTGGCTCAAAATTTTATTTTAAATATAATATATAAAATTATTTTTGTAAAAAAAGTTAACCAAAAAGTGATAAACTAAATGCTGAACAAAGCTACAGTTAATTTGATGTAAAAGATTGGTAGGTGTTAATTTTGTTGGATAAAAGGAGCACTATGGTCACAAATCACCAAGGGCAAAAACAGCAAAATTTAATTTAGTTTCATTGAAAAAAATTACAATTACATTATATTCACACAATCGATCACCGATGCGATTACTAAACAGTTTCCGCCAGAAATAAACATTGGTGTTTGAATAAGTTTTGCCAATAAGTGAAAGTATATTATTTAGTTTATAAAATGTAAACATGAAATCGATTTGTTTTTAGAAACCACAAAAGATAATGCAAACTTTAAACAATACACGATGCATGCAAATGGAATATTTACGATAGTAATTTACGCCTTTTTTCTCACCCATGACGGGGATTATAGTAAGGAAAAGTACCAATTTTCTTTATGAAAAGTCAAAACAAATAAAATTAAATTAACAAATAATTAAATCAAAATTATTTTTAAATAATTTATGAGCAATACTTATATCTGTCCACATCTCTAATTTTTGATTATCCTCTCAAATGCTGTAGTCAATATAGGTTAAAATTTTTTGATATAATTACTTTCTTCCTTAAATAGTTTTCCCTTTGTTGTTTATAGTAAAAATTATGTTAAGAAATGTAAAAATAACTTATTACTTTTAATTTGCAGTTAAATTTCTTATCTTTATATTGAAAATTAAATTTGATGAAAAACAAATAATATTTATTACAATTTAAGTTTCTCTTTGAGGTGTAAGTGTGATATCACCCCCCCAAGTGACTTCTCGCCAAATCTAGCGTCTTTTGTTTCGATTATAGTATTGCCAATTACAGTTGTTACGTTTCAGATTTTTTACCATATTTTTTTTTATTTTACATAATTTTTATCTACGTTTCAATTCGAAGTTTTTGTTCCACCTTTCAATTTGAAGCCATTTGATCGCTGTTTGCTGTTGTGTTTCGTAGTCGCCAGCGTCCAAGCATCGTTAACTGTACTTTATTCCAATTTCTTCGTTTATTTTTTTATATATATTTTTAATGCATTATGTTTTTATTTTATTTTTTCAACATTGTAAACTTCTTTTCCAATTTCTTTTTGTTTATTATTATCCTTTTCTTATATATATATATATTTGTTAGTTTACTATTACATATTTCTTATATATTTTTAATAATATCACCGAGCATATTCGACATGTGAGTTTGACGTCATATCAAGTAACTCCATTATTGCCGTTTACTTATCTTTTTTACTGGTTGTTTGAACAGAAGTTAAAAAAAGTTTTTATTCTTTTCCCAGTTAAACATTTTTAGATTTTTTATACTATTATGTGTTTTAAAATTTTCTAAACTGCGTATCTTAGGAACTTTGGGAAAATTCCCGCGTTAAAAAACATCCGCTTAATTTAGCGACCGAAAAAAGTCGCAATGCTCGCCAATGTTAGGTTTGTTTGTCGCTCAACGGTCATTTTTTGTACACGAGGGCTAATTGGACCGGGACCTACGGTTTAAAATGGATTTCGAATCACTACAAACATCCATGCCCAAAGTGGGATTCGAACCCACGAACTGTTGAACGTCATCCATGGGGGATATCCTACTACCTCCGTCTTTGAAAAATCAGTTCAAAATAAAAATAGTAACAGCAATAAGAAAATCAATTTAAACTTTATATTTACAAATCATATAATAATGATCATTATTCCCGCAGAAAATAAAAACAAACAAATTGGAATAGTTTCACAAAGTAATCTGATGAAAACAGTTCTTCACTTTTGCATACCTTGAAAAAAACATTTAAAAAACAATCAAATAATGCAAGTTTATACTACAAAAACAAATTACTAATATTACTTAAACTTTAGGTTTTTATTAAACTTTAGGTTTTCGTACTGACCACAGGGAAAATAACATTTTTAGTGATCACGTTTAAACTACATGTGAACGTTTTGAGAATCTGAACAGAACACAAAAAGCAGTTTAAATTAACCAACCAATAAAGGATTTTGCCACATATCGAAATTACTGATGGAAATTTTTTTCCGATGTCAAAAGCTTTAATTCACACTAATTAAAATCGGCAGCGTAATTGGTTAAACATTAAATCTTAAAAAAATATTTAAGCCCGCCACACACGATAGGATTTTTCCATAGGATTTGTTGGAAGGGGTAGGAAGTAATTAAGCACACAGTCCCCTCAAATTCTGCTGACCACAGTAGGGGGGGCACATCTAGAGTGGGGAGTTATTTTTAAGGGTGCCATTTTTCAACATTTATTGCTTTTGGCTTAAAATGTGTGCCTTGTACATGGAAATCGAAAATCGCCAAAAATTTCAATCATTTGTTGTTCAGTCACTTTTTCTGACTTGACGTATTTATTGTTATACTTATTTGTCTGCTTGTAATTTCTGCCATTAAATATTATCATATAACATGAGCAAATTAAGCACAGAAGTATTATTGGCTGTTGCTTTGGACTGTGATGATGGTGAAAAGCAAACAAACAATAAGAAAAAGAAATGGGCAAAAAATTGGCTGCTTCAGCGTGAATCTCTTTCACATCTAAATTTAATTACAGAAATACAGTCGGAAGATAAAGATTTCTTTAATTACATGAGGATGAATGAAAAATTGTATTCAACAATTAGGTTTAAGGTCAAATGATTATTTAACTGGATTAGAAATAGGGCAACAAAGAAATTATTCCGATGAAGCAAAACTCATTCGAGAAAAGTTAGCCAGTTATTTTGTTTCCAAAGAAGGCAAACTACCATGCCAAGACGCTTTGATTTAATCCTAAATAAAGTAATTAACTTTTAAAAGTTTATGTTTAGAAAATACAAGATATGGATACTAAAAGTGCTAATTAATTTGTTAGTTTTATTATTATATATCAAGAAATTAGTACTTAACATATTAAATATATTTTGCAACTGTATAAATGTATTATGAATACTATATAAATACACATAAATATATCTAATCAAATTCTGGGAAATTATAAAATGGTTAATATATTTAAAGGGTAAAAATGGCATCTTAATAACATGTGGAAAAAGTTATTTGTGCTTGAAGACGCGAGATCCCTTAAATTTATATATGTATCTCCATAAAAATTATAAATACACAATAATTGAAGCATTTTCATCTATTTTTTTTATATATATTTTCAATAATTTTTCGTACGCGCTAACTGTCTTTTTATTTTATTCGTATAATCATTACTCATTACTTGCCACAAACAAGGCTCATCTCTATATACTTCAATGAATTCTTGCAATATATGCTTCATGGACATTTTTAAAAAGTGAATCTAATGTTCGTGAGGTGTTGTATAACGGAAATCTAGGTTTCAGTAAATGAGAAGTTTCAAATATTTTCCCAAGTGTCGCCAAGAAACAATTTGTAGCCCTGTGGGAGCAGATGCGCGACAACAGGAAGCAATTATTTACTTCCTGTAACCCCCATGTTGGAAGAAAAATCAGAACTTGTTTGAATTTTCGTAAACCTGTCCAACTTCACCACAGACGGTACAACTTGTTCACGTCCAACAATTCCATAGGAATAATCCTATCGTGTGTGGCTTGGTTAAACATTAAATCTTAAAAAAATATTTAAACAGAATTGCTATCAGAACTATTATATCAACAGGAAATCAACTAACAAGTAGTTTCTGAAATGAAATACAACAGGAGAAATCGAAATTTATAAATGTTATGAAAAAATCCTCAGATACAATTTATTCTTCAGATATTTCATTGATACTAGTAACGACTTGTTCATAAGTTAAAATAATCAAGAAAATTTTTATAATTATATTTTGATGTGATTCATGAGATATTCTAGCATATTTTTGTTCACTTAGAATAGCGTAAGCAACTGTCAAAAATAACAATTAACGCTGTAGAATCATTCCAAATAAGTACATTAAAAGATGAGATATCATTTTGACCTTTCAGAGATGTTACAAGGATTCAATTTAAGTATTCGAGCTGGCAATCACCAATTGACTAGCATTCCGTTCAACATTTCGTGGGTTCGAATCCCATCTACGGTCTCAGCGTTTCTAGTGAATCAGAATTCCCTTTAAACTGTAGGGTCTCTAATTAATCTTTGCGAGCAAAACCTGTCCATTGATTTAAAAGCGATACAAATCAATTTTGATTAAGTTCTATTTAAACAATTTTATTATTTTAACGTCTCAAAATTGTTCAAAAATAGTTTTATTTCCATATGAAATCAATCAGTAGTGAAGGCAAATATGTGTAAGACTATTCATTTTAATAGTATTCTACGAAAATACTATTAAATATATATATATATATATATATATATATATATATATATATATATATATATATATATCGATCAACGGTCATTTTCTGCATACAAGGGCTAATTAGACCGGGATCTACAGTTTAAAGTACAATAGTATTCATAAACGGAAATCAAAGTTAGTATATCTATCAAATACTGACATTGGTAGAAAAATATAAAAAAGAGACTAGAGAAATTTTTATAAAAGAACGTTTATAAAA
The DNA here is from genome assembly GCA_037975125.1 of Latrodectus hesperus. NCBI lineage: Eukaryota > Metazoa > Arthropoda > Arachnida > Araneae > Theridiidae > Latrodectus > Latrodectus hesperus. The sequence goes on along the minus strand of CM075855.1, from coordinate 94,581,550 downwards.
ATAAACATATTCTAAGTTTTTCTCTGACAACATTAAGATCCCATAATAATTAATATATGAGTGATCGTGTGATAAATAATCGAACAACTTTCTGCTATTCAGATCTTTTTAAATATTTACATCGAATCAATTACCATGAAAACTTTGCACAGATATGAAGCATGTGACAAGAGGGAATTCGCAAATGAGTAAAACTGTCCTTTTTCCCTATTATTCAAAACGGAATTTTACTCTATCCTGAGAATTTTGACAGTGATTAATCCACAAAATCACGATAATCTTTACAAACGCATTCCCTATATTAATTTCCTTTAATACATGTAATAAAGACTAATTAATAATCGTAATTTTGAGCTTCAGAGCCACGATTACTTCGACACTTAAGCTAATATCTTTCTTTCTGGATTTCAATGTCATGCTAGTGATGTCATAACCCCCAATATAATATGCATGAGCACAAACTGTGTGCACAAACTTAATAAGAAGTGTTCTTGTATTAATTATGATTATGTTATTAAATTATAGGACAAGCATTAAACATTTAAATTTCTGTCGTAATTTCCAGATTCAGGGTAAAATAACAAATTTTTTTACCAACTGAAATTCCGCACTCTAGGCTACTAGTTGCTTAATAAAAGTATTAAATGGGCAGACTAATAATACTATATAATTTCAATGTGTTGATGTAGCAAATGAGAGCAAAAACAGTGCTACATATTCTTGACTTTTGCACAATTTGATCTACATAATACACAATCTAAATTAAATAACTCCGAAAAAACTAGAAAGCTACAAAAGCAAATAAAACCTAAAACCCCTACTATATTAGAGTTGCCTCTATTGCTGTAGAAGCAACTCTTTCATAGACTTAACATTACGTGACATCACAGGTGGAGTTGTGGAAATTCTCATTCAATGAATACTTGCGATTTTTGTTAGGTTAACTGTAAGTAGATAATTTCCCTAGATTTAACAATAGATTGCTTTTCTGGCTAACATTTTTAAGGCTGCCATATTTTACTAGGTAGATTGCAGATTTCATAATAAATTCTTATTCGGAATTTTGTTTGTAGTGAAGTTTTTAAAATGCTAATGAGTTAAATGAACATTTATAATGGCTTTCTTCTTCTTCTTTTTTTTTTTTTTTGTTTGAATCAATTTCACTCTTAAATTCTGATTTTATTTTCCCAAGTCATTTTTTAAAATATTTTGTCGAAGTATATCAATGTATAAAAAATTTTCCCTCTTTTTGTTACCTTCACAATTAATTAAGAAATTAAAAACAAATTCTTCAAGATACTTACGTTGAAGAATTTGTTTCAACGTAAGTTGAACAAATTGAAAAAGATACTAAATTCATTATTTTTTTCACCTTATTTACAGTGAAAAAGATAATGAATTTAGTATAATGTTTTGAAAATATAAACATGTCCTTGAATTAACATATACCGTTGCCAATTATTTCCTATTTTCAACGTCCTTTAGCCATAGCATTATTTTATCTTCTGACTGTATACGATTGTCTGAATGTACATTTTTTTTAAATTAGAGTTCTGTAAGCATTCTTTAGTTTTAGACAGTTCATGGATAAGAAAAAAAAGATGAATACGCTGCATATGAGACTCAAGTAATTGGAAATTTAAAAAAAATTTATGAACAGAGAAGTGTAAATGCAATTTTTATGGTTTTAATAAGCATTTTTAAAAGTTCAATCAAATATTTATGTCTTACTATTAAACAGTCAGTACTTAAGGAGATATTTAAATTTATACATTTAAACAAAGTAATTTTACTTTAAGTTCTTAAGAGGCTAAAAAATTAAGTGTTTAATAGAATTTAAATGGAAATTCCAGGTCTAGTCAATACAATGTTATTAATTTAATTAATTACCCATATCATAACAGATCCATCCCCCATGCTTGACGGTTGGAAAGAGACTTTCATAAGCAACAAGCATCATACACTGAGTAAACTGATGTAGGGAGAAATGTTAAAGACAATTTGTCACACTGCTCTTCCACCTTTCAATCGATCAGGTCTTGCGAGTGACCACGGTGGACGCATTAATATCTATTAGTGACTTCGGAACTGCTGCTCAGCCGTAAATTGTTCTATTTATGAAGATGCTTTCTAACTATAATCATTAACATAGGCGAATCCAGATGCTGATTGTATTCTGCAGTCACTGTTGCTGCAGTTGTTCGCTTTTTAGACATTACAATCCGATTCAACACCTGTCGGTCTCTTTTTCTGAGCTTATCTTTCCGTCCTTAATTTTGATTTCCGGAGTTTGTCTTGCTGTACTGAACATGATATTAGATACCATATTTCTACAAAACCCTGAAATTAAGGGTGTTTCGGTCAAACTGGCTTCTTTCTTGAAATCTTGAAAAATATCCGAATATACAAAACTGCAATGAACTTACCACATTATCAGAATATGTATACATTTCTATTTATTAATGTAATTAATATAATCAACTATATTTTAGTCATTCAGATTTAGAGAATAAATATTAAAACGATTTTAAAGTAATTGTGTTTGAAAGTATAACAAAACTAAAAATATCGGCCAAAAAAAATCCGAAAAACAGTACATCTTTTATAAAATGTTTATCTTTCATAATTTCAAGTTTTAGGTTCTTAAATAGCATAAAATTTAAGTTCATTAAAATAACATGAAGTAACAAATATACAGTATTTTAATATTAAATGTTAATATTTTCTTCGTTGTATTCGATAATAAATTTTTAAATTTTTCATGCCATTTTTATTGCATAAAAATATATTTTATTAGGATATATACATAAATATTTTGAAATACTTTCAAATTATTTAAACAAAATAATTTGATTTATAAAATATTCCTTAAAATGTAGTCCAACTTTTAAGTAGTTAAATCCTTTTTTATTGGAATTAATGCCCATTATAAATCTAAATTAGCGCGAGACTAAATTGAAAACTTCACGATCCAGAAAATAACAATCGAAAATGTGTGCGATATTGAGAACAAGCACTTAAGATTGCTTTAAACACAAGTAAGCGAAATGATGAAAACAGATTCCTTGAGCTTAAAGTGGGTTTTGGATTATAAACACTTGTGCCTGAGATGAGACTGAAACAATTGTGGAACTAATAACGAGAATATTTACGGTTCACGATGAAAATAACGAATTGACTGCTGATTGCAATTATAAAAATGTAATAATTTCTCTATGTACAGAGAACATACGTTAATAATAAATATATTCTTTGTGAAAAAAATTTTTCCAAACATTAATATCAGAGATTAGTATCAAAGGATTCTCAAAACACGAATTTCTCACATACGCATTAAATGTCTAATGTTTTAATTCTGAAAAATAACGAATGCGCTGAAGTGAATTCAGGTCACATTACACATACAATGTTTTATTCAAATCTAGTAAGAATTCTTAGTTAGCTTTTAGAAACAAAATTTTTTTATTTAACTGAATTATATACAGCATAAGATTTAGAATTTTAAAATAGAAGTTCTTACTGGAACGATCCAATTTGTTTAAGGAAAATAAATAGTAAATATTAAAAAGGTAACATGGAAAATATTTAGAAAAAGTGGTTAAAAATAAATATTAATTTAGCATTTGGTAAGATAAATCACTATAATTAATAGCATCGCTAACTTTTACAGTAGATGTAAGTGATCTTTTCAGAAAAAATAAATTTATATTTTTTACACATAATTATCATTTTTTAATAATTTTATCTTTCATCAGAATATATTTAGAAGATGATAGTTTTACTGTTGAATCGTTAACTTTATGGTTATGAAAACTAAGAAGGCAGTTATATAATGTGCGTATAATTCTTATTAACTTTCAGGCTCTCTGAAATAATGCTAACAAAAATGTTTTAAAGGAGGAAAAATGTTATAAATTGGAAAATATTTGGAAAACAAAAGAATCTCTATTTCTCTAAAAGCTTAAGTTTAAAAATGAGAGAAGTATCTGAATTAAAATAATGCTGCTGTTGTTTATGACACTTGTACAAGCCAAGCTCGCTATGCGAAATTAAGTCAAAAGAGTATCTTTCATTTAACCAGAGCAAGCGAAGGTTAAAGTACAGCTTTGCTGTAAGACTCATCGATAGATGGCACCATAAAGGAACCACTTCAATTTTGACTTTGATCTGGAGGGGGAAGAAATTTTCTCTAGATCATTATGCCCATGGTAACTGCTCAACGACCGACCACTGGACTTTCGATTGCACAGATTTAACCAGCACACATATCGCGCGTACTCTGTGGGTCTATGGCGGCACTAAAAATCGAACCCAGCCCTTCCGGACCATTGCCCTAACCACAAATCCATCACGACCACTACCAATGGCTACGGTAGCCTGGTAGGTTTTTAATTATGTATTAAAAATTAGCTTTTCCCAAGAAAACTCAACTAAGCCCCGCCCACTTAAAACTTCTACTTGTTATGCCAATCAGATCAGGATATAGTTTCATTTTTAGATAGCCACTGAGGGTCGAGGTTCACTAGAACCAGGTACCTCAGAAAACTGCCAGCCGGCAATCAATTTCATTATCGGAAGGTAATGAGTTCGAATCCCTGCTTAACCGAAATCCGTCGAGTTAGCTAAAGGCGTCTGTGGCACGAGAGTGGTCGCAATGTCCTCTAAGTGAAATGATAACTCTGGGTGGTAGACCAAGTAATGGAGCTCTTCTGCTTGGTCCCTGCTTCAAAATTACAGAGACTCCCCCCTCCCACCGGTTTTTCGGTGTAACTGGTACAGCCCTGTAGGGCTAGGTAAAGGGAAGCATGCTAGTGAACTCTGAAGTACTGACCTTTGATGAATGATGTAAGATCCTGTCGACAAAGAACTCTAGAGAGAATTCTCTCACACGGACACCAAATCGTTTCAAACGCGCACATATAGTTCCGAAATGCATACGTGTAGAGAATTAAAGCTGCTAGCTAATTGTTTAAATAAAAATTAATATACTCACTGGAATGATGAACACTTATTTAGAACATGATTATTTGTAACATAATTTACTTGGAAAAATGAAGTAAGCTTAAAAGCTACTTTAAATTCATTTTAATGACAAAAAATAGCTATTTAAACGAAAAATCTGAAAAGCATGACATTTCAATGCCGGACAATTATATCGCGTAAATAATTCGGTGAAAGATTTAATTAGTTTATTTCAATGGCACAAAATCCAAAAGAGAACAAGCTGCGAAAGAGTAAGACAATCGCTTACCAAGTTCTATTGTTGGCGAAAAATCAAGTTCTTTGGTGCCCTTTTTCCTGGTCAACAAGAGTTTATATATACCAAAAGAATAATTCAATTGTTGTCATATATTAGATAAACTAGTGATTGATTACACATTATCAAAATTAAAAATAATAACACCAATTTAGTTCATTTACATCTATTCGTTTACGCAAGGGTAATTTTATAATTCTGTTAATTTACAACGTTTCGAAATTAGGAATATTTTCCGAAGTTCTTTCGTTGTAAATAATTAAGAACAAGTTCAAGAACATTTAAAAAAAATCAGTCAAAAGGCAATATATCTTGTTCAGTTTCGGTTATCAAACGCTTCGTTGCACAGTTACAGCCAGACTGAAAATCAAAACTTGCTGTAAGGAAAAATCAAGCAGTCGAGTAAATATAACACTTCCCTAAGAACTAGGTGATCAAATATTTAATTTTCGGATTAAATCTTGGCATACTTTTAAGTTGTTATTCATTAAACTTTGCAAATGTTTTAAGATTACGGTAAACCAAATTTAACTTTGTTTATATTTCTCTAAACTTACACAATAAAAAAAATTATACGACGTTTTTTCTAACAATTAACGTGTATAAATTTATTTTGTTACATAAGGAAAAAATTTGATGAGTCTGAATTGGGTTTATTATTGTTATTTACCTTCAATTTAAAAATAATTCTTTAAGTTTCCAACAAAAACTCTACAATAAAATTAGAACATACACTTGACAATTATTTTGAGCAGCCAATAGAGCATGTTAAAAGCGTTAGATTAAATATTTCAGTCTTGTTACCATTTTATCAATACCACATTGCATTACTTTATTGCAATTGCTCTTTATATAATCTAATGTTTCTTTTTAAAGTTCCTAATCTCTTTCATTATATCATTTTTAACGGAAGATGTATAAAGCTTGGCTCAACACTCCTGGTCAAACCCATGCTAAAAGTATGATCTGTGGATCATCAGCGAGGATTGCCTCTGAAATTCTAAGATGCTCTAGGCAGAAGATACGTTTCAACGTAGGCTTCATAACTGGGCACTACTTTTTCAGAAAACACCTCCATAAAATGGGACGGCAAGACCCTATCTGCAGGAAATGTCATACGCAAGAGGAAACGGCCAAGCATATCATTTACAAACGGGAGGCTCTTGCTCTCCCTAGATTAACTTTATCAATAAAGTGGGTGACCCGAGCAACTGGAACTAGGGAACATTGGGTTTGGAGTTAATAGTACAAAATGCTGATAAAAGCAGAGGTGCTCAATGACATACAAACCCAACTCTAAGAAGGGTATTGCACTTATATATTTTTGTTGGATGGATATTACGACAGCCAAAAGGGTCAGGGGACAGAAACGTAAGTAGTAAGCGAAAGTGCCACGACTTTTTAGGCACGTAATTTCAGCACGTGACTTGTGATGTCATATTATGTGACCGTCGAGTGGAGTGGAGTTGTTGGTTTCGTTTTTTTATAATATTTTTACTCGAGTCTAGTTGTTTTAGAGAAAAGATTCAAGATGAGCATTTTTCTCTACTCCATAGTTACGTATAGATAACAATTTTAGAAGAAAGAACTTGAAGTGAGCAGAGCTCCAGAATGATACTCATTGGGTCATAAGCATCTTTAAATTAAATACAAATCAGCATTAATTACGATTCAAATTAATTACAAATCTTCGAATTAAAATTTCGAAATATTTACAGCTTATATTTTAAGTTAGGCAGAGACCAACATCTTGATAAAACTTTCATTCCATTCTATGCAACGGTTTTTAACTCAACTTCGGTCATAAGTTTGGAGGACAAATATAAGGATTTATATAGATAACTTGTTTAAAAAATGAAAAATAATCCCTTTTGGTCAATTTTCGGCAATTCCTTTTTCCAGAAAATGTGACTATTATATATAGAAAATAGATAATGATATACACAATCGACAGTCAATATCTTACTTAGGTTTATCATTCTAGCCTCACATTTTGCAAGTGAGGGAAACTTAAATTAATTCATTTTAAACCGGAATACTAATTTATGTCTATTTTTGAATCGTCGACTAGTAAGAAATGCACTTATTCTAAACAATCCCCTCGAAAGTTTGAATCTTCCAGGAATATATTTCTAGAATTGATTAAATCGAGATCCACTACTTAAAAAGGATTCTGAATCGCCAGAAAAATCGACGCTTGAAATATCTTGGGAATATAACCTACGAACTGAAAGACAGAGCAAATTATTCAACAACCAGCTTGGTATGGTTGTTCCGAAATCAAAGCTTGCCAGTTATGTTCAAGTGTACACAAATGAAGGATATATTGTTAAAAAACGAAAGTATTTATATAATTTTTGTGTAAAAATCAAGCTTGTGGCAAACTCTCTGAAGACAATTTGAATTATTACCATTTAATTTCATCATTTGATGAAAAAAACTTAAATGTAATAAATTTAAAAATAAATTAAATCTTAAATATAAAATATTAATGTTTACAATTTCCAAATTTTCAGTTTACAAGTACATAAAAATTAATTTTTTTCTTTAACGATTAATAAATTCCTATTTTGTAAATAACAAGTCCTTCATTGTTATCTTAATCAATTTCCCAACTTTTGAATATTATATTTTTAACCTTTAATTGGCTCTCAAATTTAAGTATACATCATAAATATATCTAATGTGCGATTAAAAAAATTACTGTTCAAAATGAAAACCTTAAAAAACAAAATGCTCTTAATTTTAATAATTGTAAGGAAACAAGTTACATATATATATATTTATCCATCAAGGATGATTTATAAGAGGCACATCAAACGAATGTTTTTATCCCTAATCACGCGCATTAGTATGTGCTATCCCGTTAAGTCACCACCAAAACTGATATACAAATGATCTAATTCATTACACTTTTTTTAAAATATTATAAATATTATTTTCGTTGTCGTTTTATCGAGCTATTTTGAATTTCCTTGTTTTGAAAGAATAGTGTTATTTACATTAAAATACCAATTTAAATATAAGGAATTCATATTAAAATTGTGTGTGTTTGGTTGGTTCGTTGGGTTTTATGGCGCAAGGTCCAAAATTGGACATGCTGCGCCATGTGTGTGTTTGGGATGGCATATGGGGTAACACGTCTATAAAATAAGGTACTTTAATAATTGGTTTCATCACCGCCTGTAATAAATGGATTTAATATATATCCAAAAGGTTAATACAAATTAGAAAATTTTATCTGAATCTTAATACTTTTTCATCCATTTTTTAATTACAAAATGTCAGTCTCATTAAAATATGAAATAATTCTTTCCCAACTTCAAACTTAAAAATATGAGACTACTGCTAGTCATCACCATGGAGAACTTTGAGAGGGATATGCTAGTTTTCAAACCATGAAAAGGACTGATAACAGTTGATTTAAAGTATATGCAAAATATCTTTTTCAGAGGATACTCAACAGAAAACTCCACAGCAATGACAAATTAAGAAATGCAGCTATCCCCACTGGAGAAGGCATTCAAGATCACTGAAAGGAGTTGACAATGCGTAGTTAACTGTTCTAATACTCGTAGCATTTTCTGAGAGTTTGCTCTTTCAAGGAAGATAAGTAAAGCAGGTAAGATTCAAAATGCCGTGTAAATTTGATGTTTTAAGAAATGGAAACTAAGAGCATGAAATCAAAGATTAAATGAAAAAGTAGGAGCAGACGTACATGTCTACAAGTACATTTGCAAATGGTTATTGATATCCCGCATTTCGGATCGGAGCACTCATATTAGTTTGTTATAATCTCTAAGTTATCATGCTACGATAGGACATTCTCTGTCATCTCGTATCACGATAACTTAAAAAGATATGGTATATTAAATTAATAAAACATATCTATAAATTAATAATTAAAAAAACTTAAAACAAATTATTGAAATTTCATATTAAGTTTCATTTTTTAGATAAGAATAATATTACAAGCTCATAAGATTTTTTGCATTATTAGAAATTTTGAAATTCTATAGTTTTCAAATTTCAAATGTCCTCTTACCTTTTCCAAGAGCTATTAATAGCTTTTGCAGTTAAAGACCTAATTATTTGAAATTGATTGGTTTGTAATGGTTCTGAATCCACTTTAAACTAACTCTTAATCGAATCCATCGTTAACAAAAAATGATTTGATTGAAGGGAAAAATACGCGGAATTGAGAAACACACACACTCAAAAACCTACATAAAATCCCACACATTAACATCGTTATTTGCAATGCACTATTTTTTATTTAATTTGACCTTGTTTTCAACCCATATACAAGTGACAACTTTTCAAACACGAATGTTACGCAAAATTTTCTTTTAGTAATTAAAACAGCTATATTACAATTAAAAATAAAGGATTTAGTAAATGAAACAATTATCATAGTTAAAACACTGAAGATTCTTCTAAACATTCAAACGCTTTATTAGATTACATGATATTTAATTTCAATTAATTGTTTTTAAGCATTTTGCTTACAAGTTCTGCAATACAAACATATATTATAAGTATAAGCAAATTTTTAACATATATACTTGATAAAAATGAAAGATGTTTACGTTTCTAAGTTCTGCACTTGGACCTATCACTGAGTGGATTTGGTTTATCGCTCAACGGTCCATTTTTCAAGCACGAGGGCTGATTAAAATCGGGACCAATAGTTTGGAGTCTATTCCGAACTATTTCCAAAATCCATGACCAACGTGGGATTCGAACCCCGAACTTTTGAGCCGAAGGCAAAAGCGCTAACGTTCAGCTACCAACTCAGCATCATCGAGTGCGAGATGCATTGTAACAGCCTTCGTATCAGCCTATTTGAACATCCACCATTCTTGTGTCGTAAGGGAAAAAAAACCGAAGGGAGTTAAGTTTGCTGGGTTCTGAAAAAATTTTACGCGTGTTTTCCCCTTCAATTAAATCATTTTTTGTTAACGATGGTTAATTCGATCGGGAGTTAGTTTAAAGTGGATTCAGAACCATTATAAAGTAAGCCCGAAAGAAGATTTAATTGCACTAGCTGTTGAACGGAAGGTCAGAATGATAACCATTCGGCAGGAAAATCCCAGTGACTGGGTTCGTTTCAAGCCACTGTGGAACTACAGTTTCTTGGGATGAGAGCTTAATAGTTTTCTGGCTTTTTTCACTTGTGACGTGAACATGGCTTATTATCAAATTAAAAAGCCCTATTGGAAATCAATTCGCGATAAATATAAAACGACTTTTGGCTTTAAGATGTCAAAGTTGTCACATCAAATAGATACAAATACAGAAAGCTCTTGTATTGAGCAGAAGCCTCGAGATTATTTGAAGGACTAGTTCAACCAACTTGTAGAATTTAAGTAAATGGGTCGAAATACTGTAACAAATTTATTAATTGCCTACATTATATTTTAATCATAAAAATACATTGGTCATAAATATATACACTAGTCATAAAATTTGATCGTAAAAGTATAAAATCTAAAGATTATCAATTATGTGACTAAAAGATGTCTTGATGAGTATATCCACATAAGATGTCTCATCTGAATCCTACCTTAAAGAATATATTTATACGAGATATTTACGGTTAAAAAATGAGTCGAGCAGAATAAAATCATTCGCCCTAATTTTGTGTATAACATACTACAGAAAATTCCTAATTGATAAATTCTAATATAAGCAAAGACTACTAGATAAAACCCGTAATTGCATCTACTTCATTAAGGAGTTTTCATAAGGTTAGGGGCCTAGATAGGATTCTTTTAAAAAATACTATTGTACACAAAAATGAATAAAAAGGTCTTAGTTTATAATTTTATACAAAAAATTAGGCAACTACAGATAAATTATAGAAGGAAAGCTACGACAACATGGTTTGGAGCGAGAATAATAAAGGAAAAGCTCTTTCTTTAATTGTTTAACATTATATATATATTATACATATAAGATATATATTAAAGTTACTAATGTACAGATAACAACTGTCGACTAACGTACACCCAAAAGTTTTACTAATATGAATTTGGCTTGCAGTTTTAAGGTCACGTTTGGCGCACAAAGACTGCTTCAACCGATACGTACTCGGATAAAAATAAATTCTGAAACATTACTAATATCTACGGTTGATATAAGAACTGAACCCATAAACTATTGATATAAATACCATAGTTATAATCATAATCCCCACCCCATAAGGGTCCTCAAGTTTACAGCAACTTGTATTTATAAATAAGAGTGTAAACTGTGATAAACAATCTATTTTATGTAACGCAATATATATATCAGGTTAATATAAATATTCTTGTTTATCCACTAATAGAAACATTATTCAAGACGAAATTTAAAAAATTATTTCAAAAAATTATTTTTTCAAAATTCACTTTAAACAAATTTAGATTAAAAATATATAAGACAACACAGAAATATACAAATACTGACACATATTTACATAAGCGCTCAGATAAGATGACAATGAATTTAAACATTAGCCCTCAATACATTAGCACATCAACACATTAGCCCACGAAAATTAACTAGGTTTTGTATAGGTTTTCTTCCTGTTACGAAGAGCATGAATTCAAAATGCTGAAAGATACTATGGTGCTATCATATACAGCAAAGTGGTGCAGATGACTAGGATTCGTCTCGGAACGAAACAACGAAAAGTATCTAAAAAGTCTTAAAATTTCCAAAACATTTTAAAAAATAAATTAACATTGCATCAATTGCACAATTTCCGAATATTAAATAAGTAAATTACGATTTTTTCCCCTATAACGCAACTTGTCTGAAATGTAGCAATAAAATTTTTAAAAAATGTCTATAAACAGTATTAAAAGAAAAAAAAACTTTTGATTAGAGTATAAATTTATTTTTCAGGGTGTTTTCTTTTCAGCAATCGCGCTAAAAAGAACAACTGAAAGCAAAAAATACTCCCAACATTAACGTTACGAATAAAAATAAAGCATCATTATACAAGAGGAAAAAACAACTGTTGTAGATAGCGTTTTTCTTTCATGTAATCTCTAACAAGAGTCTTAAGAAACATCCTATTGTATAGTCTGGAGCACATTTCCGGTTGACCATTTCAGCTGCGGCTAATGCGATAGCGGAGAGCTGAATAGCAGTTCTCTGCCGTTGAGGTCGTTCCATCTATCCTATTTTTTCCTTTTCATCGTTCTATTCTCGATTATTTAATTTTGCGCGTCTCAATTTCAGAAGAGTTCATTGCACCGGTAGCAGCTCGAGTATGTAGTTCAGCAGGTCCCGGCACGGGCACATTTCATGCAAATTATGAGCAATTAGCGCGGGTTTTAATTGGCGTTTGATTGGGCGATTCGTTTAGCGCTACTCCTATTGAGGGGGTAAAAGCTCAAGTGACATGCAAATTATTATGCACAAATTAATGATGTGTTTCGCATGGTTTAATGGACGGAAACCCGAATAAATGATGATAATAGCACTTAACCGTTTGAGGAATGGCGAATGGTATGCCGTTTTGAAGATTATCGCACATGTTTAGGATATATTTCTTAAAATACATTACACTTACAGATCATTAAAAACGTTCTTCATACATCTTTAGTTAATTTGTATCCACTGCTGAGTAGTCAACATTTTTTGTGTCAATATGTTCAGAGGCATTTATAACTTTTCGAAGCCATAAAGGTGTTTCTATAATATTAGTAAAAAATCATGTATTAAAAATTTAAAATAAATTAAAAGTATTAATATATCGTGAACTGCAACAATTGATGCATAAAATATGTGATGTATTAAATTCATTTCAATTAGGATTACAAATAATGTTTTTACTAATCTGTCTATTAAATTACATATTATTTTATTCCAAGGGAAAAAACATATCGTAGAACGCGTCAAAACTGTTGTAATGTTGTAAAACTGTATCCACTACTTGTTCGATAAGTTGATTGGTTGACGCTCTATGGTCATTCATTGAGCATATGAGCTAATGGGACTTGGATCTACACCAAGAGTGGACTCCTTACCACGAGGTGAGAATCGAACTTAGAACTGTTGAAATGAATGCCAGAACGATAACTATTGGGAGGCTAATTCAGCCGTAAGTCTTGCTATCTGAAAAGACATTTTTCTTGGATAAATAGGCCATAAAGGAACTAGGAAAATATCTCATCCCTTGATTTGATGGTAGTATCCTTTGTTCTTATACTTGAAATCAGACACTGTTAAAAACTCTGGGTTTCTTCTCTTGCTACACGTTATAAAAAATCTTCCCAAAATTCCAATATGCTTGAAATACGCCTTATAATAGCTTAAAGTTGACAGCTGAGTGACGTCAAAGAATTCATGGTGACATGTGTGCATGAAAAGTACAAACGCACTAGCCACCTCCAGTTTTTAAAACAGCACAGTTGGGATAGAACCAAAAACCTTGTAAAGCAATGTTCTATTACTAGGACATGAACCAATGAGAAAACTGTTTTAACTATTTAAAATACATGGTATACGGAAAATTGTTCTCGTAGCTCCAAAGATCGTCTTGGAGGTCAAATTCTCCACCAATCGTGCGTGAAAATCTTGAGAAAAGGGGGTGTTAAAATCGCGGTTCAAATTTATAAAGAGATAGCATGGCTTCGGACAACAGATATTTGAGGCCCAAAACGAACGATACATAGAAAATCTCTCATTTATTTTACATGAAAATCCACTAAATTTTATTTCTAAGGATAAGAGTTTGGAGTACGTATTAGAAATAGAACAATCCGATTCTCAAAAGAGATCTGTTTTTAATTGCAATTAACACTAATGTGAGACTTATGCGCAATAACCACACATTAGTGATTTTATTCAAAAAAACACAAAACGTTATTTTATTTTCCATTAATTTCTTTAATGTTCTACACAAGAAATAATTGGAGTGGAACATGCAATTTAAAAGTAGATAAATAATGTATCTTTTTTCATTTAAGACAATTATTCAATGAAGTAAGTTAAAATAATAGTTACACTTCAATCTGTGTTTTTAATTTTTATAGTAAATTGTGTGTTTTCTATAACTAATACCCTCTATTTACATTATCCTATAATTTGTTATACTCTTCAAATTACATTTCAATTTTAAACTATTGATAATATGAATTAATGAATCACAGGTGTGAATATTGTAAATTATTAAATCGCAATTATTTCTTTTATAATTACTCTTTTATAGTTCAAAATTTTAAAAGCTCGATAAATTTTACAATCCATCAAAATTTGATTTAGGTTAAATTTAGAACTATTTCCACTATTGTTCTAACTATATAATCGAGATTTTTCCTTTCATATTCCAATGAGGAATATGTATTATGCCTTAAATAATTAAAATCACTTAGGGTATTTAAATATAAAAAAATCCAGTATTACAAAACTAATTTTAATGATGAATTCTAGTTGTTTGATTTAGTTTAAGCTTTGTCTTCAACGGAAATCACTTAGCAATCACTCAATCAGAACAGTCATCCAAGATTAATCAACGGCGTTTGTCGTTAAACGATATTTTGCACACGAAAGCTAGCTGAAATGGGACCTATAATTAAAAGTGGATTCCCAACCAATACAAACTATATCCAGTATGGGATTCAAACCCACGAGCTATTGAACTGTGAAAGCAAGAGTACTAACCCTTTAAACTTCTGTATTTGACAACTTCCTAATTAAAAAGAATTTTCAGGCGTTCCATACTCATTCGATTTGTTTTTAGCTGATATGTAAGTGAAACTTCATGGCTTGGATCAAATCAGCCTTTTGAAAAAGGATTTTGAACAATCTTCAAACTGTATTTCCAGCATTAAAATTTCTAGCAATTCCACCATACAAGAAATACCCAAAATGGAAAATTGCACAAACATTTATTGATTTGAATTTTTAATTTGAGTTCTCCTAAACTGTCATGAAATTCTACACCAATTCTGTTTATAGATAATTGATTTTTTGTAAAGATTATAAAAAAGATGAAGTAATGTATTGCGAAAGCATTTATCTGAATCTGATATGAGATTCTAAGTCATCCATCTAGCCTTGAACCCAGGAGTATAAAATAACATTTTCGTAAATTAGAATAATTCTGAGCTTATTAAAATAAAATGTAAGAAGTATTAAAAGAAAATTAAAAAAGCATTATAAGAAGTTCGTTAGTATTCAATATAGTTCGATATTTCAGAATTGTAAATAATCTGGTAGAATAAAAAGAATTAAAGGAAAAGGATGAAATGGATATTCATACTTGAATATTGATAACTAAGTAAAAATATGATATAAATATTTGTAACTTGAAAATTTAAGAAATAAATTTTGTTTTACACTATTATATTCTTTTTTTTTTTTGTTTTTCTTATAATTAAGACACAAGTTGTTTTACTTTAGAAATACTTACTATAGTAAAATAATATAACAATAGCAGTTTCCTATAAGGTTAAATAATAAAGGACTACATCGAGAGGAGAAAATATTGGTTTTTAATAAACATACAATAGCATGGAGTTTGTTCATATTATTTAATTTTTGCTCTTTTCGAAATATTTCCTATATTTTCAGTTGCTTATGAAGACGCTTACTTAAAAATAGCTGCATTTTTGTATTGTCTAGTAATTTTGGGCAGCGATTTCATGACAAGATAGACTTGATCGGAATTGAAAGCAAATCGGAGATCTCTCCGATTTGCTTTCAAATTAACATTTTTAATTCTGCATCATAACGGTTTAAAAGATACAAAAGCACTAATGTCAGATTTAACACAACTAATAGAAAAGCAATTACCTATTCTGTAAATTACAAAAAAAAATTTATGGCTTATTAACAGAAAATATATTTTATAAAATACTAAATAATGTTTGATTATATAACACTTACAAAATACCAGAATCGACATCTAAATAAAATATTTATAAATTATGGAAAAATATTCTGCACATGGAATTCGATTGGATACCATTATATAATTGATACCAGAAACTGAAATCAAATACAGGGTTCTATGCCCTAATTGAAATTGGTATAATTTTTCCTTGAATATTAAATGTAGAAGAATATTTTTAACATATCTGGAATTTTTTAACATATCATTTTATTTTCAGGCCATCGTAAAATCGGAAACAAAAGCACCAAAAAATGAAACATATTAACCTTCCGCTTAATTTATAACGATAAAACATTTAGAAAATAAAATCTTTAAATTCACATGCTACAGAATTTAAGCGCACAGTATTTTTTTTTTTTTTTCATAACAAACTACCAAGTCAAGTAGATCAGGAAAAAGTTTTGGTCAAGTAATAAATTATTTAATTCAATAAGTTTTCAGAAATAAAAATGTCATATTTGACAAGATTGAATATATTAGTTTAAAACTGAACTCAAGCAAAACAATCCTTTTGGATTCCACATTGATATATATATAAATCTACACCAACAATGATTAATAGCGACAAATATGTCGCACACAACTATATATTAATATAACAATAAAGCATAGGAAGGAAAAGAATCTGGTAATGCACCATTAATTTTACAATCATAGGAAAGAAGAGCTTTACTTTATATGTATGATTAAGTTTTCTGTAACCATAGACGAATCTCGTTATATCACCCATTTAATGCTGATTTTCCACAGGTTAAAACAAATTCTTGTCTCGAATTTCAGTTTAAATATATCAAATTAAATATAAGGTACATCTTTATGCCTATGAAGAGACTAAGTTTCAAAAAAGACAATACTTAAAAATAAAAAAGTATTTAAATATTATTCCTCGAATAATTTTTTATTTGCATACTATCCTACTTTTTAAAACTCGTTTACGAGAAAAAATTCACTTCAACTCAAAATATACTATTTAACTTTCCCAACTGATAAATAAATTTGGGTACTTTTCTATTAATGATAACCTAGGTATGATAACCGCCATAAGAGAAAAGAAAAAAATCGTAAATTACTGTCGTAAATATGTGTATTTCATTTGCTAAAAAAGGTTTACGCGTTTAGATATTACTAAAAAATAATACAAACATTTACATTTTATAAATTAAATACATTTATTCACAAAACTTATTCAAACGCCAATGTTTATTTCTGGCGGAAACTGTATAGCAGGGGTGGCCAACCTGCGGCTCTTTGAAGGATTATCTGTGGCTCTCGATAAATGCAACAGAGTTCCCTTTTCCTTTTTGTGTTATTATATTTTAAAAAATTACTATCATTTCGTATGTGTTTCAAAATGTCTTTTTAATAATTGACAATAAATACGAAAGACTAAGTGAAACGTTGTAACAAATTTCATTACCGTCCACATTAAGAATGATATGACTCATCGAAATCTACAGATCTACCGCAATTGGCATCTTTCATACGTATTCAGCGGACTCCTTTGATAAAGAAGATTCAATAGATTCAGTAGCACTTCAAGAGTATGTTTGTCGCTGAACGGTCATTTTTTGCACACGAGGGCTCATTAGACCGGGAAGTGTTTAAAGTGGATTCCGAACCACTACAAGCATCCATGCCCTAGGTGGGATTCGAACCCACGAACTGTTGAACCGAAGCGTTAACCATTGTGCTGCCAGCTCGGCACTTCAAGAGTGAGCCCGTGGTGTCGATATTAAAAACGCTTTCTATTCCGTAATGAAAGCTTTAGAGAGAGATGCGCTCTTAATAAACTTGTAAGCGTAGCAACGGATGGAGCTTCAGCAATGATGGGTAAAAAAAATCGGTCTTACTGGGCTTTTAAGAGATAATTCTCAAATTCCACCATTCATGGCATAATTCATCAAGAACATCTCGTTACAAAATATTTAAAATATTCCGATGTTATGTAAATGGTGTTACACATTGTGAATTATATTCGCACCAATGCAAAAAATCATCGACAGTTCAAAAACTTTCAGAAGAATTAAAAGACAAAGAACTTCCAAATGACATTAATTTTTTTTGCTTTGTTAGATGGTTATATAGCTACAACGTATTACATCGATTTGTAGATTTCTTTGATCCGATAACTGCATTTCTAAAATAAAAAGAAATAACCAATTCAGAATTAGACGGTAACTGATGTTATGGAACATTTGCTAAAACACTGAATTTACAATTGCAGGGGTAATATATAGCTTAATAATATCTGACTTCTCAGTGTATATTTAGTTTTCAAACTAAGTTACAATTTTTTCAAAAGGATATAAAAATAAAACATTTTGTAATCTTCGTCGAATTGACAAAAAATTGTTCTAATATTAAACATGAAATACTCAACGAGTTTACAAAAAAAAAAAAACTAGAAGGAATATTGACGGAATTCCAAAATAGATTTCAAGAGTTGAAATATTTTAAATCGTATCTTATTTTTTTTTTCCTGAATCTATTGGAAATTAATATAATTCAAGGTGAGTTTTCATTCCCAAGGTACCAGAAAGCACCTGGAAAATTATAATTAGTAGAGAGGCAAGGAGATCAAACTTTACAGCTAAAATATAAGTCAACGGCCAATTACTAAATACTGAGAATTTGTATCAGAATCGAAGTATTCTTAATTAAAAAAGGCAGAGTTTATCAAATTATTTCAACATTCGGAACAAAGCACTCGTGTGAATCTTTCATTCCACTTTAAAATTCGTGAAATCCAAACACTGATCAGTATTAATTAACCATCATCTCAAAGAATTATTGAGAAATACTATCAAGAATTCAATAAATTTTAAAGAATTATCAACAAAAATGAAATAAATATGTTCACACACAATTTTTAATGTTTAAATTCAATGCACATATTTTGTAATTTTATTTTTATATGTTTTCAATAAATACAACTTTTATAAAAAAAAATAATTAATACGTTTTTTGCATTCCTTTTACCGCGAAAAACTTCAAATTTTGAAAAATGGATCGGACTATAAATGAGCTTTGACTACCACTGCTGTACAGCAATCGGTGATCCACTGCGTAAGTGTGATGTAATAGTACTTTTTTTCAACGAAACAAAATTTAATTTTGCATTGTATTCGCTGGCTGGATATTTTTTGTAAATTAACTCAATTACTCAGGTTTTTTTCCCTAGGCAAAGCTGGCCCTGATATGGGATATACTCTTGGGGGTTATTCGATTATTCCCCATTCCTCCTCTTTTCACGAAGTGGAGTGCCCAAACGTAAGACTTGAAGGAAACCGGTTGCAGACAGATAGGGAAGGAGGCTGAGACACAAGGGTGTTCCAGAAGCGAGAGCAGTGAAGAAAAACGCAGAGACATAAGAAAAAAAAAAGGATATTCCTTATTCAAGTCTGACATTTTACTGGAATCTATAAACATTAACATAAAACATTCATGTTTTTTTAATTATTTTTTTCAGACAGTTTTTTAGTGTAGTACCACCTAATTCATAACTTTAAAATTAGTACCCTGGGTATCATAATACTAATTATGAACTCCACGTAAGTGCTTAACCATGTTGTTAGTAAATCTTAAATATTTGAAATAATATAAGTAAATGAGTTTGCATGTATGTAAATAGATTGGTAAATTGAACTAAAAGCAATTTTTATTTACAAAAAAAAAGCCAGATTTTGTTTCTATTTTCAGGTTTGAATCTGGGTAGAAAAAATATACACACAACGCAATGTTAAAAAAAATAATACATTTTTTTAAATTCAAAATATTATTTGCGAAAATGGTTATTAAATGCACAACATTTGGTTGTTTTTGGACCTTGGTAATTTGTGACTAAAATGCTCCTTTTAACCGACAAAATTATCACTAAGCAATCTTTTGCACCAGCTAACTTTAGTAAACAAGCTAAATGCTGAACAAAGCTAATGTTTATCACTTTTTAATCAACTTTTGCAGAAAAAATTTTTTGATAAGTGTATATTAGATTTAAAATAAAAATTTGAACCAATAAAATCATCGTATCTACGTTATATTACTTTCGTTCCTCCATAAGAAACATGGTATTCCTTCAGGATCATAAGCAGGGTATAATGGAAAAGAACCTAAATTGGTTTAAAGTACATTAACAACATTTAATTCCTGGTAAGTTCTTAAATTTATTGCATGAAATATGAATGATCGACAATTTATAATAGTTAGAATAGTGGGTACAATTTAAGATATTAATTGCAGATTATATGTATAGTTCGTTATATGCAAATTATATGTGTAATGTGCAAATTTTATGAAAAACAAAATATTCAAGATCGTATTTCATAAAAAATATTAAAAATTAATAAGATTTAGAATATTCAAATCATTACTTTACAGTCACGGGTGAGTAAGCGGCAGCATTTGGAGATGATTCTGAGCTTGTTGGTTGATTTGTCAGTCACTCAAAGACCTCAGTTAAAAATGAATTCCAAATCGTTACAAACATCCAAACAAAAAGTGTGAATGAAACACATGTTTTGTTGAAGCGTTAACCCTTTAGCTGCCAGATGTTGAGTGTCAGGTGAATCAAATCCCCGAACTCTGAAGGATTGTCAACCGATATGATATTGAGACAGGTGAAACTTAGTCCACACAAGCGGGCAATACTGGTCCCAACGAGAACTTTGCATGCATAATCTTTCCAGAAAAATAATCAACGTCACATTCTGTAAACAATGCCTTTCATTATTGTCATCAATATCATTTTTCTCACTATGAGATTGTTAGACTTATACATAAACTAAATGAGATAAATTGGCGGGCCAATATAAAATACAATTAAAAAAAACAAATAGGCATAAAAAATTCGCTTTAAGGTTACTGCTATTATTGAATATTAGGCTATATTCACCATTTTAATAGAACCTTAAAAAAGGAAATCCGAAGAAATTAAAGCTGAGTTGCTTAGTTACTTATTCAATGACTAAGTCGAGAGTTAAGCGTATCTCAATATCTTCAAAAAATTAAGCGTATTTCCTGTAATTTGGTATCATAAACCAAAATCATGAATGAAATTGATCAATAAAACTTAATTTTGTTCTGAGACAGCTTTTGGATTTTTAAGGATCTTCGTAAACTCTTAATAAATGTAGAAAATAAATCTCCTTAACCATTTTTATGTTGGTAATTTTTATTCGTTGGATATTTGGGGGACAACTGACCATTTAACTGCCCACGATCTTGTAAATTGTGGTCCATAAAGACACTATTCCTAAACATAAGATTTTTGAAATCAAATTTTAAAAATGTTCTGGAAGTTCAGTTTTTTCCAAGCACATATTTCATGGCGGAAGAAAGGACTTATCAATAGAGAGGCAAATGTACATGGTATATGACTGCTTTTTATCGCTTATCCCAATTAATTTTCTAAAGCGAACATACAAGTTCTATACGGAAAAATAAAGTATTTTTTCGTATATTAATTT
Organism: Latrodectus hesperus; assembly: GCA_037975125.1. Lineage (NCBI taxonomy): Eukaryota > Metazoa > Arthropoda > Arachnida > Araneae > Theridiidae > Latrodectus > Latrodectus hesperus. The sequence continues at coordinate 94,559,937 of CM075855.1, read as the reverse complement.
TGATGCTTAAAATTACTTCCAAAGTTTCTTTTAATTGTTTCTCATTACTTCCTAATTAAGATGTTAGTTTGGTTTGTCACTTTATGGCCATTTTTTATACATACGAGTCAATTTTGACAGAAATTATAATTTAAACTGAATTCCAAGCCACTGTAGATATCATGACTAAGACAGGAATCGAACACATGAACAATTAAACTGAAAACTGGAGCGATAACAGCTCAACTATCCGATACGCAACTGAGATTTTGGAAACTGCAGTTTTTATTCTAATCAATGAGATTTTAGTGTAAATTTTTGCTGCAAAGTGTTGATTTTGAATGAAAAAAATTTCTATATTCGAGCGTCGGTAAAAATTTTAAATTTTTCATGAATTATGAGTTAAACTTACATTAAATTACACCTAAAAGCATTTTTTGCTATTTAAATTAAAACTGCAAAATTCTAATTACATCACAAATATACATTACTATAATTATTAAAAAAAGACCGCAATACCATGTTGCAACTATATGTCTATAGAGGGCGCACTGCACGAAAATCTTTGTTTACAAACAGAATAAGATTCTGCGCCGAGCGATGTAGATGTTTTTTGTTCTATGTTTTGTTCTTTTTCCATGTCTTGTCCTGTTTTAAGTATGTCCTATGTTAATAAAGAAATTAAAAACCTGCTCAAGGTAAGCTTATTTAGAATTTGAATTTATTATTAAGATGAATTGATAAACATGATTAGCAATAAGAGAAGTTTTATTAGAAAAATATAACATGGTGCCGAAACCCGGGAAACTAGCCTTTAGAATTTAGATTATGATTTTTATTTTGTACTTAATGTAAATAAATAACAGAATACAGCAGTATTTGATTTCATTATTTGTTTTTTGGCTTGTATGAAAATATATTTAATTATTTTATTGTTTGCTCAATATATTTGAAATTAAATATGTCGGTCGATTCGAACGAAACAGCGGTTGCTTTGAATCTTGATAAATTGAAAAGAAAACGCTCAACAATTAGAGGTTTGTTAACAAGAATATTAAATAAGGTTAATGAGCAGCTGGAATTAGAAATTGTTGATAAAGCGACTCTAAACGAACTTTTACAACAATTATGCGAAAAGTCAGAGCTAATTTATGAATTAGACCTAGAAATTGAAAATTATATCAATGATTTAGATCTGCTAGAATCGGAAATAATTTCGAGTCAGGAAATTAGAGAAAAGATAATTTCTACTAAATCGAAAATAAATACTTATTTGAAATCGGAACCGAAACTATTAGGAGTAGCTAATGTACCCGTAACATCGAAAAACGAAATTAATGTAAGACTACCAAAATTAACTATAGAACCATTTTATGGTAAATACGAAAATTGGCAAGAATTTTGGAGTCAGTTTGAGGGATCGATACATGAAAATAAGAATTTGTCAAATACGGATAAATTTAGCTACTTAAAATCGTTTTTGAAAGGTGAAGCTTTAGTTTCGATTCAGGGTTTGACTTTAACAGAAAATAATTATTATACTGCTGTAGAGTTACTAAAGAAAAGATATGGGCAAAAAGATATCATTGTTAGAGCTCATATAAATGTGTTGTTAAATATGCGTCCTGTAAAATCATGCGGCCAGTTGAAAGAATTACGCCAGCTGTGCGATACATGTTATGTTCAAGTTCGCTCACTTGAAGCCGCTGGAATACAATTGAATAATTATGGTAGCCTGTTATTTCCTATCTTATTAAAATTGTTGCCAGAAAATATAGTTTTAGAATACAATAGATATAATAAAAATGATGATTGGGATTGTTTAAAACTTTTAGAATTTTTGAGAAATGAAATCGAAAATAGGGAAAAAACAATTTTATTTCGTGATACGAATGAAGTGAAAGACCAGTCGCACTCAAAGGGATACCCGAAGTATTTCGCAGCGAAAGGTCATAATTCTTTTCACCCCACACAAAAATACAAACAACAAAATGCGACGGCGCTGGCGTTAAATGTCGGAACCGCAGAAAAGGAGGGGGAATGCGAATTTTGCGAGAGTGACACTCCAAATAAACATAGTAGTAAAGAATGTCTTAAGTCTATTCTCGAGAGGAAAAACGCCTTAAAACAGAAGGGGAAATGTTTTTTATGTTTTAAACGAAACCACACTGCGTATAACTGTTTTTCGAAAATGCGATGTAATAGTTGTAAGGGGAAACATAATAGTTTATTACATGAATATATTAATAAAATTGATGTGAAATCGGATACTGCTGTCACTTCTGTTTCAGAAGAGGACACAATTAATAATATTTATTTGCAAACCGCAACTGTAAATATTGTAGGAAATAATAGAAATAAGAAATTTCGATGTTTGATAGATAATGGTAGTTGCCGATCTTTTATCCTTGAGCGGGTTTCTAAAGAGTTAAATTTAAAAATAGTAGGACAAGAAGAGTTAAAAATTTATACGTTTGGTTCTACTGAACCAGTTATAGAAAAAAGAAATAAAGTGAGAGTTGAAATAAATTGTCCCTTTATGCGAAAACATTTAGTTATCGAAGCTTTAGAAACACCGAATATTAGCAATGCTCATATAAGTGCACCTGCAAAAGATATAATTATACAGTGTAAGAAAAACAGAATAAAAATAGCGGATCAAAGCTTCAATGAACGGCATTTACAGCTTTCTCTGTTAATAGGCAGTGATTATTACTGGAAAATTGTGACTGGTAAAGTTCGTAGATTGTCAGGAACTTTAGTTGCATGTCAAACAATGTTCGGCTGGACGATTAATGGTTCAGTTGCTACATCAAATAGGATGATCACACAGCAATCTGCTAACGTTATGAAAGTAGCTGTTCATACAATAGGAAGCAATCTAGATGTTGAATCTAACATGATATTGCGTAAATTTTGGGAGATCGAATCAATTGGAATTAAAAACGAAAGTAATAATACTGATAAGGAAAACGAAATTTTAAATCAGTTTAAAAAATCCATTAGTTTAAAAGATAACCGTTATCAAGTTAAACTACCCTTTAACGAAAAGGTTGAGGAGTTGAAAGACAACTATGAAATAGCTTTTAACAGACTAAATAGTTTAACTAAGAAATTTAAGAAAAATCCAGAATTCTTCAAAAGATATCAAACAATTATCGATGGTTACCTTGAAAGAGGAATAGCAGAAGAAGTTTCTGATAATCCCAAGAAAATATCATTTTATCTCCCACATCAAGGAGTACTTAGAGAAGATAAGGTTACAACAAAACTCCGCGTGGTATTTGATGCCTCTGCTCATGCCACAAATTCCCTTTCATTAAATGAATGCTTAGATGCTGGACCAAATCTTAATCCAGAATTATTAGGAATATTAATTAACTTTCGACAACATAGAATTGCGTTTACAGCGGACATTGAAGAAGCGTTTTTGCAGATCTTACTTTCACCTGAAGATCGAGATGCAGTTCGATTTCTTTGGTTAAACGGGGAATTAGAAAAAGAATATAAAGTTCTCAGAATGACTCGAGTTATTTTTGGAGCAACTTGTAGCCCATTTTTGTTAGCAGCTACACTTAAGCATCATGCTGAAAGTTTCAGAGATAATTATCCAGTTGTTAGTGATTTAATTGAAAATTGTATGTATGTTGACGATTTAATAAGTGGTGCAGACAGTGAAAAAGAAGCCATAGAAATTAAACAAGACATGAAAAAGGTTTTGCAAAAGGCTAGTTTTAACATGAGAAAATGGAAAACAAACTGTGTTTCCTTACAGCAGAAATGGGACGAAGAAGAAAACCCTGGTCTGGTGCCATTAGCAGATTGTAGCAAGGTCTTAGGATATTATTGGGATAGTAGAAAAGATACATTAAAGATTCCAGTACCAGAGGTTACCATACTGAATCCAGATGAAGAAATTACAAAGAGATTTATATTAAAAGTAATTGGTAAACTCTATGATCCTATAGGATTTATTAATCCATTTACTGTTACGTGTAAAATCCTTGTTCAGGAATGCTGGATTACTGGATATGAGTGGGATAAACCATTACCATCAGACATTCAAAAAAGATTTAAAAGGTGGTGTGAGGATTTAACTAATTTAAAGGAAATTCAAATCGAAAGACATTACTTTAAAAGTAACAGCATTAAGGGAATATCTGACATTCAATTGCATTGTTTCAGCGATAGTAGTATTAAAGCTTATGGTGCTGTCGTTTATATTAGGTTTATTGAGAATAATGAAATAAAAACTACATTTGTTTCATCAAAATCTAGAGTTGTTCCCTTGAAAAAGATGACTCTTCCGCGTTTAGAGTTAATGGGTGCTGTAATAGGTTGTAGGTTAATGAAATATATCTTGCATAAAATTAATTTGGAAGTAAATAACTGCTTTTATTGGACTGATTCTACGATAGTACTTCATTGGGTGAAAGGAGATGCTAAAAGATGGAAACCATTTGTTTGCAACCGAATAATTGAAATTCAAGGCATCACTGATCCCTCATCATGGAACTACTGTCCAGGGGAAGAAAATCCTGCTGATGTTTTAACGAGAGGTGAAAATTCTTTAAGGTTGAAAGAAAATCGAGCATGGTTCAATGGACCTTATTGGCTTTCTGAGGAACGTAACCATTGGCCTATAGCATATCCAGACCCAGAAATGAAGATAGCTGAAGAGGAAAAGAAGAAGAAAAAATGCATAATTTTACAAGCTATTTGTATTGAGTCAAATACTAAGGACTTATTGGAGATATGTAAAATTAATAATTTTACAAAATTACTTAGAGTTACTGCGTGGATCAAAAGATTTATTTTTAACTTGAAAAATAAAGGGAATAAAAAAGGACCACTGTCAGCTGAAGAGTTGAATGATTCCGAAATTTACTGGATTAAAAGAACTCAAGAGAAAGAATTTTCTACAGAAATAAAAAGTTTAAATTCTAACCAAAAGTTACCAGTTTCTTCAAAAATAGCCTTGTACAAACCATTTCTTGATAATAATGGACTGATTAGAATAGGTGGGCGATTACAGTTTTCAGACTTGAGTTATGAACAAAAACATCCTTTGTTGCTGCCTGGTAAGGACGAGTTCACTGAATTAATTATTCGCAGATGTCACGAAATCACTGGGCACGCTGGGTTATCAGAGACACTATCAGAAATGAGAGAAAGGTTTTTCATCCCTAAAGGCAGGCAAAGAGTAAAATCTTTAATATTCAAGTGCAATTTATGTAGGAAATTCAGAGCGAAGCCTGCTACTGAAGAGATGTCTTGTTTGCCCCCAGATCGTGTGAGGGAAGCATTTCCATTCGAAATAACTGGATTAGATTATTTAGGTCCTCTGTACATATTCGAAAATTCAGAAACGAAGAAATCATACATTTTGCTATTTACTTGCGCAGTAACACGTGCTATACATTTAGAGCTGACAACTGATATGTCAGTACCGTCATTTTTGAGAGCATTTAAAAAATTTATATCCCGTCGAGGACTATGTAAAACAATATATTCAGATAATGCGAAAACTTTCATTAAAGTGAAAAGAGATTTTAATCTTTTAAATGAAACTTTAAGCAAAGAAGAATGCCGAAATTATTTTAGTGAACGAAGAATAACTTGGAAAAACATCGTAGAAAAGGCAGCTTGGTGGGGAGGATTTTGGGAGAGACTTGTTCGCTCTGTGAAGACCTCCCTCAAGAAAATTTTAGGAAAAACATCTCTAAATTATTTGGAGCTTGAAACCACGGTCGTAGAAGTTGAAGCCATTTTGAACTCTAGACCACTAACTTATATAGATGAAGAAAATGAGTCAGTGATTCTCACGCCTGCTCACTTCCTGATAGGTAGACGAATATTGTCTCTTCCTGGACAATCCGTACTACCCCTTTCAACGAAAGATGTCCTCACCAGAAAATATAAGCATCAACAAAAAATAGTGACTGCCTTTTGGAACAGATGGAAAAAATCCTATCTTTTGGAATTAAGGTCTGCTCATCAATCCACCTTGAGAAAGAAAAATCCTATTTTAATAAAGAAGGACTCAATTGTTCTAATTCACGAGGATAAAGTGCCAAAGCTTATGTGGAAGTGTGGTATCGTCACAGACGTTCATGTTGGCAGAGATGGAAAGACACGATCCTGTACAGTGAGACTTCCGTCTGGGACTCATTTGAAACGTCCAATTCAGTTGCTGTATCCAATCGAACTTTATGAAAATTGAACTTTATGATACATTTAGTAGCATTGTTTAACTTTATATTTTCTTTTTCTTTTACAGAATTGTAGCAGAATTGCTGCTGAAATAATGAGTAGCTTTATAATTACTGTAAGCAGTATATGTATGTATCTTTATTTAGGTTTGATTTTTGATATTGAAATTAACTTTAAAAATTAATATGTAAAGCTAATATATATATTGATTTTTACATTATTATGTTGTTACAAAGGCATATGCTATTATTACTAGAACATAGTATTATTATATGATTATTATTAAGTATTGGTCTTATTGTTTTGAAAATCTGTGAATTAACTTAGTATTAATTTAGACTCTACTCTTGATGAACTTTTGAAGTTCATCGGGGGGAGGATGTTGCAACTATATGTCTATAGAGGGCGCACTGCACGAAAATCTTTGTTTACAAACAGAATAAGATTCTGCGCCGAGCGATGTAGATGTTTTTTGTTCTATGTTTTGTTCTTTTTCCATGTCTTGTCCTGTTTTAAGTATGTCCTATGTTAATAAAGAAATTAAAAACCTGCTCAAGGTAAGCTTATTTAGAATTTGAATTTATTATTAAGATGAATTGATAAACATGATTAGCAATAAGAGAAGTTTTATTAGAAAAATATAACATACCATAGCTAATCCAAAAAAAAAAACTTAGGTGAAATATTCATATAAAGGAGAAAGATTTTGGGGGATTTCTACCTATATTTTCTCATACTTGGAGAAAATTACTTTAGAATTTTTAAATAATGTAAATTTAGACACCACTCACTGTCAGAGGCAGAGTTATGATGAGGCGTTTAATATATTAGAGGTAAATATAAGGAATCCAGAACAACATATTATTTCTGCTCATTTTATACCTTGCGCAAATCATTCATTAAATTTAATTGGAAACGCTGCTGCATGGAAATGATCACTTTTTCAATATCGTTCAGGAATTGTAGGAATTTTTTTAATCTCTACACACAGGTGGAATGCATTACAAACATTTTGTAAGAGCAAGCACTTGAGTATTAAACCTATTCGTGACACCAGGTGACCTGATCGTTCCGATGCTGTGAAATTCTTAAAGGAAAATCATGAAGAAATTGAACATTGTTAACGTCATTTTTCCTCAAACTAAGATGAAAAACCATTAACAAGGTCCGGAGTTACCGATTTACATAGAAAGCTTGATACATTCGAGTATGTACACATGCTTTACCATATGGGAAAAGATTTTAGAGAGAATAGATGCTTCAAACAAGATTCATTAAAAAGACGAATCCCTAAATACAACAGTTTTAATATATGATTCATTGATAGATTTCATGCAAACTATTAGAGATGATTTTGACAATTTAGAAAAAAGCACAAAAGTTAAAGATATTGCATATCCTAATAATAAAAAAAGCAGAAAATACGAAAACTATTTCATAATGAAATTCCAGAACATGAAATAAGATTCAGTGGCAAAGAACATTTTAAAATGAATATTTTTTCGTTGTATGCGATTCTTTAATTACCAACATTAAAAAAAAAAAAGATCCGAGGGATATAAAACTATTAACAACAAATTCAAAACAATTTCTCATGATAGTGATGTTAGTGACTCTTCAATAAAGAAATTAAAATGTCATGAATAAGATTTAAACCTAGCAGAACTGAAAAATGAAGTATTACAATTTAAAATTTTTATTAAGTAAAGAAAATATTATTTCACCTGTATCCATGCGGTTATTTATTTCGGGAAATAATATAATTGCAACATGCTCTAATTTAAACATAATTCTGAGAATTTATTTAACCCTTCCAATAAGCAATGCAAGCAGTGAAATATCATTCTCAGTAATGACCAGAATAAAAATTTTAAGATCCACATAAGGCCAACAAAAATTAAATAGTTTATCATTACTTTATATAGAAAAAGAGTTAAATAGCTATTAATTATGACAACTAATTGACGAGTTTGGAGGATTAAAAGTGAGAAAAAAGGCAATATAACTAATCAATCTGGTTGTATTTGTTTAAGTATTATTGTTTGTTTTATATAATTTACGTGTTTATGTTTGTTTTAATAAATTGTGTTTATTTAATTTTTGTACATGCATATTTTTTCCTTGGAATCCGATAAATAGAGCTACATACTATACGCTTTAAAACCAAACTATCAAACGCAAAGTATGTGTCAAGAATGAAAAATAGGCCCGGAATTACAATGTTGCTTAGGACTCGCTTTAGCCTTAGCCCGCCACAGCAAATGTCTGTACCACAAGTAGTAGTTGAATCAGCCATGTTCTTTCAACACAACATATTGTCTCACAAAAATTAAAGAGCAGCACCTCGATTTCACATTACATTTGAGTGGAAACACACAAAAGTTTTTCGTGTCGGGTATTAAAACTTGACATGCAACTTCAATTATTTTACAGAAAACTATAAAAAAAAGTGAATATGACGAAATTTAAATATTTGTTGAAATAAAAACCGATACACGAAGCTTTTTTAAAACGAAAGGCATTGGAGCACCACAAAATGGATCCATAAACCTCCCCCGCTTTAATTTAAGTTTTCAGAAGTATCCCTTTCACGTAGTGTTCTTTGCCGTGTTGTTAACACATGCAGCAATGCCAAATGCGATGAGTAAATATTTAAGGTAAATTCTGAAGGAAGTTGGCTTTACTTGCGAGTGCACCGTCGTCCAACAACTGTGAAAATATTTCGAGTCTTGGCAGTGCTCCATAAGTAACATTTCCGCCGTCACATAAGGACAGTTCTCCGAGCTAAATCACGTGGTTAAGAAATAAACGGCTGCTCAACAGTCGAGACTTTTCACTTGGCATAGACTGGTCTTCCTTCGATAACCACTGCAGTTTCCCCCCCCCCCATGTTCATGTCAACTGTCGAAAGATACCTCTTGCACAATAATTGTTCTATGACGTAAGAGAATGCCGTATTATTGTCATTGGAGGGATGGAAAATAGAGTGGGTTTTTCGAAAGTTTTCAGTATCAAGATTCACGACGAAGCATTGAAAAACGCTTTTAGCTCGGGGAAAACTTCTCTTTGGATTAAGCGCGGTCCTTCAAAACAGGCTTATTTATTAAAAGGGCACTTGCCAAGGTCCTCCAAATTCAAGCAACACGTGATCAAAATATCGGGATTTACGAAAATAAAGTTTTTTATTTATTAATAGTATAATTTCTAATTGTAATTCGTAAAGTGTTTGTAACATAAAATTCATTGTTGATTTCGTCAGTTAAATTAAGGACATTTTATTAATGAAGAACTGAAAATAACTTTTAATAAATTTTTTACTGTATTTAAGATATTTACACAAATCTGTAGCATTTGTAGATATATTTGTACTCAAAATAATCTGAATATGCAGCATTATTTCTACTTTTATAAAAATGCATGACAAATTATTTCATATTTGATAAGGTTCCATTTGCTATTGTAACTTTTCTTTAATTTAAAAATGAATTCAATATTCCCAAACAATTTTGCACATTTAAAAACTTATTAGAAAACAATAAAAAAAATATCTGACAGTAAAAGAAAATTAAAACACAATAATCGAGTTAGTTTCTCGTTTTGGTTTGTTTGTTGCTCAATGGTCCTTCTCTGCACACGAAGGCTAATTAGTCCGGGATTCATGGCTTAAAGTGGATTCGAGCCACTAAAAACATCTAAGTCCAAAGTTGGATTCGAACTCATGAACTGTTGAATTGAAGGCAAGAGGGTTAAGCACTCGGCTACTAGCTCAGCAGTTGGTTTCACGAAGTGGTATTCTATGCCAATGGCATAATTTCTTTACAATAAAAGTGAAAGGCGACCTCACGCAGTCAAAGAACTCAACCTCAACTCAAGGTTCAGCAATCTCCTATACGGATGCCTCCTCCGACTCTAATCTCGATAGAGGTGGAGCGGGAGTCCTCTTTTTCGGCTGAGATGATAAGCAGGAGTGCCCGTTGGGAAAACTGCTTCCAACTATACTTGTGAGCTCGTGGCCATAAAGTGCGGTTTAAGTATTTACCAATCTTAAGTTGACCAGGTATATAATTTTATTTTTTCTGACGCAAGATCCGTACTACAGGCGACCCAAAGGGGTAAGTGTCAACTCAGTCATAGGATTATATACAGAGCTAATCCACAAAATCATTGCTATCCAAAGATCCTGTTCATTACAATGGATACCGGCGTACGTTCATGTCCCTGGCAACGAGATAGCCGATGAGCTCGCTAAAGAGGCTCGTAATTCTCCTTAACCACCCAAATGCTTGACCCTCATTGACGCCAATGCAGTTGCCAGCTGAAAATTAATTTGCCGCCAAGTTAAAAAAATAAACTGATTGTAATAAGCTATTTAAATTATTAAAATAATTTCAATAGATGTTCAAGAATTAATTGTACAGTTCTTCTAGAAAGCTCAAATCAAAGAAACATTACAATATTTTTGTCTTGAAAAGATCTTGTAGAAAATTAATGGATCCTAACGTTTTTTCTTTCCGAAATTCGAATATGCAAAATATTGGATCCTCTTTATTTAGTTTATTTCTTAACCAAAGAGAAGAAAATAGGAATTTTTGCTTAATAATTTAATAAAAATTAAATGCGGAAATCAAGACAGATACAAAGTTTATATAATTCCTGAAAAATTAATTAAAAAGATAATGCGAGCATATATATCATATATATAATTAACTATATGCAAATATTAAAAACAATATTGAAGAATATAAGACAAAGCATATTAATTAAATAAATGTAATTAAATGCATTCAGTAAGTCTAAAGCTGAAAAAAAGCTCATAAAATATACTAGTAAACTTTTTTCATCCACAGGCTAATTAGTTTTAAAGTGGGTTTTAAACTTACTGCAAATATCCAATTATGAGGTGTGTTAGTCGTTTGGGTTTTGTGGTGAAAGCTCCAAAAAGGCAAAATGCGCCAAAATTTTAAGAAAATCTTTTCTCAAAACTCAATATTAAAAACTGAAAATACAAAATTAATTGTATTGGTTAAAATCTAAATAGACATCAATTGAAAAAAAAGAAATAATTAAGGAAAATATTATAAACTTTTTAATTATATGAATTAAATAAAACCAACTGCCTTTAGAAAGGTCTGTGGGTTGATCCCCCCCAAAGAATCAAACAAGGTTAAAATATCAGAGTCAAAAAACTGTAAACGATAGTGGTTAAAAAAGGGAGTTAAAATATGATGAATAACACGTTTCATGCCATGGATTTAGTTCATTTAAAAACAAATGCCTGTGTCCCTCAGCACTTCGTAACGATAAAATTGATGATGGAATGACGTATGGGCATGCAATTTGTTGGAAACCTGCGCAACTCCTGCCAGAGAGAGTGTACAAACTTTTTTAAAGAAACAGATGAGGGATGAAGTATAGGCGATACAGCTTTAGTAGCTGCATCAGCCTTATCCTTGCCATCAAGACCTACATGACTTGGGAGCCAACAGAATTTGATATCATAACTCTTAATCCTGAGGTGGGATTCGAATCTACAAACTGTTTAACAGAAGAAAACCAGAACACAAACAATTAGTAAAATATTTTTCGTAAAAATTTAATACCATATGCTACTGCATGAATTGATTCTTTATAAACGATTCTGTATAGACTTCATACACGCGATTAACACCAGATTTACCGATATTTTTATATACCTGACTTTTTACAAACATAAACGAAAACAAAAAAAAGCATTTAGATAGCAATATCATTAAACACTACATATAAAAATTTATGATATAAATTTACAGAAATCTTTTATTTAATATATATTATATTGTTTCAATGTTCTACATTCATTCCACGCATCATTTACATATACTCAATTTCATTTGAAATAATGGCGGCGACAATTTGTTATTCATATTTTTGTTGTCATTTTTGCATGGGTAAATCACTGAAAATTACTACAATTGCGCCCTGTAGAGATAGTTATAACACATAGTAAATTTCAATAATTCAAAACTTTTGATAAAATACATTTATCTCGTTCAATGGATAAACGCCAGTACACCAAAAATTATAAAAATTAATCGGTTTCTTAAATTCCCCCTCCCCCCATCCAAAAATTAAAATCCGTCCAAAAAAAAACCCCTATTAAATCTAATACTAAACAGAATTATGAAGAAATGGAAGGGTTAAGAAAATTTTGTTCATGGGTTATTATTTATTTATTTATTGTATACGAAAACTTATTAGACTGGGACTTGGAGTTTAAAATGACGTTCGAAACCACTACGAACGAGGATGTAATCGTGCCCACAAATTTTGCTGAATCGAAGACCGCAGCCGCAATCTGTTATCAGCTCAGATTACTGCACAGAGGCCTATTAAAATTAGAAACTTACAGTTTTACATGGACTTCGAACCATTACAAACATCCAAGTCCGAAGTGGAACTCAAAACTATGAATTGTTGACTCGATAACCGGTGGGCTTACTAGGATCAAGGAAAAACAAGGAATTAGCTAGGATCGAGGAAAAAGGAAGGAAATTTTTTAATTTTTGTAGAAAAAACAACGCAAGTTAAAAACCACACTGTCATCAACAGAAAACGAGTTGTGAATTTGCACGTGTTAAAAAAAAGGTGTTTTCAAATATTAAAAAAAAAACAATATAAACTACAGAAGATGCTTATTAAAAAAAACTAAGTTTCTTAAAAAACAAACTCCATAAAAAGGTCACAAAGTTGTTTTGTTAAGTATTCAATGAGACAAGAACATGCTATGGTTAATGAAATAAAAGAAATAATTTATAAAAAATTGTTATAAGGTTAAAATAGAAAAATGAGTTTAACATTTTTGGCGAAAATAACTTTCCAGAAAAATGTTTTTACTTTAAAAATCTATTAAATAAATTCTTTCCCAAAACTGAGAGCGATACCAACAAAACGATGGCTGAAATTAATATCAAGTTTATAGAAGATTATATAAAAATTAAGAAACTAAAGATGATACAGGGAGGTTTCCATTATGTGTTAAGAACTTTTTTTTCAATTCAAAAACAACTGGGGCAATTCGATAATTTGTTTTAAAGAACTTTCGGGAACTTACATCATCAATAAGTTGTTTTTTGTTTCTTTGCCAAAGCATCACATTTCGCCACAACCTAGAAAAATGTAGTTACGCCATAAGAATTTCCGTTAGCACACACACACACATACATGATTCAAGCATTGTAACCATAGTTCAATAACAAATATTAAGAAATTTGAGTTTCACTTTTATACATTTTGTATATTGCAAACTCAAATTTTCGAACAAGAAAAATTAGTAGAAGGAAACTGTCTCACAAACCTATTTCAAAAAAGTGAAATGTGTTAGGACCGCATATAATGAGAATAATTCACAATAAAATACTACGATTTTAAACTTTAAAGAATGTTTTTTAATTTTATCAATCACCCGATATATTGAAAGTTTTCAACGATGTTCAGGGAAATTATTTTCCTTATATGGAATTAAAATAACGATGCAAATTAAAGAATTTTTAAGTTAATAAATCGAGAAATAATTTTTATTTTCATGAATTTGATTTAAAGTATTTGTATTCAATTTGGCAAAGAAATACAAATAAAGTCCTCTTAGTAAAACTATAGGAAGTTTTTAATTTTTATAAAAAAAATTATAAAAAAATTGTATTTAAAAATGAAATGCAATTTAGTGTCTTTCAAGTAAAAATAATAAATAATGTGTAATATTAATACATAATATATAGTTGAATAAAGTAACACAAAAGAAACATAGCTTAAAGTAAAAAGTAATTTTAGTAATAAAAATTGTTTCATCAAGAGCAAATATTTCTAATCTATTAATTTTGATAAAAGATATAGGCAAATCACAATTGTTAATATGCAATTTTTATGAAAACAAAAGTTTATAAAGACTAAACAAACATTTGAAATATAAGTTTCATATTTTTAAATAAATTTAAAAAATTTTGAATTTTAATTTAAACTTTCAGCCACTGTCGAAATATCTGTATTACAAAATTAAGCTTTTGTTTATTAATAGCATTCTTTTTTCCAACGGCGGGCACACTGGGTGACGAACCCTATGCCACAACAAGGCCAGAAACTGCTACTCGTTTGACGTTACCCAGCGAGCACCTGTGAACCAAGTCACGGAGGCGAGTAGCGTTATCCGCACCATACCACCACAAACCCGTTTATAGGGCGGGCCACATTCATACACACAACATCACAGAAGAAAGGACAGAGAAGGAAAGAAACATCCATGCCCGAACCGGGATTCGAACCCATTGGTTTGGTTTGGTTTGTTTGTCGCTCAACGGTCATTTTTTGCACACGAGGGCTAATTAGACCGGGACTTACGGTTTAAAGTGGATTCCGAACCACTACAAACATCCATGCCCAAGGTGGGATTCGAACCCACGAACTGTTGAACCGAAGGTAAGAGCGCTAACCATTCGGCTGCCAGCTCGGCGGATTCGAACCCAGGACCCATAGCTCAGGAATCGGGAACGCTAACCACTCAGCCACCGGTCGGCTTATTAATAGCATACGAATTTGTATTTTTGAATATTTGGTTGTTTTCATAAAATCAGACACCAAACACTAAATTCATAAACTCAAAAATTTGTTAGGGGTCCAAGGATATTTTCAAAAAGTCTTTATCATAAGACATATTTATTTGCTTACTATAAACTTCATATTTAATTATAGTTAATTACATTATCAATTATTAGTAATTAATAAAACTTATGGAAAAAGCCCATCAACCAAGCAAGTAGGCGAAAATTTCGCAATTTAACATCAAACTGTTTCCTATTGTACCCAAGTATATATTTAATGAGAATTAAAAAGTTAAATTTTAGAAATATGTTAAAACTAATATTTTAGAACATCTTAAAAGCATTTATGACGCAGTTTATTTTCAAAAATAACTAAACATAAAATTACCTATTTTAACTAAGAAAGCTACAAGTATTATAATATATTGTATACAAAATAAATACGAATAAAATAATGAAAATATTGTATAAACAATTTTTTTTCTACGTTTATAAATATTTTACATACTAATTAGATAAATTACTTTCGAAGAAATTTGCAAAGTAATTTGAATATCTTTTGTTTGCAATTTCAGCGCTGATAAAAAGTGGATGAGTAAGGCCAGAGTAAAAGAACGAATTTATCAACACGCCAAAAAAAAATCACGATACCGGCGACTGAATTACATTTTGCTATCTCCACGTGGTATGCTGCGCAATTGGAAATAATTCTAAATATAAAACTCGGATGGATGTATACTCGGGTGTGGTGCTG
The DNA here is from genome assembly GCA_037975125.1 of Latrodectus hesperus. Lineage (NCBI taxonomy): Eukaryota > Metazoa > Arthropoda > Arachnida > Araneae > Theridiidae > Latrodectus > Latrodectus hesperus. The sequence goes on along the minus strand of CM075855.1, from coordinate 94,544,421 downwards.
AGCCAGAAAATTTTGCTCCTATTGCGTCATTGCACGTTTAGGTATTTTCTTCCCTCTTAATATAGGAGATAGGGGAAATAACTCTGAAGTAGGGATTTTTAATAAAACAGTAAATTTTGGAGTTTTTTTTAAAAAATGCAATATTGGTACGATTCCAATAGTTTTAAAACATGGTATAAAAACAAACATGTTTTAAAAATTTTTTTCTTAACATCGTAAAAGCATAAAAGATATTATTCAACATTTTTTCTTTTTCTAGAACAGTAAAAAATTTATTGCATGTTTTTTTAGTGAAATTAAAGTTTTAAGTGTAATTTTAAGTAAAATAGCAAATATAATTCATTATTTTGAAACAAATAATAAAAAACAATTTATAACAGTTATTATAGTTATTATTTTTTGTATTTTGAATTTGGCAATCTTCTGCTAAGAATCTTTGCTTCGAAAGGTAATTTCCAGGATTATTTTTATTTTGATTTATTAGATATCAACGTTTTTGCCATTTCTAAAAAAACTATAATTTTAGTTTCGTTGGTTGATTTGTCCTTTCAAAGTCAGTTTTGTACACGAGTTAATTTTACTGGGTTTGGTTCATTTGCACACGGTGGCTAATTAGACAAGATCTATTTTAAAGTGGATTACAAACCATTACTAACATCCAAGCTCAAGGTGGTAATCGAACACACAAACTGCTGCACAGAAGGCAAGAGTTCTCACTATTCAACTTAATCGGAAATGGGACTTATTGCTTAAAGTAGATCCGTAACTACTTACAAGTCCGAAATGAAGATTGACTCTACCGAACTATTGAACTGACTACTAATTAAGTTATGGGTTCAGTTTAAGTTCATACAAGTTTTAATGTTTAGATGGCTGAATACATATGAATAAGAGAAGGTAAACAGAAGTTTAAAAGTATCCATTTTTTTAAAATTTCTTTTTAATTACATTTTTTTTAATGGGCTTGCAAGGCACCTCTGCTAGATAGCATTTTGTGCCATAGCTTTTAATTACATTTGTTTCACAATAATTTTTAGTCGTATAAAAGTTTCTCTTTTGAAATATATAACTGCCAATTATCTTAATAAATGTTCACTAAACTTGTAAGTAACGAAAAATTTAAATAATTGAAATTTTCATTATTTTCTAAGAAAAAGAATAATAAAATTTAAATCTTAGTAATAAAGTGCACCATGAAGTTCCTCATTTTGCATAAAATCAGGCCATTATTTTTACGTTGTGCTACTACAATATTCATAATAAAGGCTCTGTGAAAAAATTGGCTTTTCCTGAAAATTTATGAAACCATGCGAATAGTTTGTGTTTTAGAAAAACCATATCATTTATATAATCATATTTAAATTTTCACAAATTATTTTCTAAAATTTATACTTGATACTTCTTCTATTTCGTTTAATTTATTATATTTGGGCTACCTATTTTAGATTACTCAAAATGACTAAAGCAAACTTAACCCAACACAAAAAATATTAGGAGTTTTCAGCACGATAGTACTTATGAGAACTAATTTTTAAGAACTGCTAACAATTGTTGCAGGGATACTAAGAAACTGCTGCATTTATTCTTAATGTTTATTTATGTTTACATTGGGAATGTTACATTATGTTTATATTAGAAGAACTCATTGTTTGTGCATATAATTTGTTTCTTTAAATCAAATATATGTGGAGAGATTTATAATCGCATTTTTAACTTCTAGATTTCTAAAAATCAATAATCCCACTTTTATTCTGAATTCACGAATATTGTACACATGTAAATTTCTCAACATGATGATAAACTTTTTTTCAGATTTATAATATAAATAGAAAATAAATATATTGCTTACAAATGGTATAATATTGTCGAATAATCACCTAATATTCTAGTTTTTGAAAAAATTAATTTTTCTATCAGTTAGAAATACCAAGTAAAATTATTCTTTTAGGCACATGTGTAAATGATATACGATAATAAACTAAACTATATAAAATGTTTTTCCAGTTAAATTAATTTCACAGATCGTGAATAATTCAGTTTTATATGCAAAAGATGTCAGTTTTATATGTACATTAAACAGGATTTAAAAAAATAATTTTACATAAGCATAGTGAAAAAAAAATTCATCATGCTTATGACATGTAATAAATGACATTATGTATAGATATATATATAATGTCATTTATATACATATATATATATATATATATATATATATATATATATATATATATATATATATATATATATATATATATATATATATATATATATATATATATATAATGTCATTGATAATATATATATATATATATAATATGACATATGACATTTAATAATTAATACAAATGAAAACAGAAAACGTTAAAATGAGCATTTATAAATGATATTACTAAAATTCACATAATATTTATTTGCATTAATCCATTTACAATATACAAGAGATTTGATAAAATAGAAAATTCTGCCATATTTTTTAATCGGTGCTCATTAAAACAAATAAATAAATAATATTTTTAATGTAACACTAACCATTAAAAATATTTTTAAAAATTTCTAATTATTTTCAGTTTAAAATGTAAAAACGAAAAAAAAATCAACTTATCCTAAATTTAATGTTCGACATCAGTTTAATTTTAATTAAAACAAGTTATTAGTAATTTGATATATTTATAAAGTAAATTATGATGATAAATATTTTAAAAAACATGTTTTTAAACTATCATAAGACGAAACAAAAGGATTTATATACGTCATCATATAGAACGTAATATAAAAATTTTTAGAATATTAAGTGTTTTATTCTAACTGCCAGAAATTTTTCTACGATTATTATTCTTATTAAATCCACGAAGTGATATTAATAACTAATATTCTGTTCTCGTAAAACAATAAGTGTATTTGAAATACTTTAAAGTTATTTACTATTTTACAGTGAGATAAATAAAAGAAAAAACTGCTTCTACTTTAAAGTTTAAAAATAGATGATTTCCCCGCATCCGAGCCATACTAGGATTCTTAACCAGAAATTTAAAAACAGTCACTGCATCAACACAAGAAATAAAACATAGAAATGCAATTCATCACCTGTTTCTCTAGAATTAAAAAACAAGAAGTCGAAACTTACCGCTATTAGAGCAACGAAGAGTTATGCAATATGTGCGAAAACAATATCAAAATCCTGCGATAAAATTCGTTCGTTTGGCATTTACTGCCATGCCCGGTCACACGTCGTATCGTCTGCTGCCTACGATCCGACTAACTGACTTCCAGCAACCGAAGGAGTAGGGAAAATATTTTCCCTAAGTGCCGCAGAAATTTCCCTAACCACGAAAACAAGTGGATGGAAGAAAATGCTGCAAACGCTCGTCACGCTTGACCTCCATTTGAATGAAACACCTACGGAATAAATATTACAAAAATGTGTGTAGGATTTTTTTTCTTTTCTATTGCTCGCGCGTCTATATTACACTCAAGCAGACATATATTGCGCATTTATATCACCAAACAAATTATTCTCAAACGCTACTATGTGAAACTACAAAACATTGTAATTTATCAAATGTAAGGATTTTTTTTATTTTGTGATCATTTTTTTAGGCCTTATTTTATTATTTAGAATTAATGTAGTATGCAAAGAAAACTTTTTCTACAATCTTTTTTTAACAGCTTTCAAAGGATAAAATCCCTTCTCTGAGTCGTGATAATTGATAGTCTGGAATGACTCTCGTAATTGGAAGGTAACAAGTTCGATCATAATCAAGCTGAAATCGTCGTGATAAGATGACCAAAGCAAATAGGAAGATGTGACCTTGAATATTTGAAGGGTCTTGTCGTTGATTTGACTTTAAAATAAACACATTCTTCATTTACTCCTTAATACAACAGACTGCTTGGAACTTTCTTTAATGCGGATGAAGTGGGAACTTCCTGCCGTGTTTGTTGTGGTGTCAAGGTTATAAGATATGATCGTCAACAGAGGGAGAAAATAAGATTATTTTGTGAGAGGCAATCGAAAAAACTAGTAAAATGAACTTTTTTAATATAAGCATCCAAATTATAAAATGTATCCGAGGTAAAGGTGCACCATGGCGTAATTACGATAATAAATAATATGAATAATATATCTGAAAATGTAAGTTAAGACAGAAGAAAATTTTGCACGTAAAAATGAAATATATAGATACACACAAAACAGTTTGTTATTTGACATATTAATTACAAATATACAAAGTATTTTTAGGAGAATTTTTTTTAAGTGAAATACATAGCTTGCAATATAAGTCTACATCTGTCGGAAATTATTCTTCACCAAGGTGAACTATTGGCGTATTCATTGTCGTATTCTCTGCCGATATCGATGTATAGTAAACCTATGAGATAAGCATTTAGATAGGCGTGGTCAAGTTTAGCTGATAAAAGCAGTGTTTCATCTTCTGGGAATTTTCAAGGAAATAGAGAGCGAAACTTATTAGGAAAAGTCGAAAATTTCGTTAAAGAAAAATATTTAAAACAAAATAATTCTTTTAAATGCTCACAGATAAATATAATTTCTTATTTTCAATATATATTAGTTTATTTAATGTAACCAAAATTTATATTAATTTTAAAATTTTTTGCTTCATATATATTTATAATTTTATTAGCTTTTTTATATATTTTGATGAAAATTAATACTATTATACATTATAAATTTCATTGGGTATCATTTTTAAAATATGGGTTTATAGTAATGTTAATCTAAACCACCACATTGATTATGTACTACACAAATGAAAAATATTAAAAGTTTATATTTTAACCTATACTTTATTATTTTCTCGGTAAAACCAGATTTTGCAAAAATGTATCGTAGAAATTTATTACGAATCACATCATATTATAATATATATAATACATATATAACATTACGTTACAGGGTTATTATTATATACCATATTTCAAATAGTTCCGTCATTTTGTTTTTAAGAAAATTTGAATTCCAATCAGATTATTATCTAAGCAATAAGCTTAAAAAAAAACATTTTACATTGATTGATTAAGATTTCGATACTTATAACAAATTAATGAGCACTAAAGTTTGACAATGACATTTCTCGGAAACTTTGGAAAAGTAACAGTAAATTTTAGTGTTTTCTTTCTGCTTTATTTACAATATGTAATAATGAAATTTGTTAGAGAAAACTAAAAAAATACAAATACCCTCTGGAAATTTCTTAAAAGTTGTAGTAAATTAAATTCTGCAATTTTTTTTTTACTGTACTCTATATTATATGCAATTATTAAAATATGTATTGAAACATATTCTGATCAACAAATATAATAACTCCTTTAACATCAAATATTGAAAATATTAATAATGAAAATAATGAATTAAAACCAAAACCAGTGTGATCACATATGGTAGACGTCAATCTCTTCTTTTTTTATGTTTTCTTATTTTAGGTAAAATAACATAATGGAATAAATTATTCTTAAAGAAACAATCGAACACTATCAAATTGCATGCATTTTTTATGTATCATAATGTACAAACTTAACTGTAAATAATTAATCTATAGATATTTTCAAAGTAATTTTTCTGGCATTAATTTTTAAATAAATTAATTAATTAAAATGAATTTTAATAATTTTACTTATATAATAAAGTTTTTTTTAATTTCAATTCCTAATATTACTTTAATTTCTTAATTTGTCAGTACCAGATTAATTTTGAACAGCTTTTTGTATTAATCCTTCCTTCTACACTATACACAATACAGAAATAATTGGGAAATAATTAGTTAGGAAAATACAGAAATAAATTTTACAAAAATAAAAATACTAAAAAAAATTTCATCACTCAACTCATTCGATTACAAAATTCTAAGGAGTTTAAATGACAAGACTGAATATTATGACTAATATTCTTTACTATTCATGGGAAGGGGGATAGTAATTATTTAAATATTTTTAGGCAATTCTGTTGCTTCAAATATAGAAATTATATCTGGTAAATATTGCAATGACTTAATTTTTAATTTCATTTGTCATTTCCGGTGTAATGAAAATGATACTATTGCTTAAACCATTAAAGTAATTATGTTTGAAAATTTTCATTTCTGTATAAATTAAAAATCATCAGTATAATGATTCTTTTATTTTGTGAATTAATTTTATTCTTTGTTCACAAAATTTAATGTTTTCTTATTAAATATTTCTTAAGCTTTATACATAGTTAGAATCTCAATTCTTCCTTAATAGGTTAAGAAACACGTTTAATTCGTATTGTTCAAGATAAACATGTTTACATAATATTAATTACTCTTAAATTGTAATTATTTATTAAATTAGTGTTATCCTAATAATGGAAAGAGCATGCATTTTTTTTTATTTTTGCAATGTGATGATTTAAAAATATCTCAAATTATATTTGAACGATCCCTGAATGGATAGATATATTTTACAATATATTAATATATTTTCAGTAACAGCATCATTCCTTCCGCGGATATTTTAAGCTAAATTTATTTTTGAACGTGTAAAAGCAAAAATTCTGCTAGGCAGTGGTATATAAGTGGAATGTTGTACATATGTGAATTTTTTCTAATAGAATGAAATTTAGTTCACTATATTTTCTTTTAGAATAAAGTTCAAACATCCCTGTACATTATCCCATCCATTAAACAGTGCAAAGCCAAATCTGATTTTATCGGGAGCGTAACTTTATTTTGTCACTACTATAAGGGAAAGCCTATAAAATTCCAAGTTGATTAGAAAGATGGGCATGCTAAGACTAAAAACGAAACATTCCTTTTCTTGTTAAGAGAGTGGATGGAATCGAACCTATGACTCCATGTTTTGAAAAAAAATTGCTCTCATCACCCAATTATGATGGTGAACCCTCTCAGGGTTAAAGAAATACAATTAAGCTATAAATTATTCATAAAAATGTGTGTGAAGTGGTTTCCGAACTACTATAACATCATTGTCCAAGATAAGAATCAAATTCATGAACATTTGAAACAAAGACCAGAGCGCCGGTAGTATTTGGCTATGAAATCTTGTGCGAACTACATTTAATAACACAATAAATGGCATAAAAATTTATAATTAATTATTGACAGTTTAAATGTTCATACTTTTTGTGAATGTGTGTGAATCATCACTTCAATACTTCAGTAATATTGGATGGATAGCTTAAAAATTATTAACTCTTTTTATAATTAAAATCCTTAAGCGATTATATTAATAAAATTTTGGTAATGTGTATCTTTTATTTATAAGATTTCAGTTCTTCTAATTAAGAATAGGATAAATTTTGTAAAACCCTGGATTTCCCATTTACAATATTAATTTATGGATTAATAATATGAATATTAATCATAATAAATAAAAAGCTTAACTTGTTCATTAGTTAGTGGCATAGCTAGTATAACTGGCGCTCGGGTACAACTGCTTTAGCACTCCTCACAAAAAAAGCATATAATATACAGAAAAATCTCATAAAAGATTACAATGCAAATAAAATAACAAAATAATGAAGTACCTACTTTAAAATAATCTGAATTATATAGATAATTTTAAATAAATTAAAATTTTAAATCGTGTTATACTTTTAAATACAACTTTTTTACTTAGGTTATACTTTTTTTCACTTATGTATATATTTTTAATAAAATCAGAAATTTTCAGCTAAGCTATTTTTAGTGTTTACTAAGACTATTTCTTAAGATTTTAAAGTATTTCTTAATTAAAGTTAGAACTTTTTTATTCTGAATTATTTACTCATGGTTTTACGTAATGACAGCGCGTTCAACAGTTCATGGGTTCGAATTCCACCTCGGGCTCGTTTGTAAGTAGTGATTAGGAATCCACTTTAAACTTTTGGTCTCAGGCTAATAAACCTTCGTGAAACGCGACTGTCGGGCGACAGACATTTACACAATGGTGAATTTTTTCTGTCAATAATTTTATAACATTCAAAAACATTTATAATTTTTAATATTTTACAATGTAGAATAATGATTATGCCTGATTTCTTTCAAATTAAAATATGTTTTTATACATAAAATGAAATAATTACTATAAAATAATTCTCAATAAACATTTAATGAGCAATTAAACACAAAAAAGAAATTATCTTTTAATGTTGAAAAAAGAATTTTTCAACATAAAATGCCAATATAAAAGCAAGGTATTAAACAATGAATTTATAACTTTTCTGATGACATCAACACATATAAATCATTTTTAAGCAATGAAATTGGCATGAAGATTTTTAAGTTATTTGATTAGTTTTGGATTTTTTTTATTTCAGACTCCTTTTTTTCGGGTTTCTTCCTTTACATGGTAAGAAAGGAATCTAAGTATATTAATTTAATCAGCAAATGGAAAATGAAACCAATAGAATTTTTTATGAAACGTTATGTAATTTTTTTCCCATTTAAAATGAAGGTTTACATTGTTTTGACTCACGATCATCCAGATTTAGATTGTTGAAGCTTTACTAATAGAATGTAATTATATATTTAAGTAACTATCTGTATCCTTATATTGTAATTTTTTCTTTGATTGCATTGAATATGGACTGCATGGTTGTTTAAGACGCTGATAATTTAGACACGTTTCTTAAGCATTCTAATCCTGAAATACTGCCCATTAACCTGACAAAATGGACGATACTAGAATTCCAGTCCCTTATTTTTATGTCGTTTAATAGAAATTGCTGTGAGTAAACTATGATATAACTTAATATTTGTAATAAGTGTAATTATAAATGTAATTTATTAAGGAATTGTATTTACGAAAAACTTTGCACACATTCATTTTATTCGAAACAAAATTTTTTGTAGGTTATAGGTGCTTTTTATTGATTATTAAAGATGTATTTATATAATAAATAATCACATCCAGAGAGATGGAGGTCCTAATGATGAATTTATAAGTCGAAACAATATTAACTGCATTAATTTAAATAGATTATGTTTATTTGCTTAATCAATAACACAATTTTTCATAGTCATGTAACTTGACTGGGATAATCTGTAAAAAAAAATTAGCTTGCTGCATTTATTAAGTTAAATTTATGTCTCAAATACATGAAAATGGAACTGATCAGTATAATATTTGAATAATTTTATCAAAAAAAAATTAATTAAATAAATAATAATAAATAAATAATTTAAAAATATTTTCGTTATTTACACATGCAGAAGATTTGTAGTGCAAAATAATGATATAATTCTACAAATCTTAAGCAGATATACAAATTTAAATAAAAAAATCAAAAAAAAATCAAGATGAAACATTAAATATGATTTCTGAAAAGTTTACAATTTTTGGCGATTTCCATAGTCTGTTACAATCGTTATCGAGATTTATCTTTTTTGTATTCTTAATATCTTATTAACATAAATATAGTAATATTTGATTAATTTATTTACCAAAAATTTTATACAATCTGTCCCTTTATATAATTTTTCGTAAAACAGGAGATTCAATTTATTATTCAGTTGATCAAATCAATTTTTCATGCAAAGTTTTTTGTTATTTTATTTATTTAATTTTATTGCTGAGCTAAAGTCGAAGATTTGTAAAGCATATTCGTTTATTTAGCAATGAAATATGAAAGATCCACCGATAAAACAAATAAAATTTTTATTCAGTATTTTATTCATGCAGCAATACTTGAATTCTTTGTAAATTAAAAAAAAAGTGTTTGTTACTTGCATTAGCCAAACAAAGTTAGATGACTTTGGTGAATAAATACCTGTATTGTTGTTAAGAAAATATCATTTAATTTACATTTATCATAGAAAATCAGCACTGTTATTTGCAAAGTTTTATTTTTGAATAATTTATTAGTTTTCTGATTTATTCAGAAGTTAACTCCTCAAATTATGGAGCCAATACAAAAAAGTTCATTTCATTAAAAAAAAAAAAAAATTAAACATAATGAAAAATATTTGTCGAAATAAAGTCAAATTTTGTTAAAGAAAAACCAATGCACTTTTTTTTGCTAAAACTTTTCGCGTTAGTTATTTCAAATTTTACGACTTTCGAGCCCCAAAGGCAGCAATTAAATCCCCTTCAGTTGTTCGAAGGAAATCTTATGGGACGAAATTCGAACCCTGGAAAGAGGAAAGAAATCCCTGTCCCACAGAGATGTGTTCTGAGAAATGGTACGCCATTTTCACTGCCAGAAGGAGAACCATATATCATTCAGATAAACACATAAGATCCGTTTATTTAAGCAATCTTTGCACCGGATGTTTGAAGGAAAAGAGCACCACTGGGGGTCAGTCTTTTACTGGACACAGGCGTGACCTTCGAGACTCTTATTCTCGAAGGTCACGACACAGGCGCCTTTTAATGAGGAAAGTTGAAGTTTCTCACGTGCATGTGAAGACAAAGATGGGACAACCGGAGCCCCCCCCCCTTTACCCCGGCTGATGCGCTGCATATCCGGTGTCCAATTTATCTTCCTATTGGGCTTCTTGCCATTAAAAATTAGTGTGTTAAGTTTTTAATGAAATCAATGCGTTTAAATAACTCTTGAGAAATTATGATCTAAAAATTAATATGTGCAGCCTATATATTTTAATATTGACGGTACGGCAGTATAATATTTGAATACAGCTAAATTCAAAATGCTTTAAATGCATTTTAATTTTTTCATGTTATCAGAATCAAATAAAATTCTTAATAAACTGTGATAAGTGATCAGTTAAAAAATCTATGTATTATTTGCTTAATTAGTTTTTCTCGATAATTAAAATAAAACATATGCACTAATATTAATTGTAAAATACTTCATTAATATCGAAATTTGTAGGTTATCCATCTATCATTGATTAAGAATAATGGACTTCAGGCTCTTATCCAGAAATTCTTACATTTTTTATACACATGTTGTTTTTTAATTATATCTATGTGATCACAAAACACTTTCACTTTCTTTTTCATGATTTTAAGCTATATAAATTTAATGTTTGCTTGAACAACTTTATTTATAGAACTGAAATTTATCAAAATAAACTTTGTAATAAAAGTGTATGTGTCAAATTTTAGGTTGATTTTTTATTTGTTGGATATCAATGCTAATCCAATTCATCAGTGTTAAGTATGTTGGTATTTTTCATGATACACAGTTACAAAATACTAATATATTCAACAATCATTTATATGCAATTAAGCAATTTTTTTATTTTTTCTTAGAGAAAATAAATCAATTTTATTATTAAATACATAATTTTTTGTTTTAACTTCATTTTGTTGGTAAACACAGATTTTAAAGTGAAATTTCTTACAAAATTATCCTGAGTCACATGTATTACTTAAATTATATAATAAATTTTAATATTAATAAATAAGTATTTTTATATTGTTTACAAAATAGAAAAATAATATTTTGTATTATAATATCTAAAGAAACTGATTTGCATTATTTTTATTATTTGAATTTCTGTAACGTTATTGAGTTACGATTTTTCAAAGATTTTATATTTAGATTATGAATCAATTACATTAATTAGTAAAGTTAATTTAAATATTAAATTTGCAGAAAAACTTTACTAGTTTTTTTACTTTTATGATGAAAATTAAATAAGTTATTATTAAATAATTTATTATAGATAATAACTTATTGAAAATTACTTAATACGGAGCTTAACAATGAAAATTTTCAATTATTACTAATGTTTAATACATTCATATTAGTTTATTGTATTTAAGGTATGTTTGTATATATGTATACAAGTATAATTTATTTATATGCATCATTTTCCAGTAAAATTATGGAAAATACTGAAAAGTTTACCAAAAAAGGATGCATTTTGATTAAACGTTAGTTTTGGCAAGAAAACAAATGATCAGAATCAAACGCAAAAGAAAGTTTAAAAAAATGCGCTCGGAGATTTGTAAGATACTCCTATAAATACTTCATTAACTCCGCTTATCTTTGTCACATAGAAAGGCGGAGTAAATCACAAAATGTCATTCACTCCGCCTCTGTATTTGACGTCATGTCCAATCAATATGAGGACGATAGCAAGCTTGTTATGGTGCTACCGCACCATAACAAGCTTGCTATCGTCCTCTTGGCATCATGTTTGGCAAGGAATTTGGCGTAGATTAGGAGCAGTTCTGCTTGCGGAAATATCCCCTTTTAGGAACTGAATACATGAAATATTAAGTAAAACTATAAAAGTTTTGTTTAATTTTGGTGAAGAATGAGTATTTATTTGATAATTTCAAATTCATCAGTTCAATGCTCAATTCTTAGGTGTATTCTTGAGGCATACTTAGTAATAAAGGCAACTTTTACTTTCAAGTTTCATTATAAAATCCTAAATAATAATTTATTATGATCAATTCAAAATTAGAAATTAATATTTCTTATTTATATAATATAATGGCAACTGATATTGATGTAAAATATTCCGGAAAAAATATATTTTAGAATGCTTTAGGTGAAAATTGACGATTTTTTTATCGCTAAAAGTTTAGTCAAACAAAATGTTGCCAAAAACACTAGGCAACGATACAATCATAATTAAAATTTTTATCACATTAAACATCATTCAATCGGAGACAAATTGAATAGAAACCAAGAGACACACTAAAGTATAAGCCACCCAAATATTCCAATTAAATACAAAAAATTTACAATACCAAAACAAGATAGATTCATATTGGGAAATTTTTTCTAGCAACAAAAAAGTTTCCAATTTCTTTAAAGTTACCACTTTTGAAACTTCAAAATCTCAATTCTTTGCAATAATAACTGCATATCGAGAAATCAGTTTAAAACTATTCTTGAATTGAGCTTAATAACATATTCTATAAGAATAAATTCATGCAAGATACCTAACCTCTCAAAATCTAGTTAACAATGAGGTTTTCATCATGAATTACAATGTTAAAAAAAGCAATTTTTAAATTTTTTTGTAATATATTTTTGCTGAATTTAAAAGATAACATGTTATGTTGATATTTTATTAAAATCGTTTCTAGTAATCTAATTTTATCCATTTCGCTAAAAATAATTGAGATATTTATGATTCCCAATATTTTTGGTAGTAAATAATAAGATCACTGTAGCTCGCATTGAGTAAGATTGAGTTTTTCGCAAAACTCGTCAAAAATTTAGAATTCTCTTCAATCTAAGTGGAAAACATTTTCATTAAGGTGGTGGAACAGATAAGCAATAATTACAGGTAGCTTGAATATATTTATACTTCAAGAATAACTGGCTTATACTTTTACTGAAATATTCATAACATTTTGTTTGTTTGAAAACGAACGCGTTACTATGCAGTTGATACTGCTGAACATATAATTTTTTATTTTGTTCTAAATATCCTAAATTTTACTCCAAATATCGGAAACAATTTTTTCATAATTTGAACATACATGGACGAATAACCAATTATAAACATTTAATCAAAAGCAACTTCTCTGGATTAATAACAATAGAGATCAAAGCCAGTGTATCTGAAAGTCCCCAATCAGTTCTATCCAACCATCCATCCAAAGTAAGCGAAAAATCAATCCATCAATTTTGCTTAGATTTCAAATAAAATCTCAATACTACTCACTGCGAGCTATGGGGTATGAGCGTAAAGCTTCAAAAAATTTTTTTTGTCATAACCTAACCTAACCTAAGTAAGTGAAACGAAGCGAAAACAAACGAAGTCTGGTACTTGTTACTAAATTAAATAATACTGAAAGGGTGTATTTGTTTTCCTCTTCAAAATTACATTTATACACGAAAGAAACAGAACAACAGTACAGAATCATAGTGGGAAATATTTAAAAAAAGATAAGAATAAAAATGATAGTTGATGTTAAAACATGGGATGGATTCATGACTGTGTAATTAGTAGGTAGCTGATTTAAAAATCAATATTAATAGAATTATACACCTTACTTATATGTATATGAATTTCTTTTGCGCTATAATTTGTTTCACATTGTGAGCATTTTAAAAAAAGGAGTATTTTTATTTTGTTCAAAATTTATCTTGTGAACGAAAATTATTTTTGATTTAGAAACATGTTTATTTTATTATTCTTTATTAGTTAACAAATTCTTAAAATGAATGCCTTTTGATAATGAAATCAAAATTTATTAAAAAAAATTATCTCCATATATATATATTCCTACGTGCATTATTCAATGTTTTTCCTTTTTTTTGCATATTGTTGTTTAGAACATCAACTGCAATTGTTATTCAATTTCTGTTATGTGATAATGTTATTCATTTTCTCCATATGTTATTCAACTGCAAATCAATGCTTCCAAGATTGCTGTAATTAAACATAATAAGAAAGTATTTACCAATCTTCCACTTGGGTGGAAAGTAATTTCTGTATCATGTAATGGTTAAAATAATTATAAAGAAAATTTTGGACCATGCTTTTACCTTTTTTCTTAAATTAAAAGGAATTTCCTTATTTTCATATATGCGTGTGTGATGCAGTCAATTTTTTGTTTATATTGTTACATTAATGCTATGGAAGAAAAGTGTACCTTTCATTTTGAATGCATGTAATCTCTCCATGCTACACAAATATGTAGCATAGAGCTTACAGAAAGATAAAATTTTGCTTGCATAGATAAAATCTACAAAAGCAGCAAACAGCAGTCTCAACTTCACAAAAATGGATAAATTCACTGGCAAATTATGTTAAACATCTTCAAGTCATTCTGTTAGCATAACATTAGGAAATTAAATGTTCCACATCTTAAAGTACTAGATTATACTGTTTAATGTATTTTCACACACAAAAAACTAATTTTTTTATTTTTTGGTTTCTTGCTGAAGCAATATAATTTTAGTAGTATTTATTTTTTTCTATTTGCTGATGCAATATTATTTAACTTATATTTACTTTTTTGAACTATTTCTGAAGCAATATTAAAAATGGTCATTTACAAGAATAATCGACAGGTAAACTTATCTACTTACCTCTCTCTCTCTCTCTCTCTCTCTCTCATATATATATATATATATATATATATATATATATATATATATATATATATATATATATATATATTTACACATCAATTCTTTAAAAGTGTTGCATAAAAAATAAAAATTTTTTTAGAGAATTGGAATAAATCTTATATATTAATTCAAAATTATGGTGTTGAGAGATGTTGTTAAATGTAGATTACAAACTTGTTAATATGGTTTACCCGAGACCTCTCTGCATTTAAAAAATTTTACCGAATTGGGAAGAAAATCTTTCTTATAAGTAAATGTAAAGTCAAATTGCACATTTTGAAATAATTGCGTAGAATAATAGTTTCTTAAGTCTATGCCAAATTTTATTTTTTACATAATGATTTTATTCACATCTTATATGAATATACTTATAATAGTTATCATTTGTTTGTGAATTAAATATAGTTTCTCACAGAATTTTAAATTAAAAATTTTTTTTATAAATACATATTGTAATTTAAATTGTTTTTCAGTTGTCATTATCTGTCATATAATTGTGCTATTTTTATAGTAAATTCATTTATAATTTAACAGCCATTATCTTATATTTTAGAAATCATTGAGGAAGTATTATTGTGAAAGTATAGAAAATTTCTTGAAAGGTATAGTACTCAATTAAGAGACTTGATGAAACAGTAAATGATTATTTTAACCAAGATATTGATCCAGTTTCTTTTCTTGTAAGTTTCTAAATATTTAAAACATTACAAGATTTATTTGACAATGAATATTTAGTTTTCAAGATCTGATTCTTAATATTTTTTTTCAAAGGTTGTATTACCTTATCACATGTTTTCATATACTGATATTTATTGTAAAATATAAGTACCTCATTTGTTAAATTTTTATGTAATATTATGTATTTAGTAGAATAATAAATTATGATAACTAAAGTTTTCTTTGAGTCTGTCTAAGGAAAGAGATTTAGAAAATTTATACTACTTGCATTAATTTTATGCTTCATAATTTTTAATTGATGTAATTTTTTTTATCAATGTTTCCACAAATAATATTTTTTAAGCAAAATTACTCATTTGTAGTTTTTTTTCAGTTCTTCATAAATCCTATATTGCTGTTTTTTAAAT
Source organism: Latrodectus hesperus (assembly GCA_037975125.1). Lineage (NCBI taxonomy): Eukaryota > Metazoa > Arthropoda > Arachnida > Araneae > Theridiidae > Latrodectus > Latrodectus hesperus. The sequence goes on along the minus strand of CM075855.1, from coordinate 94,528,341 downwards.
ATTTTATATAAAAAGAATATCGCTCAACATTGATTGTAATTTAGGATTAGAAGTAATACTACAGCTTTACTATGACATTTTACTGATTTTTATTTCAGTAGTTATTATGATCGCAGTATTTTCTTAACTTATTTTTATTTTGGTAATTTTCCAAAGAGTGCCATTTAGGGTCTTTTGTTATTCGGTTTATTTTGTTGACACTAGGAGTCCCATGTTTGGTTTGTATTTTTGAACATTGCTCAGGCAATCACTTTATTACTTAATCATAGTTTCATTGTTTTAAAAATAATTTTTTTTTATATAAATGGGTTTTAAACTGTGGGATTTACTAGATCTTATCCTAACAATGAAATTGGTGAATGCAATAAAATTGAGAAATTCATGAGAGCCTGTTTACTTGAAGAAAGATTAATTTAGATTGTGTTCTGAACCCATAATGGAATTATGAGGGACTATATTTTAAAACTAGATGTTTTCTCAAAGGTATTTGGGATTGTATCACCGAAAGTTTAATGGTAGTAATAGCTGAAAATCTTACAGAGAGAAATTTGTATTTTATGGCTGCTGATATGTATATAAATCTTGTGATTTTGAAGATGCTTTATATAAATATTTCATAGTGAATCATATACATAATTTCATTCATTGAGACTCAGGTTATACTCAGTGTATTGAATGAATATGGGTAGCGTAAGGTGGCAAAATAAACATCTAATGACAGTGCCCAAACATGCTTATTTTTATATAATAGAATACATGTGGCATCATATGCATACAAAAAAAAAATGTGTTAACTGATATCCTTAACTTTTTGCCTCTTGTATAATATCATTCTATATAAATTACTGTATTCTTTTATATAAATATATAGCTTCTTTCTGTATTTGCATTTATATAATATTTTGTATTGAGAGTATAGAAAATATATATTTTTAAAGCAAGTGTTTATTTGATTTTGTGTTGTTGAAATACATGAAAAGATTAAAATTAGGATGATAAAACAAAAATTGTGCCAGTATATCAGTTTGATACAAAATTAAGTGTCATTTAATTGTCAGTATTATTATTTTACATCATATAAAGCAAAATATTTTTTTTTATGTAATTTAAACGAAATTAATACATTTATAGTGTCATGACATGTATTGATATATTTTACAGTATATGAGATGTTAATATACTTGCTTTAATCAATTTGATGTCCATAAAATATTGAAAACTAGCTGTTTTAGAAAATGTATGTTAAAAATACTTTTGGCATCAAAATTTCAAAATGTTACATCATAAAAGGTAACATTATTTTTACATTTATTTTTACTGTGTGCACTCTATATTATGTCATTTTTTTCTAGTTGTTACCATATGAAAAAGCAAATGTATTAGAATTAGTATCTATTGGTATCAAAGTTCTTAATGAAGTGATTTCTGTTCTTGCTACTTTGTGCTGTGAAGTAGATAAACTTTGTTATAAAGCTAAAAATCATGTATATATATTCCTGCTCTTATTTTCAATGGAGAAGGAGGTAATTAGCCGAGCTGGCAACGGAATAGTTAGTACTCTTGCTTTCAGTTCAACAGCTCGTGGGTTCGAATCCCACCTTGGGCATGAATGTTTGTAGTGGTTTGGAATCCACTTTGAAGACCGTAGGTCCCGTTCTAATTAGCCCTTGTGTGCAAAAAATAACCATTGAGTGACAAACAAACCAAACCAAATTGAAGGAGGTAATTATAATATATATATCAGCCAATTTATTGAATGCAAAGATTAAAATTTCAAATGTTTTGATATATAATTTTATGACATTGTATTATCGTAATGTCACTAGCTTTATGTAATGTAAGGAACATTTTGTTTAGGAAATAAAAGTTTATAAATGTATCATTGTTTCCATTGGAAAAAAATCTAAATATTTAAAATTGAAAGAGTACATTCAAAACATGACTTGGGAAAGTAAATAACAGATCATATATTATAAACAAAAACATTTTTAATTAACAGAAAAGGTATGCACATTGAAAAATTTACATATAAATTCAAAACAATCAATTATATTCGAGAAATATAAAGGAACTTTGGTTCCATCAAAAAGTAGGGAGAACTTCCTCTCAATTGAAACAAAATATAAAATTGGAATCAAAAATAATGATTGGCAACAACCCCATCTATTCAAAATTTTTATCTTCACCATAATATGCAATTTTTGTATTGAAAATTATTTTTATATCTTTGCAATCTTTGTGAGATAAAGTCTGTGAAAAATCTAAATTTGCATAATATATAAAAATTAATTCATTTCTAAATAAAAAAATGTTTTAAACTGTTGTTTTAATTTGAAGTCTAATATCTATAATAAAGACTCAAGATTTGACAATTGAAAAGATAATAACATTTTTAATAATTTTGCAGCATAATTTAGAATTTTAAATTTGAAAATTTAAAAATTAATTTAGATTTAGAAATTAAATAGATTTTATTTTAACTTATTGGATTTTTATGATTAACAAATTGAAAACATTTCAATCTGTTTGAAAAAATTATTCAATATTTATATACTGTTCTGTCATCTATCAATTGAAGGGTTTGCTTCAAAAGGAGGTAGCTCCATCCCATAGCTGTTGGGAGTTATAAGCACTTTCTTGTGCGAAAAAAAACTCTTTTATTTGGCACCAAAAGGATGCAGCTCCAATCGTTATTTCCAGAGTTATTCAAGAGATGGAGCTGCTTCCTTTTGGTGCCAAATAAAAGAGTTTTTTTTCGCACAATTAAGTGTTTATAACTCCCAACAGCTATGGGATGGAGCTACCTCCTTTTTGAAGCAAACCCTTCAATTGAAAAGTGCAATAAGATATAAAAAGTATCCACCACACCTACCTGAGCACTGGAGACTATTTTAGACTTGACTCTTTTGGAGATCCTCATTTGCAGCACTGCTAGAATAACTGCATACAGAATGCAGTTGCAAAATCAGTGACATGACATACCTACAATTAGTCCTTTAGGCTGAGATTCTTGCTATCACCAATGGTTTACTGATAAATATATATATATATATATATATTATTAATCTCAGGGTAATATAAGAAAAGGTTACCATAGTAAGCTTATTCTTATTTTTAGCGACATTGAAGCAGCCTTAATTACTCTTAATTCATTCCAATTTAAGTCAAAAATTTGTTTTGGAATGTGGGGATCTTCTAAGTGAACTGGCAATTTGGAATAAGATTGTCATCAGGGTGGCAGGACACATTGGAGTTAAAGGAAATGAAAGAGCTCACGAATTTGCAAAACAGGGATCCTCTTTCAAACAAATTGGAATGGAGCTCTTTTGTGACATCAATTTGAAGACTGCATAAGAGGCCATCCTTAAGTGAGAAAAACAGGAAATGAACAGAATTTGGCACAATACTCCTGGACAGAAACATGCTAAAAGTATGATTAACAGTTCTTCTGTAAAAATTGTTTCTGAAATTCTCAGATTCCCAAGAATGAAGGTACAAACAATTATGGGCTTCATCACTGGGCACAATTATTTCAGAAAACACCTTCATAAAATGAATCTTTCAACAAGAACCTAGAAACATGAACAAGAAAAAAAACACACATAGAAAGAAACATCCATCCTCGAACCAGGATACAATATTTTTATTAATGTAATTCATTTGAAAGCTGTGGGGCTCATAAATTTCAGGAAATTAAAAGAAATGTATGTAAAAATTGTGAATACTTATTTACTTTATGATCTCCTAATGTATTGTTTAACAATGAAAAGTATATGAAATTTATAAGTATCAGTATTTTGTGACAGTTGTAAAATAAAATATAAAGCTCTTTAATTCATGCTATTTGTGTGAAACACTTATAAATTGTTTTCATTTCAACATAAATTACTCTTTATTTTTTTAAAAAAATTCATATTTAAAAATTTCTAGAAAAGTATTGGTATTTAAAAGTTAGCATAAATGCTTTAGTTTTTGTTAATTTTTAAATATTTATAAAGCTGAAATGTAAATAATTTCACTATTAATTTTTAAATAAATAAATTTCATTTTCATTGAGTAATCAATTGACTACTGATTTCAAACTTATTTTATTCATCATATGATCTACTGTCAAATACTGTTAATCATGAAAATCTACAGATAAATAAATATGTATCAATTGGTTTAGTGTTAACAAATTTTTTTTTATAGTTTCTATTATAAAAAAAAATGGAAAAAAATTCTAAATGCTGAAATATTTAGACATATATATTTCTGATGTTAACCATCATGAAAAAAATTTTGAAATAACTGTATAGATTATTATTAATTAATTATATTCCCAAGAAATTCATTTAAATGTATTTTAGGCTGTCAGAGGAAAATTTTAAATAGACTGAAAATCAAAATTTCTTTTTGTATTTTTACGGAAACACTGCTATGACTTTTCATTTATAATTAATTGTTAAATTTTTTGCAAAATTTTTCAATTAATTTAATTAAAATTAAAAAGTTATTATTTTTAATTCTTTAAATAGTATAGATTTTTTAAAAAAAATATTGTTTCATTAATTAACAAATATAATTGAATTATTTTTTAAATTGTTAAGAGTTAAAATTTTCTTGCATTTGATATTTTGTCAAATTACTATTTCCTGTTTTTGTTAGCTTCTTATTTTCTTGCTTATTTATCATTCATATTTCATGAATTCTATCAATAATGAAGGATAATAGAGTTGATAATTTTTTTCTAGGGTATAGATAGAACTTTTTACCTCCATTCACTCACACAGTTGTCATCTCTCTCAGTAAATCAATCACTCACATTGTTCAACATCTTAGTTATCTAGCTCTAACTATCATACATATTGGAAAAGTAAGTCTGAGATTGTAAATCACTTATTTGTTTATAATTCAAACAATAATGTGATTAGATATAATGCTTTTTATACTATTTTTTAATATAAACTGCTTAAAAACTGTTCTTTTTAACTTTAACATATATTTTGAACTGAAAAGTATCATATTACTTTAAAAATCACTTTATATTGTAATTTATTTCATAATCAATTATTAGTCTAAATTTCATTTTGTCAATCATTAAATTTCTAAATTTCCTTTTAATTTGATAATTTTGAAATTCAAAATTGTTTTTGCATTTTCAATAGTTGTAAATAATTTTGATTATTTTATCTATCTAAGCCAGACTGGCAGTTGAATGGTTAGCACTCTTTCCTTTTGTTCAACGTTGATGGGTTCGAATCTCACCTTAGACATGGATGTTTGTAGTGGCTCAAAAGCTTCTTTAAACTGTAGGTCTCCGTTGAATTAGCCCTCATGTACAAAAAATTACCATTGGGTGACAAACAAACAAAAAATATCTAAGTTTTTATTTGCATATTTATTAATTTTACATATTGATATTTTCATATTTTGCATTTCAGTCTTCTTTTAGTTGGATAGAATTGTTATACATTAATAATTTGTAATAGTTTAATTATTATATTTTTGGTTTGCTTCTGTGTAATTTAAAAAAAACATTAAAGCAAATGGAAAGAAAGATTGTTATTGAATTGTTCAAATTTATATTAATAAGATTGTTTTAGAGAAATTTTACTTTCATGCATTTCTTACAAATACAAATTTAATTTGATACATATAAGAGATTATGTCAAACAAAAAATAATAATTATATCTAACTTGCATAGACAGTAATTTTATCATTATAATTCATTTTCTTAAAAATGGAGTTTAATGTATTTGAAGATTTGATCCATAATATTATGCTTAAATTTCTTACACATGCTGACAGTTTTATGTTTATATAAATTTATGAAAGTGCATTTAATTCTATTGAATATGAAAGAAATGTTATATTCAAACTGCATCCATTTCAAATTTGCATTTATTAAATTTTTCACTTAAATAAATATGTTGTGAAATATCTGCTCTTGTTTTCATTACACTAGTATTTTTATATTTTCTGAGATGATAATTATTGAACTTAGTGTTGCTGCTAAAGAATAATACATGGATTAATTTTTGACAGAAAAATAAATTTTAATATTTTGTAAATATTATAAAAGGAATTTTTTTAAATTTTTATTGTGTATGTTTGTATACTAATATTCTTTTTTGCAGTTATTTTGTTTAGTAATGCTTATTACAATTTTAGGGTCTTAATCTTTATAATATACTGAGCAAAAATTAATATTATTCTTACAGAAGCGACTTGCATCTGACAAGAAGTATAGTGAATGTTGCTTAGATGTGTTATCTGCATTAGTTTTAGCAGAAAAGTCTTTGAATGGGCCAGGTATTTGAATTTGATTTTGTTTTATGTTTTAGGTATGACATTTGTGTGGGAATACTAGTCATTTTTAAAATAACCATTTACAGAAATGTTTTGAGTTTTCAGAGTTTTATTAATCATTTAAATTATATTTTAGTGAAATGTTTTGTTTGATTCTATTCCGGTTTTTAAATGAATGAATGAAATTTTTATTTTTATATTAAGTTTTTATTTGTTATTAAGATCAAAATGGGAAAACTTATATTTTTAAAAAAGATAAATTGCTATTTGCATAAGAATCACTATTGCTAGGGTTTTATTTTCAGGGATATTGTGTATGTTTCAATTTATAATACTGTTTTAGAGAGCATGGTATAGTTGTAATCTTGTGTATTGTAACTAATCCTTTTATACTATTGAATCAATTTACATTAACATATGTTATTTATAACTGTAAATTGTTAAAATTTTGCCTTTTTGCAACAATCTGCATTTTTATATCAATTGATATAACTGTAATGTAAACTAATACGAGCTATAAACTTCTTATTTTAGATTATTTTGCATCAGAAATCTTTTTTTTTTCTTATTTTTCTCCAAGTAAAATGAATAATTACTTATGATTATTTTATAAAGTAGGTTTATAAATTTCAATCAAGAAATTTTTAATTTTGTATCATAGTAATACATTTATATTTTTGTTTTTATCATTATACATATATTCTAATTTTGAGTAGCATAGTTAGTTACATTTATACTTTTTCTGGCCTAATAATTTTGTTTTTAATATTCATTAATGCATATTGCTTTATTAAATATAAATGAATGATGAAAATATTATTATTTAGCAAATAGGATGTTGATTTGTTTCCAGATCAGTAATTTAAATGAGATATAATGGAATGAATATTTTAGTGTCTCTTAATTTTATCAAGAGTGAAATAAATTTTGAAACACTAGATTGTTGCAAAATACCCTAATGTACTGCAAAAAATGTTTTATAAACCCTTAATAAACTCAGTTAAAATATCATTTACATTATTTTCCCATGTTAATTTAAGACAGAAATATACATTATACTTTGACAATTAATTTCTAAGTTTTTTAATGAGAGCTAAAAAAAAGTATTCTCACTTCAAAAATTGGAATAAGATCCATACAGACTAAAATATTCTGTTATTGTAATTAATTATTTAAAAAAGCACATATTTTAAGAAAACATGATTTTGAGGGATTTGTCATTTTAAAAGAATGAAGTATAAATTGAGGACAATATTCTTATTTTTTTTACATATTTAAATAAAATACTAAAGTAAATTTTTATCTTTATTAACAATAAAATTAATGTCATTATATATGTTATAGGTACAAAAGAAAGAAGACTTATTGTGCATTTTTTTTAAATGGTATGAATCTTACTATTTAGTATGTTTAAGTTTTATATTATATTCAATTTTCTTATGGAAAAATTGTTTCATCTTATAATTGGTTTTTTTCAGAACCAAATAAAAGATGATGAGATTGTTAATTTTGCTAGTATAATGAAAAAACTTCAAATATTGTGTGATTTGAAACAAAAGTAAGTATTATTTTTGTTTCTCTAATATCACTTAAAATGTTATTTTTTATATGAAGTTAATAAAATGTGGCAATTTCTCCATCTCTCTGAGGAATATTCTAATATGTGTGTTAACTACTATTATTAATAATAATTTTTATTCTATAAATTTAATCTAATTCTACTATTTTGATTTATCTAGTATTTGCACTATATGACCCATAAAAATTATTTCAGCATTTATTTGTTATGTTACTGTGCTTAAAATCATTACTAATAATGGCTGTGCCATTATTAGGCAATTTCATTATTTTGATAGTGCTGTAGCTTCTAATTTTTGTTATCTTACACATATGGCATTATTCCAAAATAAAAATATATTTGGACAATTTTAATTCAAACTATTTTTGTAATGATTTAAAAAAATTTATAAGGGTTGTGTTCAAGAATCTGAACAAATATACTTAATTTGATGTCAGATATAATTCCTTTATTTTATAGATAATAAATTTTTAGTTTATCAATTTAAATTTGATTCAAGGCATTAAAACTGTTCAACACAATCCTTGAAAATGTGTGATAAAACAATGAGTGAAATTTAAAAAATGCATCAGAAATAAAAATAGTAAGTTATGTACTTATAATGCATACTTTAGAAAATATGTTTTAGCTGTGAGTTTTAATTTCTTACTTAATTAAAAATAATAATTCTTATTTATAAATATGAGGTGATAATTTTTCTATTTCAAGAAATGATCATAAATTTTTATTTTGTTTTTTATAATTACATTAATAGAAACCTTTCATTCTAAAATGTACAAGTTTGTACTTTTAATGATAAAAACTATTTTTAAATATAAACATGGATTCTGTTTTTCCACTTTAATTTATGTATATTAAAAAATAAAAAACAATAGAATTGGAAAAATAGAATCCAAATATATATATATATATATATATATATATATATATATATATATATATATAATTTACTATTAATTATATTTTAGTAATTCTGTTTAAGCTGCTTTTGTGCTGAATGTATTGTTAAGCATATGATTTTGTATTTATTCTTGTATTTTAGTATTTATCAATATTTGCTTATGATATTTCTAATCATACTTTATATATATATATATATATATATATATATATATATATATATATATATATATAATACGGATTCTGTTTTTCCAATTCAATTTTTCAAATATAAATATTTCTATTCTTATTCAGGAGGTTTGCCATTAAATGTTGTGTATAAAAAGTCATTAAACTTAGGCATTAAAAAAGGATCTGTACTTTTTCTATGCAAATGCAAATTTAAAAAATGTAAAAAAATATTTTTTTGAAAATATAATTTTTATGTTTATTCTTTCATTATTTTCAGTTTTTTAAAATTCTTGTTCTGAAATTATATTAATTAATGAAACCATATTAATATAATATATTACAAAATGATATGTACACTTTCTAGCATTTATTTATTTTTTTTTTGTTTGTTTTAAGCAAGGGAGAATTTTGAAATGCTTATAATTATATGTAATATATTTCTCTTTGTTTTCTAAAATATTTTAATTTTTCTTTTTCCAATTAGAATAATTGCTGTTTTTTTTTCCGAATTGCCTTTTTATTAAATACTTTTATAAAATATTGCTCTTTAGAATACAACAATTCCTATGAATTTTCCTCATTGGCTTCTTTGCTTCAGAATGTTTGTTTAAGCAAACTTGTTTCAATCTGAATAGAATGTGAAAGTGTAATATTTCATTAAATATATATCTATCAAAATTGGCCAACTATTTAATAGATTCTTGGTTGATTGATAGAAAGCTATTGAGCCTGGTAATGCAGCAGAATATTTTTTTTTTTAAATTTCAACTGTATGCTTTTATTTATTCTGGATTCAACTTTTTCATCTACTCTCTGGATGCTTCTTTTGTGATAGCTTATGGTTAGCTTAAAAAGCATAATATCTTATTTAGTGGATTTTTTTATTAGATAAAATCTTTTATTTTTTAAGTGATTGAATTTTTCTTCATTGATTAAAAGTTATTCCTTTTGTTGTGATGTTAAAAGAAGCAAACTTTTCAACAGCTGCATAAATAATATATCTTTTTAACATTCTTAAATAACAATGATTTGCAAGTATACAATTAATGATTTATATAATATCAGTTTTTTTATTCTAATAAAGGTATGAAACTAATTTTCATATTAGGTTCATTTATTATTTTGGAATGAGTATATCATAGTCATTATTCCAAAATTTTCTCTACTGTTTCATGCCGAGATCACAAATAACAATTTTTCTCAGGAAGATATAATGAAATTAATTAATTTTATTTTTAATTTTTATTAATTCTATATTCATCATTAATTTTATAAAAGTTTCTTAAAAATTTTTAAAACATTCTTAAAATTTTCTTAAGTATATTACTATGTAAACCTAATGTTTCTTATTGCAGAATTTGCTATATGTTAATTTCAAAACAACAAATCATGCCACTGAGAAATTTGTCAAAGCATTCATTAACTTTATTATTCTCCATAACTAACCATTGAATTTCAGACCAATAAAAATTGTTATTTATGATTTTATCTGTATAAGAACTCATAGTTTAAAATTCATGGTAATCATTCTGTATTTATGAAAACATATTTAAATTTTTTCCTGTTATTTAACCAATTAAGCATAACTTTTTCAAATACAGTCATTTAAGTTTTAGAAAAGATTATTCTGTTTCATATAAAACTTAGTTTATTATTTACAATAACTAATTTGTAAATTTAATTTTAGAGTGGTTTTGTTTTTATTTCAGTATGATTTCAGCACTGCATGATTGTATGGAGCCGATTCTCTCTTTAAATCATGAATCAGAACCACAAATACTACTTTCAACTTTTCAAAAAGAAATATACTATGCAGTTAAAAAGGTTTGTGTAACATAAATTTTAAATTTCTTCAAAAATATAAATTTCTTCAAAAATATAAATTTTAAGTATCTTCATAAATTTAAGTTTATATAAAAATTGAATCAGCATATTTTTCAAACAGTCAGGTAAGACATATTTCAAATGTAGAAAAATATCAAAATTTCCAGTTAGAAAAATCTTTTAAATGCAGTAAGTTTTTATGTAAGACTGATTTCAATTTTGGAAAGATTTTTTAAAAACTTGCAGTCTAACTTTTTATATAGCCCTCAAATCTATTTAGTGATGATAAATAAAAATTTCTTACATTGTCGAAGATTCAGCTAAATACCATTAAAGTTAACTGAGGTGACTATAACTTCCTTTAATAATAGTTTCATTTGTGAAGCTTTTTTAATTTTTCGGGCACATTTCTTATATAGAATACACTGGTTTTGTATAAACAAATAACTAAAATTCATACTATCTTTTTTTAATCCAAAATAATATGTAAAATTAGATTAGCTTTCAATAAATATAACTGAGCTGACATCCAAATGATTAGTAGCTTGCTCTTTGGTTCAACAGCTTATGGGTTTGTATTCCTCTTCGAGCTTAGGTGTTTGTATTGGTTTGTAATTCATTTAAATTATTATTCCCTGTCTGATTAGAACTCATGTGCAAAAAGTGACCATTAAGCGACCATTAACCCCTTAACTGTGACATATATTTCAGAAAAATGGTTCAAAAATGAAAAATGTTTTTGACTTAATTTTATTCTTTATATTATTATAAGAGTTAGACCCCCAACCGAAGTCAGAATTGGTAAAAAACTAGGACCACTTGTGTCATTTATTAGGAAAATATGAAATAAAGTATCCTAAAGTAGAAACAAGCTCATCTCGGGCTTCACAAAATAGAAATGTTAATTTTTCTTCTGCCCGAATTGGATTATTGCGACACTGGCAAGGGGTTAATTCAATACATTCATAGAAGCATTAAATTACTGATATTTAGTAAAATAGAATTGTGAAAACTTTGTGCCACCATATTTAAGAAATTGTTTCAAAATATTTTTGAAAGTCATGGCAAAGCTACTTTTATGGGACATTAATAGAGTAATTCTTACTTTTCTATTAAAGTTTTTATTTCCATTGCTTAACTGCTATAAGAAAATAAATCAGCGGGGATCAGTTCTATGAAATACGTTTCTACAGTTTTGGGAAAATTTATGTTGGAACACTTAAATTTCAAAATATTATTGCTTATGTTAGCAAAATTACTTATATTGCATTATTTTTATTACAAATCATTTAAAATTTTATTGCATAGAGTTCTTTTGATCGTTTACTTTTTGTAAAGATCTTTTACTTATGTAAAGATGTAAAATCAAGGTGAAGTGATTCACCCATATGGAAAAAAATTGAGATAATCATGTGAACCAGGTCTAAGAGAAAAATAATACAGTGTGATTTTCATTTTACTTATTTTCATAAAATTTTCTATGGTTTTGTCAGTGATTCAGTTTTATTTTTCATATTATGAAAGGCAATTTTTCTAAGTATTTGGAATTAAATATTTTTTATATGTATGTTTCTGGTAGTTTTCAATTTTCTACAACATTTTGCTATCTTCAATCAGTCAAAGTTACTACAGAATCAGAGGTAAAATAGTTAGGAAAAAATGTTTCTATTAATTTTTTTCAAATAGAAAATTGGTATTTAGCATATTCATTACTATCATAATTAATAATCCATATAAAGCAGGCAGCTTTTAATACAGCAGAAAGAAATTAAATTTTTAGAAACATATTAAAATATAATATCTTTGAAACACTTACAACTTTTGCCAAAATTATATTTTCATAATAAATGTAAAAATTAAGTTGATAGCAATATTTATAGTTTTATGTAATTGTTAAAACTCATTAAAATAAATGGATAAATATAAAAAAGCTTTTTTTCCTTATACATTTGTTTAATGATTGTTTTCATTATTTAATTTGCAAGTATCTATTTTATAATTTAAATTGTATTTTATAATGAACAATAATGTATGTGTATATATAATGTATTTTAAGCAGTTACCCAGAACAATATAAGAAGTAATTTAAATGTTAAAAAAAATTTCTATTTGAAGTTAAAAAATGAAAAATATTGATTTAAAAAAATATTTATTCTTTGTAAGTATTATAAAAAGTTAGAAATTATTTCAAAAATAAAAGTTGTTTTATTTTTAGAGAAGAATAAAAGTTCCAAAATCATTAAAACCATTCCCACCAAATCATTTTTATTTTCCTTTAATGTTTGTAATGTTTTTGCATCTTTTGATCACTGGTATTTTTTTATTTGAAAATTGTTTAAAATTGAATGAATTTTTATTCTAAAAATTTTTTATGCAGAAATATAGTTGTATATACTTTATAAAATTCAATTGTACTTTTGTTTGCTAATTTGCTATTAATTAAAAAATAAGTGCTATATTTAAAATTTGTTTCAATCAAACCATCTTATATGCATAACATTATTAATAGTGTTTCTTTAATTATTGTCTATCAAGGTATGGAAATATTAATTAAAAAAATTACTGTAAATGTAAAAACTTTTACATTTATAGTAATTCTTATTTAATTAAAGCTGAAAAAAATTTTGTTTTCTCTCTCCCTCTCTCTCTCCTTTTTTTTTTTTTAAAAAAAAGATTATATTTTTATGATTTTTTTTTTACAATTCAGAAACTGGGTGACCTTTCATCAAAAGAAATCATAACCACTGACAAGTGTTAAATCTTGTTAAAGAAAAGTGCCCTATGTTTTCTGTAAATAGTTACATCATGAAAAATTGTACTGGTCACTTTAAACTTGATATCATTACACTTTAATTTGATATACTGATGTGAAATCTAGAAATAAATATTCTGAATATATAACAAAATAAAATGGTTTGTGCAAAATTATATTAACTTGTATTTAAAGAATAAAACTTTTGAAAATTTAGTAAATTATTTCAAGCATTAACAAATTCTATGGTTTTATTATTATTGAAGATATAAATTATTAAAATTTTCTGGTTAGTAAATGTATTGCTAATAAAGAAAATTTCAATTGGAAACCTCTTAAAAATTTAATAAAATATTGAGAGAAAAGAGTATAAATTTTTACAAACAAATATGTTTCATTATAAAAACTTTGAACAGCTAATTCTATTTTATATTAATAAACATAATAATTGGGAGTTATCAGCATATATCATTTCGTAATAAATTTAGTAATTTTATCATTTCATACCCAAATTAGTTGAAATTAGGATAGTATGTAAACACTGATGTTAGATATTATCAACACTTATGCTCTTATATAATGAAAATAAATTAATGTATGTTAGTTAAGTGTTTCTTGATTTTTAAATGGGGTACCTGTTTTACAAACAGTATTTTCATAAGCTTAAAAAAATTTCTAATTTTCTTCTTATTATCCTATTTCCTTTTGGAGAGAAATATAGAAAATTCACAATTATAGACAGAAAAGAATTTTTAAAATTTTCATTTGACATATTAGAAATATTTTTAAAATATTGTTTTCTAAATATAATTGGGATGTAATTTAAATTAAAAATAAGCTCACCATAGAGAGAGCATGCATTTTTTTTTCAATAAAATCGAGAAGTGTCCATGAACATTTTTTCCATAGAATTTCAAATTGAAACACCTATGTATTTTTTTTTCTCTAATTTGAAATGAAATCAGTCACTTATTTTTTAGTATAGTCTTTTTAGTATAGGCACAGAATATTTCAGGGTTTATATGTTGTTCATATTAACAGAAATTATTAAAACTTATTTTCAGAAAATTATCATTTAAAGGAAATGTATTTTTTTAGTTAATTGTTGATGCTTTTGGACCTGCCTTTCAAGACCCAAAGAGTGCACACATGCAAATTTCTTTATTATTGTTCCTCCCTTTGTAAAGTTGCTTTTATGTTTGTGTGCATCATAAAATAATTATTTTCATAGTCAATCTTATATTATGATATTTTTTAGACTATACATTTTATGGAACAATCAATTTCTAGTAAAGAGAATAACTTTTTCAAAAAAGAATAAAGTGGGACCAGCATTTACTGATGATAGTTTTTCAATGGATAAGCATATAATATATGTTATGTACTTCCTGTCAAAGATATAGATCTTTGATTTTATATCAAAATAGAACCTAACAATATCTGTGTTTCCATATTGATATAAAATCAAAGATATTGATAAGGAGCATATTTGCATTATAAAATAAGTTTAAATTATTGAAGTAGATTGCATTGTAAATTTAGAAAAATATTAAACTTTAAGAGCACTAAAAACATTTAACAAAAAATTTTATCAATAATGTAATTTTGTATTATTGTTTCTAGCTATATGAATATTTATAAATATGCTAAAATATTTTGTTGGACTTTTTACTTATAGGAGTTGCTTATATTTTAAAGCTTCTTAATTTGTATCAAGAATTTGACTACGTACATTGATTCCAATCAGTAGAGAAAAATATTCAAAAGAAAGAGTAAGAATTATTTTTCATATTAACTTAAAAAATAACTTTATTCAGTAATCTATATTAACTAATATATTTGACATATAGTCTATTTCTTATGCTTTATTTGTTCTGTTCATTTTGATTTTGAAGTGCTTATTTAAAAGAAAACTATCTTTTTAACTTTTTTGTCAAATAAATGCATATTATTTGACACTATATTACTTTCAGGAAGAAGTATGTCTTCAAAAAGCTACTGTCTTAGGTAATGATAGAAGGCTTCTTGAAACTATGAATTTAACAAGCAGAGGATAAGAAATACATCAGCACACACACACAGGCAAGTTAAAAGCTCATTTTCACCATATAATTTAAATATTCCACAAGTTTTCCTACTTAGCCTAAAAATTTAATTCAGAAAAAAAATTGTTAATATAATTATAAAATTTTATTAGCAAATTTCTTTTTCTGAATTAAATTTTTTAATGAAAATATATAAAGTAATCACATTTAGATCTGCATTTTATAAGATACTAATTTCTAATGATTACTAAATACATCATATTCCATGTTTATAATTCTATATTATATATATTTTCTACAGAATATATTATATTCATATTCAAAGAAAGATTAAAGTATCATTTTTTCACTGATTTAGAATTTTCTTGATTTTACTGTTAAACTTTTCATTCATGGAAAATTCCCTACTTATATAATTTCAAATATGTATTGGTTTTTTCTGAATTTAAAATGCAAAAGTTCAATTTTTAGATCTTGATACTGCTGTATAAAAATACTAAAAATAAAAAGTCCATAATTCACAAAAATTCATTTTGTGTCTTATAGATCTCATTCAGGAAAAATTCACAATTTAGAAAACTCATCTTCATTCATTCAAATGATAATTATTTTTGCTATTTCATGAATTCAGTTTTCAGCCAAGACTCTTATTAAGGCTTACAATATAATATGTGTTTTCATCTGTTATAAATGTGTCCTATGTTTTATTATATGCAAAAAATTTCTTAAATGTTTTAAATTTTATCTTATAGGAATTTGACCTTCTAAATTACTCCTTGTGTTCTGCTTGTATATATTTCCTAGCTGATTAAAGTGCAAAAGAAGAAAAATATCAAAATAAGCAAAAATTATGATTTATGAATACAATTTTAAAGTGTGATCAAGTATTTATAGAAAATATTTAATAAAACAAATACTTTCCTGGAATTTATACTATTTTAACTGTATTTCAGGTGAAATTTTTTTTAAAGAAAAAATTTATGATCATTAAAATTAACCTTCAGTTTCCTTTTGAATATAAGTAATTTATTTGTGAAAGAAATACTGATGTATTTTATTTACTAATTTATTATTTAATATTATTATTTAATAAATATTTTCGTATATTTTATATTTTCGTAATTGTATATATTTATTTTATATTTTATATTTTCGTAATTGTACTTGCTTTGTCTTATTTATCACTAGTAAATTTTTAGAAATATTTTCTAAAATTTAAAGGTATTTTACAATTATGAATATGCTTATTTATATTGAAATGATTTTAGAAATTGAATTTCTTATAGTTTAACAAATACAGTTAGAGGTAAAAGTAAGAAAGAGGGTGACATAATTACATTGAAAAAGGAAATAAATTGAATTTACATAAATGCTCATAAATTTTTGTTACAGTTTGAAAGACATTAATAGTTAAAATATGAAATGGCATCAATCTTACACTATTTTTAAAATAAAAATGCCGAAAATAATTGTGTTCAGTCTCTTTAAATTAATTTTTATACTAAGAAATCAAACTGATATGACTCTCAGCAGTAGATATATATTTTTAAAATATATCTGGTGTTTAAAATTTTGGAGTGCATTTACCATATTTTATAAAGTATACATTATGTAGACACAGATTGGAGTTCTGGCCTCCAACTTCAAATAATTGTAAGCTCGATTTACTCTGTCCGTCCAGGTGCTTGTAAACATTTCAAATCTCAAGTTGGAATTTAATAGTTTCACTCACTTTTTGGCCGAATGGTTAGCATTATGGCTTTTTCTTTGACTATTCTTGGATTCGAATCCTATCTCACACCTATATATTTATAGTGTTTAAGAATTCTGTTTATCAATTTGAATTTAAACTGTTGGTCCCAGTCTATGTAACTTTCATGTTAAAAAAGTATCCATAGAACAACAAATTATAAAGCACATATCAAATTGAAAACATGTTTCAATAAAACGAGATGAATCGCCTAGAATTCGCTTAGAAAGGGAAAAGTTCAAAGTACAAAAAAAGTGTAAAAAGAATTATGTTAAAATAGAAATTAAAAAAGGATGATAAAGGGAAAATATTCAGGATAAAAATTAAATTAAAAAAAATTTCACTCCTTATTAACAGGAAAAGCATTTTGTATTCATTTGGGTAAAAATTATAAATAAATTGTACGAAATTAAACTGTTCCCAACGCCTTCACTAATAAAAAAAAAAGCTTTGAAAAAATTAAAAACTGAAAACGAAAGTTTCTCAAAAGGAACTTAAATATAGTTGTTGTTGTTACTAATGACACTTGGACAAGCCAAGCTCTCTCTGCCTTGGCTATGCGAATTTAAGTCAATTGGGAGCATCTTTCGTTTTAATCAGAGCACCATGAAGGTGAAAGTACGACTTTGCTCTACACACATGCCTTAGGGACCCGTTTATAGGGTAGGCAACCATTCATACAAGAAAAGGACAAAGACAGGATGGATAGAGAGAAAAAGTACATCCATGCCCGAACCGGGATTCGAACCCAGGACCTCCTTATCCGCAGTCAGGCACGCTGACCACTAGACAAGCTGGGCGGTAATCTATATATGGCACAGAGTAAAAAAAATTTATACTGTATTCTCCCATTTTTACGAACATTCATGATTTAGTGACTTATTTCCATAAATTTAATTATAATTCCTAGTTACAAACTAGAATTTTGTAAAATATTTTCTGGGAAATAATTCTCATGCTTCTTTCGTTTGCATTAATTTTTTTATTTTATTTTATGATTGAGAAATGAATCCATGTTTCAGTTCTTTGGTAATAATGATCATGGATGGGAATCGAATTACGAAATTGCTGTTCCAGGAGCAATGCACTGGTCAGTCTATACTTGGAATAACATCTGTCATTATTTACAGTCATGGAACTCTTCAAGTATAGTTCACAGATTACACGTTATTCTAAGTATAGGTTTACTTGGAATAACGTTGCAGAAAAAAATGATAGCTCGGTAATTTCGATGTAGAGGACTTATTAACTACATAACAGATAAAAACCAAGCATACTTGACTTCTATGAAGAGGTCCATGAACTTCAATAAATAATCTCATTGCTGTTTTAAATTTCATGTCAAGATTTATAACTATTGGGTGATTAAATGATGGAAATTAAAATGAATGAGAGAAGGAAAAATCACTTTCAGATTTTGAAGAAGTCTCCATTACATTTCAAGTCACAAACCAACAGAGAATCAAATTAACAGCACTCTATGTTCCAATCTCAAACAGTTTAAAAGAAAACGACTATTCCTACCAAACATAGAAACAATTATAGGAGGCGACTTTAACTCTAAATTTACAACATAGAGATGTCGAAACAGCAACAGTTAGGGAAAAGAACTTTTACAATTTTTTTTAACTCTAAAGAGTCATCGGATCAGTACAACTAACGTACTTCTCAAGCATGCACCTAACATTGGATTTCATCATAAAATCTAACCTCACCCGTGCAACAGATGTAATAAATGAACTTCCGTCGGCCCACCGTACCGTGCTTTTCAATTTAAACTCTAATAAAAACAGAAGTAAAATTCCACCTTAAAAAAAATTGGGTGCTTTTCTCAAATATCCTCATTGTTAAAAATATAATTCCAGACCTTATCGCTAAAAAATAAAATTGGAACATCAATAGAATCTAACATCCTCCAATCATATGACAAAATGAAATATAATGAAAATCACCATAAGTTACCTTATGAAATCAGACAGATAGTTGAACAAAGAAATTAAATCAAACAACGTTGATAAAAAACACCCTACTCAACTTATAAAACAGAATTAAAAGAACTAAATAAAATACTTAAAAGCAAATGTCAACAAACTAAAAAACGAAGCATAGGAATATAAAGTTGCCTCACTTTGTACCTCAGATCTCTCTTTATGGAGAGTGGCTAAATCACATAGAACCGAAAACATCAACAATAAACGAATCCATGCCACTTGTGGATTAGTCTGTACCACATACATACATAACTGTAGGGAGATCCCGACTGTACCTTAATTTTAACGGGTGCTGTCTTCCCAATACCTAGTGTCTACACACCTCAACGAGGTTCCTGAGGGGGCCACCATCGTGTCATTTATAAAGGCAATCACATTGTGTTTACAAAATGGTATCAATAAATTACAATACATTTTAAGGCACTTTTAAGCCCTGTTAAACATCAGGCAATAGCATTAAATATTTTCGGTGAGTTAAAAACAAAATTTGACATGACACATATAACAATCAATGAAAAGACAGTTGACAATTTGTAGAGTAGTTATGATATTATATAAATTGAAGGCAATTTTATAAATAGTATGAACACTTAAATATATGAAAAGGAAAAATATGGCGTGTTAAGAAAGATGATTATACTATATACACGTGAGGAATTTATATTAGTTTAATAAACACCTTGACTTTTAAAAGCATTTTGGGTTCAAAAAATTTAAAAGGTTTCTAAGATTCTAAAAGTGTATAGGATTCAAAAAGTTTTTTAAGCGGGCTCACATAATGTTCGAAAAGTTCATACAATTCGAAACATGTTCATAAATTTCAATAAGTTCATAAAAAAATTTAAACAAAACAAAAGAAAACAACTTCAAAGTATATCTACCCTAAATTTTTATTATTATTTTATTTCTTTTTATTCTTTTCTTTTCTCTGTTAAGCTGTATTTATAGGCAGTGAATGTTTGATTAAGCTGAGAAAGCGCTTATATATATATATATATATATATATATATATATATATATATATATATATATATATATATATATATATATATATATATATATATATATATATATATATAAACAATATTTTAAATACTACTAGATAAACAAGGCAGTATTTTAGGGTCCCATCTTATTTGCGTTTTATACTTCTGACTTCCCTATTTATGATAATGTACACAACCTCACAGCATTCTATGCGGATGATATTGCCATTATTGTCAGATCTGAAAATCCGAATCTTGCTATCTCTAAATTACAAAATAAATGAGGAATGGTGTTCGAATTGGAAAGTTGCCATATATCTTTGGAGAACAAATTGAAGTTGTTATAAAAGCAGCTTATCTGGATCTTAAAATTAACTCCAATCTCACTTGAACTAATCATATTAAATTAAATATTGTGCTGCTGTCTGGAACTATTTTCCTAAAATGAAAGCTGTTATTGGACCACAATACAAATTCTATTAAATTGAAACGACTTTTATGTATCGCAATTATTCGCCCAGTTGTGAGATATGCTCATATCCAGTTGCGCAAGGTGTGCACTATTCAATAGAAATATCTTATTTTTTTAAATAAAATGCAAATTAAATACTTTTTAGAATATTTAATGCTCTACATTATATATGCAACGGAGATATTAGGAAAGATCTAAAACTTGATAATTTAATGGAATATATATCCGTACTTAATATTAAATTCTATAAGCAGGCGTTAAAAGGCACAGCTGCAAATATTCAGCAACTCTTTGAAGCTGAAATCCTCAGTTTGGACACTCCATTTAGATCTATTGTAATCTTTTCGTGGGATACAATAATTCATAAGGATTTTGCCTTTCTTCCGTTTGTTATTATATCAGTTTTAAAATGTATCATTTCAAGCTCTTTAATTCAAGCTTTTAACTTAGATGACGGTGTAGATGCTTTCGGGTAAGAACACAGTTACCTAAATCTAAGATAGATAAATATTTCAAAATTTACAGCGTATTTAAAAAAACAGTTTTCATTGAGAAAGTTCTTTTGAATTTATTTCTTAATTATCTTTTGGCGTTTTTAATTTTACAGTTATTTTTTGTTGGAGTTTCTGAAATATATTACCTGAATAATTTATGTTAAATTAAAATATTATATTAAACATATTGGATTAATACATATATGAAACATTAGAAGAATTAAGGTTTTTGAAACATAGTATCTATACTATAGTATGTGGACAGTGCATTTGAAGCAGACAAATGGGTCAATATCTTAAGAGACACAGAAATAAAATCGATCGAACAGGCCATTTATATCCACACATTGATTATTAAATCAGATAACAATATTAACATCGGAAATACAGATCTAATTATGAAGAATTTCAAGAAGATGATCCATGAATTATCTCAAGTTGTGGTTAGAAGTGGGTTCAAATAGAGTTTATAGATTTGAATGAAACAAATATATTCAGAAATGTCGAGAAGATAAGTTACGAGGAGATGATTGATGACTTTATTTTTAATGATAACAGGAAGGTACATGCATCAGTAAAATTCAGGAAATAGAATATTGTATAAGCGCAAACATTGAATTTTATATCCTTACATAAAATTTCGTTTGATCAATTCAATATGCCTTGTGAAGTTTCTGGTTCTGAAGATGTTTTAAAGAAGTTTAAACAGAAGTGGAAAGAACAATTAAAATACGAATGCCATAAATAATATTATAAAGAAAAAAACATGGAAAGTGATCCCTAGTAGCAGAGGCTCAATGGTATTACAATGGTCATTTCATTGGTAACTCACTTTACACCGAATTTTTTCAGCGGTCCGTGCCCTGTAACTTATGGATGGAGTTTTCAATGTAAACAAAAACAAACCTCAGTTGACCGGAAGCCATCTGAAATACTTCCGGTTTTCTCTCTTCCCATTGAAACTCATTGCAATCGCAAAAATATTTATTTAAATATTTTCAGGTATTTATTTGTGTTTTCAAAAATGTTTTTATTTTATTCATTAAAATCATAATTTTTAATAAGAGTGCAATCAGTGGTGATCCCGTAAATTTTAAAAAAAATTGTTAATTTTTACTTAAATAATCCTGATGGATTACCATATTTCTCGAGGATTGTAAGAATGATTCTCAATTGTTGATGACTGATATATTGTAAACCACATTCTAACTCTTGCTATTATTTATCTCAATTGTTAATCATTTTCTTCTTTAACTAATTTTTAATTTTATGCATTTATTCCAAAATTTCAGGAAATATATTTTGCGCACGATTGAACTATAAATCATTTCAAATATTAAGCAAGGTATTATTTATGCTTACATTTATAGTATTATAAATTTTATTAAAATTATCTTGCTCATGCTTGAATACATGAATTGGTATCAATAATGAGTAAAACAAAATTGTTATCACGTGTTTATTTACTTGTTGTTTACTAATACTTTAAACAAATCTTGGATTTTATTGCAATTAAAATTTAAGTCTTAGTTTTAAGAGTTGATATAATATGTAGCTAATTAAATTAAGGAATGTAAATCGGGTTCCATTGGATATTTGAACATCTTCACTTGCGAAAATAAATCTGTTCCAGCTCGCATATTGCAAACAAATGCTACGCAACAACTACCACCTTTATTTGCTTTCTGCATTTCTAAAAATTTTATAGGATAATTACTTTTAAATTAATATTTCTCAAAACAAATGGAAACTACATGAAAACAAGCACAATCGTATAAGACAATAATGGATTAGTAAGCAGGAAGTTTCGTGACGGAAGTTTTCTAGATCTCCATGGTAGTAGCGCCCTCTATTCTACGCTTTACAGAAACTTCCATCCATACATGAAACGGTCACTGTTTCTTCTACCGCATATTCTGAACGACACCATCGTCGGCTGCTGATAGAGTGGTTGCTGGACGGCGGCTGCAGCATTTACCATTGAGATTGAAGGAAAGTAAAATCATGCGCAGACTTATTAATAGGTCTACACATGCGTGGCGTCCATATTTGAAAGTCGTTGTGTTATTTACCCTTTCTGCATGTTTATTTAAGATCTTAAATAATAACATTATTTATAACAGAATAATTTACTAAGTACTATCAATTCTTTTAAATAAATAAAAAGTACATATCTTTAAAATATCTATTTATTTAATTCTGTCACATTGTTTTTACGAAATTAAATTTTATTTTGTGTTTGTAAAATTAAGTCAAAATAAGCATTGCAAATAATAATCTATTTTAAATAATATAAATTAATTTTAATATTAAATTTAATTTTAGTTTGTTCATTGTTTTTGATGTTGAATCCATAATATTAATAATCTACGATTATTATGATGATTAAAAACCAATAGCCACCCTAAATCGCAATGTTGATAATTTCTTTTATATCTTTTTGATGTATGCTGTTTATTTAATTAGATTTCTTTTTTGTTATTAGCATTAATATATGAAACTTGGCCATAAATAGGTTAACATATTATCTTTGTGATAAACATCAGGATAGATTATTTATTGTATACAGGGTGATCTTTTTTAAAGTGACAGTGTTTTGAGCACCCTGTTGCGCGATCTAATAGCCAAAATAGCACAAAACTTGGTATTTAGACTAATCAAGACACGGGAAAAGAGATTCCGTAAAAATATGTATGTATATACATAGTTCCAAAAATCACCGCTAAGTCATTTCGTGGCGCTTTACAATGTATAAAATGTGAGAAATGGAAAATACTAACACATACAATCGCACTATTAAATTATTAATGTTTATTTACAGCGTTAACTTCCCCGGTGAGGAGTTAGACCACAATGAAAGTGAGCACTGTTCTCAGAAATAACACCGTGCATTCTGTGCACAACGTTCTCCACAGCCGTACGTAACATATCAAGAGTAATATCCCGCACTGTCTTCGTTATGTTTTCCTTTAGAATAGACAAATTTGATATTCCACCAACATAAACGCACGTTCCGGTTACGTGAGAGGTACGGCCACTGGAGCTCATTTATTTAAATTTACTTCAGCTGAGCTTATTTGTCGGAGCTGTCTACTATTTGCTTTTATAGCCCCTATTGCGGACACTGTCATTGCACAACATTTGCATTTTTCTTTCAAACCCGTGTTTTATGCTAATTCACATTATTGCAAACTAAAGCAGCGTCACAAAATACCCTAACAGTGACATTTGGAACTTATTTTTTTTCACGGAATCCTTTTCCCCATGTTTTGATTAGTCTAAATACCAAGTTTGGTGTCATTTCGGCTATAAGATCACGCTACAGGATTCTCCAAATACTGTCACTTTAAAAAAGATCACCCTATACTTTATAACTTTTCTTCGAATCATGCGACATTTCTCGAAGTTTACCAAACTATTATACTCAATCAAATTAATAAAATTCATGAATAAACAAAAAGTTCTATTTTATATGTTCTGGATACTGTATACTACCTGCTATTTAAAATTTGTTTTAGAATGTGCTGAAATTTTTCCGCTTAAAATCAATGTTTGACTATTCAACATGTAACCAGTTTATAACATTAGCAGTTGTAATATGTTTATTTTAAAATCTTGTCAATTCCTCTTCCACCATTAGGATCATTGTCTGTTGATTTTGGTTTGAAGATGTTATTCATCCTTAAAATATTTATCCTTATTTTAAATGATGGTCTTAATATTTATGATCTACAATTTTAGATCTTAAAGTTTTATACTCTGTAATACTTTTGAAGTCTTAACTGTTTTACTTAGAAACCAAAGACGAAAACCTATTTAGCATCTCTTATGGTGGAGCCAAAATACACCTGAAAAAAAATAGAGAGAACGCAATTAAACAACATTAAAGAGAATGCTCACCATCAGCAATGATTTTTGATATTGCGAATATTTATTATTAATTATCTAAAATGACAAACGAATATAATTGGTACATATTTAGAGCACAATCCATAGCATAATAAACATCAATATTTTTCTTTTAGATTATTTCGAATTTTTTTAAAAGTGCTGTGATTATACTTCTTGAAGTCTACGAATAATTAAAGTGAAACCACTTTTGAAATGCATGCGCAAAATTCTGTAGACCAAGAATAAAATGGCTCTAAAAACACGATTTTAATGTCAACAATACAAACTTCATGGTATGGTTTCTCATTCTATGCAATAATACTCGAAACTCAGAATAATTTTTTTGTAATGATTGTCTAACTATATTGACATAATCATAAATATAGCAATCTTAATTAACAATATAGTAAATCAACTTTGAAACTGCCACATGAACCCAAACAATTTTGATGAGGTGAGAAAAATAGCTCCACTATTGATAGAAAATTTCCTCTTCAAATATTTAGCAAAATATCTTTTTAAAATATTGCCTATGTGCCTCTGTAATTTTTCGTGCCTGTTCGATATTACCCCCGAATTTAATTACTCCCATGAATACTTAATTTCAAAATTCGGCACTAGATGGCAGCATCAGAATAAATTGTTAACGAGAGGCTTTCGCGAACCAAATCACAGTGCACTTGACAAGTAGTACAGCAAAAGGAAAGAGTGATGATAAAGTGGCCTTGATGTAAAACAACATTTTTACTTTTACTTGGCATATAAATCAATACAATTTAAAGCTCAAGTAAAAATCAAAACGCTTTAAAAATGACTTGTTTTTACAAATTAGTTGCGATGTTGTCACGAACTTGTCGTCTTCAGGATAGTTAAATAATACAAAATACCTTCATTTCTGACGACACATTTACTCCACATTAACATCCATAAACATTAATTATTAACACAAACATAAATTGTAGACATTTTTCCACATTATTCAAAGATACATATATTTTTCATCTTCCCGGGAGCGGGACTTCCGCTACCCCTGACAATCACAACAACCCATCGTTCCTCTCGCACCGACACGGCTCCGTCTCTCCCATACTAGCGTCTCGAGACAGAGCCTGGAACGTTGGCTCCCAGAAGATTTTGGCTATGATTCAGTGACTTGGCGATGTAAAGAATGCGATAAATTTCTCAGGCTAGAAAGTTTATCTCATAGTTAAACATGGCGGATTTCACAACTACGTATTCCGTTTTCCTTTAGATAAATGTATCGTTTACTATTGTTATATTTTTATAAATGTCTTCACCATATAAAATACATATAAAGTTTTTATCTATTTTATATATTGTGTTAAGATATAAGTAAACTATACTGCTTTGTCTTAATATTTCGAAAAAATATTAAAATTTGCAAATATAAATGAGCTAATCGACTGGCGCGAACTTCGTTTCAAATTGGACCGGGGTATAAGAAACCATAGGGTTGCTAAAATTAAGTCTGAACAATATTCACATTTTATACCGCCAAATTATTGCAATTACTTTGTTTAAGTGCGCATGCGTTAGAATTCCCATCTGGAGCAGATGTTCCGGGCCCGGTCTCGAGACACTGGTTTGTTGGTTTGTTTGTCGCTCAACGGTCATTTTTTGCACACGAGGGCTAATTAGACCGGGACTTACGGCTTAAAGTGGATTCCGAACCACTACAAACATCCATGCCCAAGGTGGGATTCGAACCCACGAACTGTTGAACCGAAGGCAAGCTCGAGACACTAGTTTCTCCCATTGGTTGACAACGAAATCGAAAGTTCTCGTTTCCCGAATGAAGCTTGATTTTCACATTAGTTAACATACATTTTAAAACTGTGTTTTGTTATAATTAAATTTATATTCACGCATCTATGACAGTTATTTTAATAATATGGACTCGCAAACTAAATAAGAAAATCTTTTAAAAGAATTAAAAATAATTTATTTGAACAACTAACATTTGATTTCATTTTGCTAGCAGAAAAAAAAATTTAATTGTATAATTTAAAATAATTTTTTCTCATTATCTAGAATTTAATCTCGATTACTTCGGGTAATTATTTAAATCAATGTATAACTATTTCAATGCAACGTACAAAAATATTAAAAATATTTAAAATAACTATTCTAAGGATAATTTATTAGAATAATTGACGTTTGATTGCATTTTTTCATAGAAAAATCATAACATAATTTTCTCTATTATATCTTTGATTTAATTAAAATAAGGACTTCATTATGTCTCTTTAAATTAATATATAATAATTATCTTAATCAATGTTTAATTACATACAATCAAAAAAATTAACTTTAATATATATATATAATTAATATTTTCTCATATAGTTTTAACTGTAAGATATCTATTCAAACAATAAGCAACATATATTATAATTTTAAGGTTATATTTAGCTATAAAAGAAAACATGGTAAAAACATTATTCTAAAGAAAATTCATTTGTATAATTAATATTTTTTGCATTTTGCTTAAGAAAAAATAATGTATTTAATTTAAAATGTATTTTATATTGTAGATGTCAGAAACTTAGATTTAGTTAAAAGGAACATTATATTGATTAAAATCAGTTTTTAACATTAAATATATGATTTCGCTGCGTTGATTTAAATTAATATCAAAATAATAATTATTTTAATAATATATGCAACCACAAAATATTTTTAAAAATTTTGGGGATAATTTATTTACACAATTGATATAGAGATATTCACTTTTTTGTATAAAAATTATATTAAACAAAATTTCCTCTGTTATATTTTCAACTTAGTTTTAGATAGTAAGGGCTTCATATTTATTTTATCCATTTCACATGATGATCAAAGAAAAGATTCTTTATATAAATAAATTTACAAAAACTGGTTTGTTATCTAATTTTAAATGCTCTTCAAGTAAGATTCATGTATTATCAGCTAATGATTTCGAACCTCTCTTGTAGAAAGGTTTTTAAACAAAAGGAAAATAGGTGCATATTTCTGCTCAGGAGTACTGCCGGAATAAATACTTGAGAGTTCCTTTGGTTTGTTTCCACAAAAATCAGGCACATTGTCCTCGATGAAATCTATACGGATGTCAAAATATTTAGAACAAGATAGCTTTACAACCGCATTTCAGCAATTACATCATTTGCAAAACATTCTAAAAGAAAATTTAAAAAAGAAAAGAGAATTATTGTGTAATAGATACTCGCGTGCATTCTCACAAGACATAAATGATCTCAGAATAAATACTAAATATTAAATTACAGACAGAATAAATATTAAATTACAGTAACATGATTAAATCTTTTAAGTTATTTGAATATACAAAGTCTAAAATATATATGTATATAGACATTCCCGTATCAAACAACTCCATATATTTTACTGGATTAGAGAAAACAATCCTCAATTTATAATATAATATACCTTTCCTGGAATTTTTCTGAATATGTATGGCATATAAGATCTCTGACAGATTATCTCATCACACTTAATAATTCTTTGAAGGACGACTACTTTTATAACTTCATTATTCATTAAATCATCATCTATCTCCAATTTAATATTGATTTAATTACAAGAATATTTGAATTATTGTAAGTAAGGCGACATTAAAAGCATATTTATATCACTCTTACATCTAAGGGAACTATAAGCTACTTATTTACAGTATGTAGAATATAAAAATTGTTTAGCATAGAAATAATTAAAATTTTTTTCAAAGATACATTTGAAAAATACTGAAATAAGTAGGAATAATAATACCACAACTTGTTATTAAAATCTCTAAAGTTTGGAAAACATAAATAGACAAATTATTCAACTGTCAAGAAAAAATGTGGCAACAATTAAATAAAAATAATTCTAATCAAGTACATGGAATCTTTAATTTTTATTAAAAAAAAACATATTTTGGAATATAAAAAAGGTTTTTCTCATAAATAATTAATTCATATGCTATTTGGATTTTATATATGCATACTGAATATTGCTCGTGGTAAAATTAAATGTAGGGAATAAAAACAATCTAGGGAATAAGTAAAGTTTTTTTGAAGTTGATATTGTTAATTTTTGCAATTTTTCGCCAATCGATATTTTTGCAATAAAGATTCTGTTCTAAATCTAATCAGTAGTTAACCGAAGTGTTTTTTTAAAAAATCTAATTTTGAATGAAAAACAAAGCCATTTCTTTAGTGCTCATGTTGAATAAATAGTAGAAGCATTAGTACATATTTACATGTAAAAAATAGAATAACTTGAAAAAAAGAAATGTTATTAAAAACACTCGAATCAAGTAACAAGTTTCAAGCTTTGCTTATATAATTAACTCTGCTTGTGTTTTAGAGAACTTCAAGAGCACTGAAAGATAATCAGATAACTGATAAAAAAAACTTCAACATTCGAGCTAAGAAGAAAAAATATTGTTAAGTCTCCCGGGCGTCATCAAGCGGCGCTGATAGCAGCAATTTTATGACGTAGCCGGCTTCTGCCTTTCTTGCTGCCTGATCGCACTCTACAATCACAACACGTGCTGCTTAGTTAGGTTTTATTTTTGAGCAGACGATTTCCGAAAGAACCAGCTTTTTGGAATACATCTATGAGGCCGAACATGGAATTAGTTGAGGTAAGTTTGCTACAAATAACCATTTCGTAGCGAATCTGTATTTCGAATTGTTTTAAGGAACCGAAAATAAAAATAACTGTGGTTTCATTTATTTATTTATTTATTTTTTATTTTGAGCTCATCATCTTTTGAAGGTCAAGTAGTGAACATTATTTTTTTTCTTTTGCTTTCTTTAATTTGATTTATATCGTGATTCGCTTCTAAATTCTAGATTCAGTTTCTTTCGAAATCTTCTAATGAGCTTAGCTTTCTTTTCCCTGTCCAAATATATAGGATTAAAGTCAGATCAAGTGTTTTACTTCTTACCCGAAAAAATATTGATTTTAACTTAATGATAGGTTATTGATCTTTAAACTTTTACAGTAAGTGATTATTTATCATGTTTATTTAATAAATATTTAAAAAGCATTTTGATTTTTGGTCTCGTAATTCAGTTTAAAATTTAATTAAAATTTCAGGAAACTAAAACTGAATTTAAATGTATTACATTGAAACTATGAAAAAAGAGATTTCTTTTATGTATATATCCTCATCATATTTCAATTTCTTTAATGGAAAATTTACGGGGAATTCATAATGTTATTTTTATTCTATTAATTTACACTACTATTTAATGTAAATGCTATTTATAATTAGTAATATAAATAAATGAATTATTTTTATAATTTATAGAATTATATTCGAGATATATATATATATATATATATATATATATATATATATATATATATATATATATATATATATATATATATATATATATATCATATTTTTAATAATATATAATCTTGAAATCGTTAATTAAACAGTACTGACTAGAGGTTATTATCTTTATTTGTTATTTAAGTACTATTTTTAATTTGAAGTAACTGCCTTAATTTTTGTTATAAAAACAAAATGAACTTGTTATCGTTTTTATTGATAATTTACATCTGTTTCTTAATATTGCTTGCAAAATATATTAGCAACACCAGAAGCATGTTCATGTTCAACTCTGCATTTGGTAATGCTCAAAATGTAACTTAAATTTTTAAGAGAAAAATTAAAATTTTTGGAATAATTTTTATTTAATTTATATATTATCTAATTCAAAAACTTAAAATATAAAACGTTTACTTTAGATACATTGTTTTATGATTCTTTTTTTGACCTAATATCATTTTCCCGTTCATTACACTGATTCTAAATAGCTATCTAATGCATTTTTTTTATCAAAACTATCATAAATAATTCAGAGAAAATTAGTACTGTAATATTCATGATTATATAAAAACGGGTTTCAAACTGGCCAAAAATACTTTAAACTAGATCAATTTCATTACATGATTAAGGCATTTACACTTATTTTTTTCAGTGTTATTTGTTTATCTTGCTTAGATCATTTATATCCAATCAATCCTATGCTTCTAAACAAGCGGACGAATTTTAAATTTACGGAGTCGAATCCGGCTCTAATTTTGAGAGTCTGTGCTTAACAATACAAATATACAAAAAAGTAATTGAAAAACTTTTATATTTTATTTTGAGTTCATTATTTAGTATAATGTCAATAATGAAAAGAACAAATATGCAAGTTTCAAAAAAATTAGTTTTTTTTATAAAAAAATTATAACAATTATTAAAAATGTAGAGAAAATACAATGAGATTCGGAATATTCTACCGGGTTCATATAGTTTGAATATTCCAAATTATTACTGATATTTTATTTTCCCATTCAAAATTTGGAGAAATAATTTAAGAAACATGGAGACTTTTTAGTGTAATAAGCTTTACTTCAAGGTGCTAATTTGTAATTTATGTCTTTATTGAAATTTTTTGCTGAAGTAAAGGATATTCGAGAATCAAAATAATATGTCTCCAAAAGATGACTTAATTTGTCACTCATTTACGTTTATGTATATGTGTATATATCTGAAAAAGGTGGCATTTAAATGAAAATAATGTTTATTCTTTTAATTTTTGGTTTGATTTGATATTACAAGACTTTGCTATAATCATAGTCAAGGTGACGTTATTGTAACAACAACTCAACTCATTATTGATAGCAAGTAAATAAATACAAGCACTAGTCAAAAATTAGAAGTTAATCATGGTATAACTATTTCATAAAAAATATTTTTTCAAGTTAAGATGATTCAACTGCTACTAAAGAATTTTGCTTGTCTGCTAGTAAAAGTTTGCTTGCTTATCGAAAATACTATTAGTTATTCGATTTTTTGTTAGAATTTGTATTAAAAGTCTGTTTTTCTTTTGTTAGAATTTATTTTAAGCTAAATGAATCGCAAATTATTACTTAAAAATATTTCTAAATATGATTTTTTATATGTAATGTTTATAATTATTTATAAAAAATTTAAATATGATTTTAAAAAATTCTTTAAATATGATTTAGGAGAAGTAAAAATTATTAAAGAAAGAGGTTGTAATTATTTTAAAACCTTTTTATAATATCGGCTTATATGGTCTGAAAAATAAAAAGATTTTTCAGTTAATCAGTTATAGCGGAATTCTCTTCCAATATGAAAGAGTTATTACACAGCTGCATTGCAGCTGAATTTAGAATCGGAAATGGACTCAGTTGAGTAAATATGATTTCCCGCTCTGTAATGCGTAAATCTATTGCGTTTCTTAAACTCGAAAATGTTTATGATGCATTTGTTAACATCATGGATTCTTTTCCAGTCCTCTGATTTGATATGGTATTGACTTCGGAAATTTTTCAGGAAGTGTCCTTCATTAAGCAAAACATCGAATCAATCGTATTGTAATTAAAATTAAATGCCTCGTTGCATTTCCATCGTATTTATTTGTTAGACGTCGCTCTAATAAAAGGGAGCGAAGCGAAATTATTTCAATAAGTAGTGCGAAATTAGCGGCCATCAAATTTTATAAGATAATAAGGCTACAATCAGAACAGTAGAAGATTGATGTTACATTATTAAGTTGTCAGATTGAAGAATCGTGATCTTATATTTTCTTAAAAGTTTGTTTAATACTAATTAAAGTAATAGTAATAAAAATGTTTTTAACAAACAAAAAAAAACGGGTGTAAGCTTTTTTTTAAATAAAAATTTTACATTTGTTTAGGTAACCGTTTATTTAAACTGCGAAAATTAATCTGAAGATTGGTATAAATACTTTAAATATAATTGAAAGAAATAAAAATTAATATAAATTTATTTAAAATATAATGTGGATGTGTAAAATCCCCATCGACCAGAAAGAAAGACGCCAGACCACACGATTTTTCATTCACGATAAAAAATGTTTACTAAATATCGATGGTCGCCTATAAAAAGTTATTCTTTTTAGGCTTCTCATTTATTTTATTTTAGCTTTATTTTGTTTTTAATATAATATTTAAAGTACCGTGTTATGTTTTTTTATTTTTGCAAATAAACTGCCACAAATTTAATCACATATTCTAAAATATTAATTTCAACGCTTTTTATAAAAATTTTAACTTTTAACTCTCATTAAATATACACTGGGTGACAATCTGGTATACATTTGGCAGAATTTGTACCAACTTAAACAGCCGATGGGATTTTGCAGACTTACCTCATAATATAGAAATAGAAAATTAAAATAAAAGCAAGAATCTTGTATGTATAATTTACAAATGCATCATATAATTCACTGAATGATAATTAGACAAAAAATTACAATTTTATTTCTGATATATCTTTTTCCTTACGAACAATGGTTTCGCTGACTTTCGAGAAAAGCAGACACCTTAACACAAATTCATGTTGAAACATTATTTAAAAGCTTACGTGCTGAAGACATGTAGCTCTTGTACTTTTCATAATATTACTATCATGCACCAGTAGTGCCAAGGTCTGTTGGATGAATTGCCTTCTTATTCACCAAAGGTGTGGCTGGGGCACTTTTAATAGATCGTGCTTGCGATATCCTCAAAGTGAAATAATACCTTTGGAGATGGCAGGTCAAGTACTGGGGGTCTTCTGCTTGATCCTTCCTTCTAGATTACGAAGCCTCCCATTCGGCTGATTCTACTTACTGGTAGAACCCAACTCTGAGCTACAGGGAATATTCTGATTCAACAGTTGTCATGCCCTGGTGAAAAATAAGTAAGTTATCGGATCTTGTGCATTTCCACTGTGGTGTTAAAAAAAAAAAGCTTTTTTCTCGTTTTTAAAAAAATTATTGTTTTTGTCCATTTTAGCGAACGTGTTTTCAACATTCCCGATATTCAACTTCGCTATTGGATACGCATTGAAAGGAATCCCGACTTGTCAGTAATTAATAATTTTATTACCAGTGAAAAAAATATAGTGAAATGTTCCCTACTTCATTTGATTTGATCCATGAGATCTTATTTCGGGGAGAAAAGCAGCTTTATTAATAAAATTGATTACATATTAAATATATCCTTAAAAATATTAGATGTATATCGTTATTTTTCCTAATCCTTTCTTAATCAAGGTACGTGTTTTCCATAGGAAGCCATGGCCTGCCAAAGCTGGCTGATTTATTCACAAGTATATCAAAAATTTTAAAAATATCTTCTATTGAGTAGAAACTAAGCCAAATTAACAGCAAAATTGCAAAATTAATTAATTATCCGATAAATTATTTTGCAATTGCGATGAAGAAATAAATTATCTTAAGAGCTTCAGTGTAAAATAAAATGCTTTTAATTTAGCGAGACATTAAAAGAATCGGAGATGGCTTCACAATAAACCAAAAAAAAATTTTTTTTCTTCTGTTTCTCAAAACTAGGTTGTATTATTTTCCTAAGCAAAAATTAACTTTTCAGATGAAAGGATTGTATCTTGCATTCACTCATTAAACATTAACTGAACTACTTTCAGCTAATGGTTATTTAATCTCTTCGTTTCAGTTACCGTAATGTTTAAGTGCGTCTTTTTAAATAATGTTCAGTTTTTAATTTAAAATTAATGTTCTCTCCCCCCCCCAAAAAAAAAACTTAGCGGAGCGCAATTTTTCAAGCGCGAAATATTTTGATGACCTAAGCTGTCGGCAAAGAATTTTAAAACCTAATTCGGCAAAGGAAAAATTAACTAAAAGCTATACGCTTTACTGCCCCTTTTATTAATTAAAAAAATTTTTAATGAACATTCTCCTTAGGTAATGATAAATAAATTTTAGTTGAAATATTCAGATTAAAACACACAATACTCTTTCAGATTACTATTAGGAATATTTAAATAAATTAAAAAGGAGCTGAATGAGTTCGAGTACTATTCTTTTGAATTCAGATTATTTATTTCTGCCTCAAAATAACTGAGTTTATCCACAGAGAAAATCAATATTATCAGGACTTGTTGGTATCTTGAATTATAAATTTCCTCAAATATAAATCAAAATGCCCTCATATTTAGTAAGTCAGCCGAAATTCAAATGTGCCAAATTTTTCTCCTATAAAAGTTATGTGAATAAAAGTATCCATACTTAATATTGAGATCCATTTAAAAATGTGTCAAAGAAAAAATAATACGAATTACAGTTTTGAAATATTTTATGTGTAAATTTATTTTTAAAAAATGAAAATGAAATCAACAATCAAATGTATTTATACTTATCACTTATTTCATTCAGGAAATTTATTTGTTATTTTTGACTAAATTGTTGATTGATATTAATTTACGTTATTCTCAAAACGTTTGGAAAACAAAGTAGGTAGTTTTCTTGTCTCCTCTTGTCGAAAATTGAACGTATGTTCCTATGGCAGGAAATAATCTTGTGCTAGTCAACGTTAGTACAATACAATCAGTTCTCTAAATCCATTAACTCCATATAAATTCTAGCAAGATCACTGGAAATAAATGTTAAGTTTATAATATTTTTCTGAATGACTACCTTTATCTTGGCGATGATATTTGACTATTTTAGGCATATTTTGCCGTTGATTTCGGGATATTTGGAGTGATTTCGTGTACCTGCTTAAAAATTGAAATATTCAAGTATGTTTGGCGATAATTTTCATAATTCTCATGCATTTTATAAAAATTACAATTTTAAAATAAAAGAGCGCCGCATCATCTTTTTCATAGCACAGTAATTTTGGTGCACATTCGGTAATCGCATTTTTAATGTTTATTTTAATGAAGCTTTAAAAATACCCGCATTTTTATTGGTGATAGTGCTTTTTTAGAATTCACTCGCAACATCATGATT
Source organism: Latrodectus hesperus (assembly GCA_037975125.1). Lineage (NCBI taxonomy): Eukaryota > Metazoa > Arthropoda > Arachnida > Araneae > Theridiidae > Latrodectus > Latrodectus hesperus. The sequence continues at coordinate 94,492,386 of CM075855.1, read as the reverse complement.
AGGTGAAAAAATTTTATTTCATTTGTTTCTTAAGCATATTTTTTTTTGTAATGAATATCAAAATAACTGTTTTAAGCTTCGATAATTTTGTACAGGCTCTAAAATGGTCTCGGTACAGGTAATTTTTACATCATCATAAATGTTAATAAAACTACTCTTAAAAATTTGAAATGAAAAATTTTAAAGATTAATTTTAATTAAGATAAAAAAAACTTAAAAAATGAATCTTAGTTTTTATTTGTTAATCCTATCATTTTCTTTATTACCAAGGATAAGAAAATTTAATAACACGTACACTTGTTTTTATATATTTGACTTTTCTTATTTATAAACTATTTTTAATTTATTAAATTTATTTCAATAATTTTAAATTTATACTTACATTTATTCCTTTTCATAAAGCTAAAGCGCGCATCAACATTCATTTATTCTCACTTGGCTAATATACGAGTTTTTCTATGTCTGCTGCCTTGTCTGGAGGCGCATCATAAAAATCAAAATTTCCGACCTCAGCATTAAATTAAGGCATCTTTTGACTATAAACTCCGTTGCAAACATAAAACGGAAACTCTGTGTAAGTCTAAAGGTCATTGAAACTAGAATTTTCATGTCAGTCATATGACCGAAGTTTATAGCGGTATCACCTGGAGCACTTCTGAAAAATTTACATTCGTTATATTTAAACTTATAATGAAAATGTGGTGACACAATAAAACAAAGCTTAGATGCATTTTATAATATGATTCATATTCTTCAGACTATACTTAGATATTTTATAACTCATGAGCGCTGCAAAACACACTTACATTATAAATATCCCTTAAAACTTTTTGAGTATCATCGTTAAAAGACTTAAGTACCCCTTAAGGCTTTTTAAGCGTTAATTTTTCAAATTAGATTTCATTTTAATTTCATTTTTTACGTCTAACCAACAAAAAGTAAAATATTTAAATATTAAGGTCAAGTTTAGTGAAGTAAAATATAAAATCTTTGCGTCATATCATTCCGTCTGAGCAATAGACAAATGGAAATGAAGTGCAATAACCTAATTCCCATCTGTGTGCAGATTAAACATTCACACAGGTATTTATTTCGTCAATAATCATAATTTCGTGATTGAAAATTATGAGATGCCTGATTGTGATCAGAAATAGGAAGCTGAAAATGTATTAAAAATAAACCGATTAACTGTGTTAGATGTAAATATTCAATATATGCTCATTTTGGCGACGTTTGTAGTAAATTACGGAGGAAAATCACTTTTCGATTAATAATCCTTAAAGTAGAATTTAATTATATAAATATGTAAAATTAAAAACATGTCAAAAGAGATGATGAAATTTCAAAATTCAAATATAACTGCTATAAAAAAATGAGCTTCAAAATTTTCCTTAAGAAAAATTATATTTCATAATTTATTGCATTACTTATTGGTGTAAATGTCAAATGTATTAATCACGATAATTTTAATCCATAAAAATTATGGTGTGTCATAGGTAATAGTAAAAGTGTTCAATTTTTACTTTCATGATGACATATCAAATATTTTATTGATATCATAGATTTGAATGGAAAAAAGTCTAGATGTGTAAGCTTTATTTGACATATTCTAAGAGAAAATATGAAATTTGATTCTTGGGCAATATTTCTTGAATTCAATTCCAATCTTAAAAAAAGTTCTGAATCGAAAATAGTTTTACTGACGTGTGTAGGAAAACAACATTTGACAAGTAATTGGAATAACGTTAATCGAAGTAACATTTTTTTTTACTTGACTGCTTACACGAATATTAATTATAGCAGAAGTTCAATTTCAATTATATCTCGTGTAAATTAATATTTGTATTATTTCTTTCTCATCACTTAACTATTACAGTTTAAATCAGGAGCTCTGGTTTAATCATAATTTATAGGTTAAAGTGGATTTTGAATCATATATTAAACACCCGAGTGAACTCACTGTCGAACTGAAGACCAAAAAGCTGAATCGTACGGCTACTTGCTGTGAGATAGTGTTTCTGAGAACATGCTAGAATTTAATATTTGTAAGCGCAGGGATACTTCATCCGTAGTGGCCAGTAGGATCATTATAGACATTCAAGTTTGAAATGTGATACGAACCCACGAACTGTTGAGAACTGATGGCTAGAGCGCTTCTCATTCACCTGCTTACTCGGTTAAATGTCTACCCAAGTAAATTTAACCGAGTATCCCAAACCGAGGAAACACTACCCGAGTAAATTTAATATTTATAAACGCAGGAATACCTTATCCCTAACGGCCAGAGGGGTCATTATAGACATTAAAGTTTGAAATGTGATACGAACCCACGAACTGTTGAGAACTGATGGCCAGAGCGCTACTCACTCACCTGCTTACTCGGTGAAATGTCTACCCAAGTAAATTTAACCGAGTATCCCCAACCGAAGAAACACTACCCGAGTAAATTTAATATTTATAAACGCAGGAATACCTTATCCCTAACGGCCAGAGGGGTCATTATAGACATTCAAGTTTGAAATGTGATACGAACCCACGAACTGTTGAGAACTGATGGCCAGAGCGCTACTCACTCACCTGCTTACTCGGTGAAATGTCTACCCAAGTAAATTTAACCGAGTATCCCCAACCGAGGAAACACTACCCGAGTAAATTTAATATTTATAAACGCAGGAATACCTTATCCCTAACGGCCAGAGGGGTCATTATAGACATTCAAGTTTGAAATGTGATACGAACCCACGAACTGTTGAGAACTGATAACCAGAGCGCTACTCACTCACCTGCTTACTCGGTGAAATGTCTACCCAAGTAAATTTAACCGAGTATCCCCAACCGAGGAAACACTACCCGAGTAAATTTAATATTTATAAACGCAGGAATACCTTATCCCTAACGGCCAGAGGGGTCATTATAGACATTCAAGTTTGAAATGTGATACGAACCCACGAACTGTTGAGAACTGATGGCCAGAGCGCTACTCACTCACCTGCTTACTCGGTGAAATGTCTACCCAAGTAAATTTAACCGAGTATCCCCAACCGAGGAAACACTACCCGAGTAAATTTAATATTTATAAACGCAGGAATACCTTATCCCTAACGGCCAGAGGGGTCATTATAGACATTCAAGTTTGAAATGTGATACGAACCCACGAACTGTTGAGAACTGATGGCCATAGCGCTACTCACTCACCTGCTTACTCGGTGAAATGTCTACCCAAGTAAATTTAACCGAGTATCCCCTACCGAGGAAACACTACCCGAGTAAATTTAATATTTATAAACGCAGGAATACCTTATCCCTAACGGCCAGAGGGGTCATTATAGACATTCAAGTTTGAAATGTGATACGAACCCACGAACTGTTGAGAACTGATGGCCAGAGCGCTACTCACTCACCTGCTTACTCGGTGAAATGTCTACCCAAGTAAATTTAACCGAGTATCCCCAACCGAGGAAACACTACCCGAGTAAATTTAATATTTATAAACGCAGGAATACCTTATCCCTAACGGCCAGAGGGGTCATTATAGACATTCAAGTTTGAAATGTGATACGAACCCACGAACTGTTGAGAACTGATGGCCAGAGCGCTACTCACTCACCTGCTTACTCGGTGAAATGTCTACCCAAGTAAATTTAACCGAGTATCCCCTACCGAGGAAACACTACCCGAGTAAATTTAATATTTATAAACGCAGGAATACCTTATCCCTAACGGCCAGAGGGGTCATTATAGACATTCAAGTTTGAAATGTGATACGAACCCACGAACTGTTGAGAACTGATGGCCAGAGCGCTACTCACTCACCTGCTTACTCGGTGAAATGTCTACCCAAGTAAATTTAACCGAGTATCCCCAACCGAGGAAACACTACCCGAGTAAATTTAATATTTATAAACGCAGGAATACCTTATCCCTAGCCAGAGTGGTCATTATAGACACTCAAGCTCGAAGTGTAAATCGAACACTAGAATTGTTGAACAGAAGGTCTGAGCGCTAACCATCAGCTGCTAACCCATCTAGTATTCTTGAGAACATGCTAAAATGTAATATAAATAAACGTCAGACAGGCGCAACCGCAAAAAGGCTAAAGCGATCATTATAGGCATTCAAACTTGAAGTATGAATCGAAGTATCCACACACGAATTGTAGAAGTGAAAAAAATGAAAAAGGTATACCACTTTTGTTTGCAATATTACCATTTATTTTCGGAGTGAAAGAAAAGAACATAGGACGCGATTTTTACTATTCAACAAGGAAAGAACAAATTTCTCTATAATACCAGGACACTTCTACAGGGTTTACCTCCAGGCGAATCCAATAATAACAGGTTGTTACGTAACAATGAACCCGTTGCGAAAAATGATTATTGTAACTGTCGCTTTAAACTTGTTTTAAGGTTATAAGTGTAATTTTAAAACTAACAAAAAGTTTTATATTATTGTCTTCTATTTATTTTTTTAAGTAACTATATTTATTAAGTTAAATGAAACACTCGAAAAATTAAGGATTTAAAAATTAAGTGATTACCATACCAATAATAAAGTATATGTGTTCGTTTGAAAAATGCCTTGATTTTTAATCATCAGCAAAATAATAGGAAAATAAAAATAAATAAATAAAAAAACTCTCCTACTTTTTGTAAAATTTTCCAAAATTTGGTTAAATTTTTAATTATATAATTTTTTGAAGGCCAGGATAGCCTTGTAGAAGAACCGCATTTTTTTATAGCGGAAAATATCAAATTCGACATTAGCCAGAGTTGAACAAGAGGAGAAAACTCCTGTTTTTTCCTTTCTACTCGCCTCTTCAGATCTATCTAGACATTTTCTCTTGCGATACTTTAATGTGGTCTATCCATGTGGAATTCTGATGGAATTCAAATTAAGCAGGAAAATCTCAAATTAGGTTTTACAAATTCAATTGGTTTGGTGTCATATAGATTTTACATTGCTGTTTTTGCTGTATAAATGTGTGTATTATAGCTTAATACATAAATCAAAAACAATAAAAAAATTCAAAAAGCGTTCGTAAAAATAAAAAATAAAAATATGAGTAACAATTAATGTTGTTATCAGTTATTCAATTCTTATGTTTTTTTTAATTTCATATCTGGTGTATCACCCTTCAGAAAACTTGAGTTTAGATGTTTATAGTGGTTCGGAATCCACACACTTTAAACCTTAGGCTCCAGTGTAATTAGCCCTCGCGCGCAGAAAATGACCATTGAGTGACAAACTAACCTAACCAATAATCATTTAGGATTTTCTCTAGCCGAAATGAGTTATTTTTGAGAATTAAATAAAATAACAATACAATGATTCATTGAAAAAAAATCCATTTACTTAGGCCTCCATAAATTTAACAATAATCATGAGATTAGCAGGATTTAAGCAATTTTAGGGTTAAGTTATATGAATTCGTGGAAAAGAAAATTTAGAGTACCATTTCATTCAAATTTCATTGAAGGTGGATGAGGATAATGAATTGTTTCCAGCTTGTGTATTGTTTCACTGAGAATTATGACCGCTACCACAACTTCTCGTACTTTAGTCGGATATTTTTTTAGCTAAAATATATTTGTGAGTCATGTAGCGACACTTGTATTTGTATATATACAATCACGTTTTAAATCATTTTTATTAAGTATCCTTATTTCGTAAGACATTAATTTCTCCATTGTATAATTAGAATTTTTTTTTATTTTACTGCAATTTGCATTTCACATAAAATTAATTAATTTTTCAATATTAGGATATTTGCAATATTTTTCCTGCTGCCAATTTCTTCTGACCAAGGCCGCTAAACTTAGTCAACTACCTTGTAATTTTGTATCAAGCTAAAGTTAAAAGGCCCACGCGCCTGAGTTTTCATCCTGTGCCGGACATTGCACCCTAGTTCTTTCACTACGACGATCCTTATAAATGGTCTAATTTATCGGTCAGGTATAAAAACCTGCTACCTCCCGGTCACTGCGCTCCCATTTTTTTTATTATATTCTGCAACTAATAATTTAAAGTTCGATTATATATTTTTAGTCGTGAAAATGTTATAAACATAATTTTAACTATTATTTATTTACAACTGTCGGTGAGTGAATATTTTTTCCTTGTAAAATGCCCGAACTCGACGCATCATCCAATCATCAGTTTGAGTACAAAATGCCTACCTAAACTTTCCTTTTCGTGTCTTCTTTCATGTTTTAAGAAAGATTCTGACAATAGATGAAAATTACAAAAGCGCTTGTTGAGATTTATCAGTAATTAAAATCCTCATATGCATGAAAAAGCAGCCTTCATTTTCAAGTTCGAGCTCCTCCATTTTATAAAATTTTTATATTGGTCAATATTTTCCGTTATATAATATTTCAATGCGTGAATTATTTTAGTTTTCTTTTTCTGAATGAGGAAATTCATGTAAGTAATCTGATTACGGTCCCATGGAGTTCGTATGTTTGACTAATCACCTTTCAGGAAGTTTTAAATATTGTAGCTTGTGGTATTTTTAGAAATATATATCCCTGTAGATTTAAGTTTCGCGAGGCGATTGTGAAGCACTGACCACACCAAAAATGTTTTTCTACATGATAAACTATGATCTATATCTCTGTAACCGTAGCTGCACAGGAGAAAGAATTCTAAAGAGTAAAAGTAAAGTTAGTAGAGAGCTTGACTAATCGCTTGAGAGCGTAAGAGTGTGGGTTCGATTCCCACCATGGCCCTGGGTGTTTTCTTCATTATTCTTCTGTGGTTGTACATCTGTCATTGTGCTATTTGTCCTATTATCGACGAAGACTTACAAGCGGATCTCAAGAATCAAGTATACAAGTCTGAATATATGTAATGTAATAAAATAAAAAAAATAAATAAAATAGTAGCTTTAAGAATAAATTTTTTTTCTCCTGTAAAAATAATATGAAAAGCTATTTGTAATTTTGACCAGTTTTAGATAAGTAATGCGCATGATGCAATTTTTCAGACAAAGCAAACAGATTATTGTTTACTTTAATGCATTCCGCATGTGTACATTATATATATATATATATATATATATATATATATATATATATATATATATATATATATATATATATATATATATATATATATATATATATACACACACACACACACACACACAGAGAAAGAGTATTAGAATATATCAATGTATACTTTTAACTATCTTATATTTACAGAAAAGTTTCTGAAAGAAATTCCATACTTCGTGGCCCTGCTTCAAAATTCGATGATGAATCCCAAGTGTTGACCTCCGCGTCTTTATGAATGAGAAAAGGACGTGTCTCTCCTTGGGATCGAGGGGTGAAGTGCTAATTCGTCCTCTTTTCCACGCCTGTCTCTTCTCAAGATCTTCCTCATTAATCTTTTCTCGAAGAAAGAAATAATGCGCCTCTCTTGATTTAGTTTTACGATGACTCGGATGACGACCTTAGCGACCCGGGTCGGAATGATTCCTTGGAACTTCTAAATTGCAGTTTTGTTCCATGGTTTCGAAATGGGCCATCTCAGTTACCCAATTAGGGATTTAACTGCTTTTTCTGCAATTTATTTGGAACGAAGAATGAGGAATTCAACGATAAATGATGCTTTTGAATTAAAGTTATACATTTATCATTGTCTAAGTAGTAACTAAGATTTTCATCTGTAAATAGTGGTTAAAGTTATCAGGAAAAAATGTCTTATTCATTATCTTCACAATCGATTTTAGAATTGGTTAGATAGATTATTTTAGTTATTAGTTGCATGAAGTAACAAGTTTTTCGAATATTTTTGGCTTAGGAAATATTTACATATTGTTTTGATTAGTCACAAACAGCCGTGCTTTTTAGACAGAATTTCTCAATTTAGAATCTTGAGACTATTAAATTTCAAAATGTGGAAGCTGTGTTTATCCTTTCGATTTGCATGGACAATTGGTTTCCATCAAAACATGTTAAAAAGCCTTACCACAGCATTTAGCTATATTTTCTGTCATTTATGATACATTAAAAATCAAATATTGATTTTATAATACGACTTGTAAATTCCAAAATTTTGATCTCAGAAAAATCTACTTTAAAAGTTTATTACATACTGAATATTTATTAGTCTTTTTTCTAATTTTTCGTATTCGAGCAACTAAAATTTCTATTAAATAAAGTCAGGGTTTTAATTCATAAAATGTCATGTTTTCATATTTAATTTTCCTTGACCCAAATATCATCAGAATAAGTATGTACAGCCATGTCGTCCAGTCACGTGACTTGTTGGTATTATAAATAAAAGGTGGGCTTTAGGAAAGAAAGCTGTCAATGTGTTCGTAGGTTAAATAACTTCCTCCTTATATATTAAATAGTAAAACCATATAATCGTGTATTTTCTTCTATAATAATGAGAAAAATACGCGCCTTTGTTTAATAGTATCGTATAAAAGGCAATCCCTATTACTTAACATTCTTGTTCTAAAGTAGCCAGAATTGAGAAATACACCAAAAGTAGAAGCTGTTGAGTGAGGGATTTAAATTTTCTAACTTTTAGAACTGTGAATGGATCATTATAAAAATCAATACCCGAGCTGGTATCTGAACAGTTAACTTCCTTGTCTGTCTGTTCAGCAGTTCATTATATATATATATATATATATATATATATATATATATATATATATATATATATATATATATATATATATATATATATATATATATATATATATATACATACACACTGCTCAAAACAATTAAAGGATATTGCGGTTTTAGATGGATCTTGTGGCTGGGAAACTTTTTAGCTGATTGATACGTGGTCGACAGACGTAGTAGGTTATACGAGAATAAATTACACATGTTTGGCAGAAAAAATGCATTTTATTGCGACTTTGTGTACAAAAGGAAAAAAACACAATTTGTGCATATGAGAAAAAAAGAATAAAAAAGGTGTTGTCTTCAAAGGAAGTCATTTTCAGTATGGGGTATGGTTTCCACGGACGGCCATCAACGTTGAACACCTTTGAGGCATGGAGTCAATGAGGCTATTAATCACGAGTTAGGGTATTCTGTCCCACTCTTCCAGAAGAGCACTTCCCAGTTCTTGGCAAGTTTGTGAGGGTGGTTGGTGACCAGCAACTCGTCTTCCTAGAGCGTCCCAAACATGTTCTATTGGATTCATGTCTGGAGAACACGCTGGCCATTCCATTCGTACGATTCCTTCCTTGAAAAGGAAATCCTCCACCAGGTTAGCACGATGTGGCCTGCAGTTATCGTCCATTAAAATGAAGTCATCTCCGATTGCTGCAGCGTAAAGGACTACAATAGGTCTGAAGATTTCATCCCTATATCAGCGACCAGTCAGAGGTCCATTTTGAATGATATAGAGGCCTGTGTGCCCGTCAATGGAGATGCCACCATACACCAACACTCCCCCACCACCAAATCTGACACTTTCGTGCACGAACGCTGGATTATTCCTACTGCCAAGGTCCTACCAGATGAAAATACGCCTATTATCAGGATGAACAGAAAAACGGTACTTGTCAGAAAAAAACATTGCTCCATTCATTTCTCCTCCAGTTCACATGCTCTGTTGCCCACTCCCTGCGGTCACGACGATGCCTTGATGTTATTTTAACACCTACCATCGGTCGGCGAGCATACAGACCTACACCATGGAGCCGGTTTCGGACAGCCTGAGTTGAAACCGTGGTGTCAGTAGCCGAGCGAAGGTGTTGTTGGAGAAGAGTAGCGTTCATATTTCGGTGTCTCCGAGCCGTTAACACTAAATAACGATCTTCATTGGGCGTTGTTGACCGTCTACGACCTTGCCCTGGTCTTCGGCCTGCACTTCCAGTCTCCAAAAACGGTTCCAGATCCTGGAAATCACACTTTGTAACACTCCAATGGCTTGCGCTACTCCGGCTTGAGTTTTGCCCCCTTCTAACCTACCAACAATTCTCCAAGCTTCTGAATCGGGTAAATGACTTCACTGAGACATCGTACTCATCGAAACAAAGCAGTCACTGAATACTGATCATCCTTGTATTCAGTGTCTTTTATTCAGTTGAAAGTCAAATTTCATTCACTACCGCTGAAGTGACGTTTTTGACGTCGAACTCAAAATTAGCATACTCCACAGTTTGAAAATCAGAAAAATTTTCCTTTGTGATTCTCTTCTTCCATTTTCAGCAAAAAAAATTTCGTTTATATCTTTATTTTATGTAAAACTTACAATATCCTTTAATTGTTTTGAGCAGTATGTGTGTGATATATATATATATATATATATATATATATATATATATATATATATATATATATATATATATATATATATATATATATATATATATATAGTTTAGACCTTTTTGTCAGTTAAATTACCGAAGTTATTTAAAAATATCATGTGCACTTATATGTATATATAACATTGTAATTATATTGTTATTGTCCAATTGTCCATTATTATATTTTTTAAGTTTGGAAAATTTTGATATTAATTTTTTTTTCAAGAAAAATATATATATATATATATATATATATATATATATATATATATATATATATATATATATATATAATGTATGTATGTACATATGTATAAGAAAAATTTTCGGGAATTTCTGTGATAAAATTAACATAATCTCGCTTATGTCTTTTTATGTGAAACAAAATAATTTATGTTATATCTAAAATGAAAAAAGAGTTAACAATCCTGCCATTTGGTGATGAATTAGTGATATCGCCTGTTTCTTCAGTAAGTCGCAACTGCTACTGTTTCACGCATCAAATTAATCATGTGTTCGTGATTATTCCAAAAAATTTAGCTCATTTCCCTGAAAAGATAAGTTTATTTTTCATCTTAGAATTTCAAATGCACTTTCCCAAACATAAATTTGGGATCTTTTAATTCTCATGGCTATTATTCCCAATATGAACTGCAGCGAAGTAAGATGGTGGCGCCAGCGGCATCTGTCAACGCGTCATCTTCAGTCGCCGTAATGAATTCTTCGAGTTACTGCCCTACTTTTTGATAGATGCTGTTCAGAAGTGTTTTTGAAAGCCAAGAGATAACGAAAGATGGAAGTAGATTTTTTTATAGAAAAGAAGTCATTAATTTCGCGTGCTTTCAATAAACAGTTTCTTGGGAAACATATATGAATTTAGGCTTAAATGACAAGATCTTGTCGTCGTTGTTTTTGTCCCGTCACATTTCTAATAAAAAAATTAAATGAGAAAAAGTTCTTGGTGCATAGGTTTAACAAATATGTTTTTTTTCTTCTAGCAATCAGATTTGGGATCAGTCAGATTTAGAGATTAAAATAAACAAAATGAAATATCCTAATATTGGCCTCAGGAAAAAATTTTCTATTTATAGTCTCTTTATATAAATTATATGGTAAAGTTCATATATATATATAGATTCATCGCTTCATTCTAACCTTATAATGTTCAATAAAACCTCTTAAGAGTTTCTTTGTTTATAGTTAAACTCGATCATTGATGACAGTTTAATATTAAATACTAGGTGCTAAAATTTGAAGTATCTGCAAGATACAAATTGGTACAAAAATTTGAAAGGTACAAATGGGAAAAAAATTTGAAGAGTACAAATTGATTCGAATTTTGAGCAGGATACTTGTAACAATTTGCATTCTATTGAAAAATTTTTACCACTTTGTATCCTGTTGAAAATGTCTTACAATTTTGTATTCTGACTGTTAGCTGTTTGCAAATTATAACTTGTTTATTTTAAAATTCGAATACATGATTTAATGTTCTCCTTCTATTCCCTTAATGTTCTCTTCTAATTCATCGATTCAAAAGACTCTTAAATTTAGTTGCGTTTCCTGGAAAATTATTAATTGAAAGATTCAAAAGGCTAAAATAGACATCCATTTTCCCATATTTCAATAATTAAGGTTGAGTCCGGGATATTCAACTATTAGAAACGCAGTCTATCCTTTACAGACCAGAACAGACACAGTATATCTTTAGAAATAATGGGATATTAGACAGTTTTAATCGGTCTCGTTTATAATCGAGCTCATGAAAAGCTTAAATTGCAAAAGCAATAACCAAGTTAAAGTGCAGAGCATGCTAAATAACCATTATCACCTAAAAATTTACCGGTAAATCATTGTTTATTTTTGTATGCAAAACTTAACCTTCTTTGCATTGTAAAAGGTGTTAACCGGTAATTTAAGTTTCTCTCTCTCTCCCCCCCCCCCAAAAAAAAATCCTCACCCTTTTTTCCTATGAAACTCGCTGCAATTGTTATCAGACAGCAGTTTAAATATATTTTAATGAACATTAAATTTCTGTCTAATCGTGAATTTTATTCTTATGAGCTTCATTATCAACACAATCTTAGGTAATCATTATCAGACAATACTTTCAATTTAGCTTAACAAATACTCACATTTTTTTATTTCCATGAAATTCATCTTTTGTGTTATCTTTGATAAGCTGATTATATTTTATTTCTATGTATTAAGTCAGTTTTAGACAATAAATGGATTCTTGATGGTAATGGAAATTGAGACTGTGTTAGAACTAAATTTTGATTTATGTCTAATATTTCTAGAGATAGTGTCGATTCCATGCATTCGCTGACAGAAAATTAAGTAAAAGGAAATAGAATATCAACTTAAAACTGAAGCATTCATCAATACAAAGAATGTTTCGACGAACTTTTTTTTGTGAACATGCATTGAAGAGTCAAAAAATTTAAGATCACCTAAATGTCATTGATATTTCAATAAGAACTATAATAATTATGAGCATAATTCCTGTGATTACGTGTGTGCTCCATGGAACAGTCTGCGGATCTAAGCAGTTTTGTAAGAAGGGAGCCAATTATAAGAGGGTAAGAGACAGAACATTGAAGTATCTCCGAAACAGAACGGTTCAACGGCGCTTCGCGTATTATTGCTGTGAATACTTATCCTTAATGAATTAGTGACGGTGGGACGATAAACTTACATCACAGTTTTTGTTGTCCACGCATCATTAACGACATAGGATGTCAGAAGTTACCCTAAAATAAGATCGGAACAATGATTACGCGTATGTCAGACAAGAATGGTGGTCATAATGTTTTGGCTCTTCATGCATTTTGGTAATAAATATTTTAGTATGCATTTAATGGGGATAATATATAATATATTGGGGCTTGAACGGCTACCTGTTGGCAAGTGGTGGATAACCGAACATGTTTTCTCTACTTTTGAAGCTTTGAACACCTGCCATAACCTGAGTGCCCAAGGTGAGACATAATGTTCTTACAGAACTTCTATTTATGGCGAACTGCTTGAGTATTACCTTACCCAATGATTTAAGCTATACTGAGTAGACCTTTTTATTTCTAAAGATTTAAATCATTGCTTAAACTTGTCTTTACAAAATAAAGAAATTCAGAGTATAAGTAAAATCCACTCCGGTATCAGATGTAGAAATGGTCCATTCACGTCTGGAGTAATGTAGAAAGTTTGACTATGTTTCTAAACAGGATGAAGAAAACAACTTCATACGATGGTAGTTTTTCAGCCTGTGTATGGAGAATACTATAAGAGCAAGGAAATGGCGCATATATGAATGTGATGCCCTTATTTGAGTGAAAGGTACTTTTGATGCAACATAAGGTACTTTTGATGTTAAAGACTTACACTGTCATTAATTACACTTTCATTAAATTACACAAAGGTTCATAGCAGCATTTCTGACATCATAAAAAAATTGAGGGACAATTAGCTAGAGCCAGGTTATTATGTATTTGGAGCGTGTGGTAAGAACTTTTTTTTAACAGAGGTGCCTTGACTATGAAATCGAATACAGAAGAATACATAACATTAATAAACTGCTTAGATTTAGTGGATGTCTACTCATATACAGTGTGTTTCGAACATATCAATTTCTTTTCCATCAGACGTTTAATAATATATCATAATACAATCAGCTGGTGTTAAGTATTTCTAATAATTTTTTTCTGCGTAAACTAAAGAGTTTTCTTTTTCCTTACTTTCTTAATTCCCATTATCGCGTTTGTATTAGCTTATCCGATTTATTTTTTGTATGCATAAAAAATATCTATAAAGCTTGTAATGATGAAGTACTCCATCTTTAGCGTAATTGCTCTTGCGATTGCCGACCGTAGGCGATAATTTTCTCACATGGCACACCTCTAATTTTAGAAGCGCACCTTACATCAGTGCAAGTGTCATGTATACAATGATTATTTAATAAGGATAATGACGAGATGAATTATTCATTCTGCGATATGTGTTATTAGGTTATCAACAGAATCAGGATACTCTTATAGTTCTCGGGATTAGCCTTTCAGGTAAAACACCTGATTTGATTTTTATAAAAATAAAGGAAGTTTGAGTGTTCCAAGAATTTCACATATTTGAATTCTGATGAATGATCACCATGTTTATGTATTTTAAAAATTTTATATTCCATAATGATTTGAATGTGTGAAAGAGATTTTATCTCTGAAATTTAAATTTTGCAGAAGGAATATTTATTCACATTTACTTTAGAATCTATGCACATACAATAAAATCGTGATTGTATCGGAATGCTATAGCTCATGATTTTGGCAAATATTTGAAAAATTAATCAGAATATGATTGAGTTTTTTAGTCAGATTCCATTATTTTCACATTATTGAAAGCTGATTGATAAATACAAATTTTATCATTTTTGTCCATTTTTTTAGTTTTTAAGTTAAATTATTTATGTTATCAATATTTTTGTTAAGGGTATGAACATTTTCTGGAAAATTATGTGTATTCAGTTAATGTACAATTCAACTTACTTATTTTGCAGTATTTATTCTAAGAGTATAAGTATTTATAAATCTCAACTCTTGTTTCTCTATATTCAAAAATATAAATTTATTTAATTTAAATTATTATTAATAAATATTTAAAGTATTTACATCCTAAATGGTGTGTTTTTCTTTTGCATATTGAAATTGGCATTTTCGATAGTTGAACGAAAGTTTAAATATATAGTATATTGAAAATATAAAATAAAAGGTTATGAAATTAATAGAAAAACAATAAAAAAGCATAAAATAAATACCAAACTTGTTTTTTCAGATCAAAACAACTGAGAACAAGAAAAAGGCATTTCTAATAGTTTGTGTAAGAGCCCCAGTATATATATGTATATAATTCTTTAGGTTGAACAACATACAGCCTGTTTCTAATGCCTTGAACCAAAAATATACCAATTAAATAAAAAATTTACCTAAAATATATAAATTTATAGAAATGAAATGTAAATAGTCGGCTTAATAAACAACATAACACAGCCGAAAAAAAAAGAAAAATAATTTATTAGAACAAATATAAACTGAATTAAATTATAGGGATAAAAATAGTTGAGTATAAAATAAATATTTTTTTACTTTTAGGAAGATTTATTCCTAGAAATTTTAATAGATGAAAAAGATATCTAGTGAGTAAAGAATAAATCCCGTTATAAATACTAAATGCACTTATGTGATTGTATAGATACACACACACACACACACACACACACACACACACACACACACACACACACACACACACACACACACACACACACACACACAAACACACACACACACACACACACACAAATATATATACATCGGTAGGTATACTTTAAATGAATGGGCAGTTTATTGGGAACACTCACACAAAATGTAAATGTGTTGACCTAGCAGTTGCTGCATGTCATATGGTCACTTAGCAATAAGTACACACATAAAGCTCTTAACTCACCGGTCAATTATTAATGGCTTAACTGCTATTATGAGTAAAACAAAGAATTTGATCAACTTCGAGTGCAAGATGTTAGTACTTATCGAGTAGGGCTATTAGAAATCACAAGCTTGCTACACGTTTCTTGAGCAACTATTTCTCAAGAGCTAATAATAATGATTAAAAAAAAAGCCATAGACAAGCTTGTGGAATTTCAACAATTTATTCTTATATGATTTAACTGTAGAATGAGAGTGCTTGTTCATGCAGAATGTTTTGGTCAGTGAGCTATAACCTTGGATTATTGCATTGGGCAGCAGAATAACATCTCTGAACGCACTACACGTCATACGTTGGCAAGGTTGAGCTACAAAAGCGGGTGGCCTGGGCGAATATTTTTGATTTCGCCCAAAACCGCGAAAAAACGTCTTCAATTTACACATGATCATTAACATTCGACCGTCGACAGAAGAATGTAGAGGATGAATCCCTCTTTCTATTACAACATGCAGATGAGCGACGCAGAATTTGACGATAGTTAATTAAATATAAATAACAACACAAAACAATGGTCCCTACCTATCAGATTATCTCTATTTACGTTGGTTGCGGTGGTGTGATCTGGAAATATTTTGGAGGCATACTCTTGTTCCACTGATACATGTAGAACAAAGCCTTAATGGTCAAGATTACCTCAATTCTGTCGCCAACCTGGCTCTTTCCTTCATGATTAATGTGTTCCACAATCACAATGCTTATAGCGAGAAAATATTCCATTTCGTAAAATCGTATCGTTATGGAGTGGTTTTAAAACTACGAAAATTAATTCAACTAATATCACTGGGCACTACAGTCTCCGAATTCGAACCGAATATAACATATCTTTGGGATGAGATAAAAACGTTCTACGAGGCAAGAATCCTATATCTTCCAATATGCTTCAACTGGGAGCAGCAGTTGTACGAACAAACTTTTTGGAAAAATGCTTTCGAAGGAGTTTTTATATAGAGAGAATGCATGCCGCGAAGAATTCGTACTCTGAAATCTAGGGGACATCACACTAGTAGTGGTTGGTGTTCCTAATAAATTACTACTTAGTGTATATATATTTATTATATTTGTATTAATTTTTATTTAATGTAAAATTAAGTAATTAATAAATTGAGTGATAAACGTTGCAAGTTCTTTTAAAAGAATTTTAACAGAATAAATAAAAATATAAATCAGATACAAAAGTACAAACTAAAAAAGACTTTTTAAAACTATAAAAATAATTCAGTTAGACGATGAATCGCCACTTAGAATATAACATTCAGAGAAAAAAGGAATTAGTAAAAATTAAAAATGAGAAAATTAAAAAAAGATGAGAATATGAAAACTTATTTTTTTCAGTAATATATATATATATATATATATATATATATATATATATATATATATATATATATATATATATATATATATATATATATATATATATATATATGTAAAATTTTCTTCAATTTAAGTTTCATGATAATTTTACTTTGAAACATTGTTCATATGTTTTTTGGGTCCAAAAACAAATATCTCTTTTGTAGTTTTATCCAATTCTCCTTGAAATCAGACCTTGTAAACAGTGGTGACCCAATGAGCTCCTTGACAGTGAGTGATCTCTTTGAAAATCAAGTCTCATAACACTTGACTAGGATAAGAGCAGCACATTAGGTACTTTTAGACTGAAACAACTCATTAAGCATTTAATGTCTAAATTAATATTTATTCTTGCTGATCAGTATTTAACCAGGCTACAAACGGGTCCCGAATCAACTGTTTGTGGACTTCATTTGGCTTCTTTTGATTATTTGTTTGGAGTGTTACTTTGAAGTTAATTGCGTATTATTGTGATTCATCTTGTGGAATACCTGAACCATCACATTTATGCCTAAGACGTTCAAAGATTTAATTCGTGTGGTATACTCATCTGTTCATGCTTGGAAGCCCGTTGAATTTAATGTAACTTATGAACCTGAATCTTTTATTGCATTTATTTTTTTACTGTTCATATTTGGAAACGATATTTTCGGACTTTTATGTACATATTTTTTATTTTTTTCGAAAATAAAATAATGTTTTCGATGAAATAACAAAATGGATGACGCTGATAGTATTTGAGAGAGTGACCCTCACTCATTACATTATCTTGTGGGTTCTTTTTTTTTTTTTTTTGCTTTGTTTTGTTTTTATTTGCCACTCTACTAACTTTTTACATAAGAACTGGTTTAATAGAGGATTCTAAACCATTAGAATTAATAATTGAAGATGGAATCGAAACTATAAATATAAAACATAAGATCAAATATTCAGCTGACAATTGACTTTTAAGTGCTATATTTTTCACTTTGAAGAATATTACGAGCAAGAAATTTCGTAATGTTTAATATCCTATGAACTAAACAAACATTTTATACTCTTTCAGGTGACCAACAAAACATTTCAAATTTTACTGTTTGTTGAATATTTGACATTAATTAATTGCAGAATTTTTTTTGTTGGAATTGGAAGAGATTTTGATAATGTTCTTTCTGGCGTGGATCGGATGTTCTCTCCCCAACAACTGTTGAGTGCACTTCCTAACTTTCCTTAAAAAATTTTAAAACATTCTGAGCTCTTTTATGAAAAAAAAATTAAAAAGAAAAAAAATTTAAACTACTTGAAACCAGCTGTATCAATATATCCTCAAATAATATTCAAAAGAAATAATAACCTGAAAAAAACTGTCAAGTTAATCAATTTATGATCAAATTTGCCAATATTTTCTCAAATAATTTTCAAAGAAAGATAACCCCGAAAATTTGGATCTATTCTTTTCTAAAGGTATTCTTGCTAAAATGAACAGAGGATATTATCAAAACCGGTACCATTAGAAGTATAATATCTTACCTCTAAAGCATATTTCTTTTGATTTTGACATAATGTAGGGCCTTGTAAAGTATATAAATTAAATTATCTCTCACGAAAACACACTATTAACATATTCAGTTTTGCCGTTGTTCACTTTGATTGTATATATAAACGACTTTAATATCATTGCTATATTCGCAATCTTCCGTTGCCCGAGTGTACATCCTACGTACGCCTGAAGGCACACAGTATCTGTAATTAAATCAGAAATTCACTTGCCCAACTCTGAATTCAAGCATTCAGTGGCGAATGGACTTCCATGTTTTCTGAAGTGAATCACCTACAAAGCATTTTCCTCTTACTTAAAAATATGCCTTAGTTAAAAATAACTTTTTTACCGATATTTTCCCCTGAAGTGAGTCAAGATTGCTTAAAGTTTTTTTATGTGTCATCTCAAAGAAAAAATAAATCTGAATTAATTTCAGATATTTCTAATTCCTTTCCTATATCGATATTTTTTAATGATATTTGTTTGCATATTGTAAAATAGAAAACACTTTCTTCGATTAAGTGCATACAGTTTCTAAAATCTTGCCTGCTGTCAGGCTGTCATTAAACACATACATGACACTTATGATATTAAATATATAAAATAGAAAATACTTTCTTCGATTAAATGCATACAGTTTCTAAAATCTTGCCTGCTGTCAGGCTGTCATTAAACACATATATGACATTTATGATATTGAATATATAAATTAAAAATTTTATCTGTGCATATTAATATAGTTTAAAATGTAAATAGGAACAGAAACATTTATCAGAGATAAAGTTTTTATGCTAAAATGGAATTTTTTTTTAATAAAAAAAACTGTAGCATAATTTTTGAGAAAAAAGGTATTTTATTCACAATTATTTTAGTTTTATTTAAAGAAAAAATTAAATGAGTTACTAAATTTAAAAAAGTATAACATTTTCAGTTAAATTCTATTTTCCCCAATTACTTTAAATGCATCAATGTATCTTATATTGGGTTTACCATTAAAGTGAGAATATCACTATTTAAAAGAAATGACTACAGTATTTCATATACTTATAGATATGATTAAATTTTCTCTGAAAATATTGATCTCTGACAACGCTTTTGCTATGAGTGTGTGTGTGTGTAAATACTTTAACAAGAATAAAAGTTATTAGAATGGAAAATTTGTAACATTTTGATAAAGTTTAAAGAACTACTTAAACAAAAAAGAGTACGATATTAAATTTTTTTTAAACATTTGTCATTAATTACCTCAACCATTTATTACCTCATTTCGAGATAGTTTCTTGGTTAGTAGATTTTCATGTTCCAGGGTGTATAAAATGATGGATTAAAAAGAATATTTTTCAGTCGCAAGCAGTTTTAAATTATAAATTCAATTATTGTAAAATACATTAATTTTCTCAAAAAAAAAAAAAATATTATTTTCCAACAACAAAAATAAAGTGTGTGTGAGAACTTTGCTTTTTATGTCCCCCTTTTACAGTGTTATTTAAATATTATTCGCTAACAAATAACTTCGCCTAACAAACATGCCTACAAACAGGTGAAGTGCAACATCCATTGTTCAGCTGTGTTTGGAATTAAGCTCCAGTAGCTTCACACCGCTTCCTGCCAAGATCAGCATCATTTGCTAAGGGCAGAGATTGAGACGGTGGCCACGTACTCCCCTTCTCCCCTTCACTGGGTTGCTGGAGCTCCGTGGTTTAGGGCCATGCTCACTTTAATAGGTGACGTCCAAAGTCCTTCAGCTGGTGTGGCGGGAATATGGAGAGAAGGGTGCCAGCTCATGTATGACCTCGTCACCTGACCGGGGTTCAAAATAGCGAGGCTGTCTGTGATGGGCAAGTATTTCGAACCCGTTAACCTAAAGGTACAGGTACAATCCGGGGCTCGCCTGCACCGCTACGTATGTATGTGTTTGGAATTGAACTCAGAACTTCCTTTTTTGACATTAGCACTGCATTTTTATAAGCTTCACAATTTCTTTGTTAAATATTTATAAGGGACATGCCATTCCTCATCCACAAACTTTCCAAATTCTGGTCACAAAAAGGTTTCCGACGGTTTGAATTTTATTAAAATCTTTTGACGCTAAATCCAAAAAAAAAAATTCAATTGAAAAAATTTGTAGGTAACAAAATAAAAATGCATTTACATTTGAGTTTAAAATGAATATTTATATATACGTGTTCATATGAAAATACCCTAAATCCACTCGACTTCATTACAATATAAGTATAAAGTGATCATGTTAAATAAGATATCGGTGTAAATTTTTTTAAAAAATGGTGAATAATGTAACAAGTATAAGGAGAAATTTTTAAAAATTTTTGCCTTATGTTACCCGATTATCCGAATTCTATTCGATGTCAAATATTATCATTATTGTTTTAGATTCTACTTCTATAGTTTTGATTAGATATACTTTCAGATTTTTCGATATGTATCTTCTCGAATGGTCACTCTATCAACAATTAATCCAATTGTATATTTAAATTAGTTTAATCAAAACCGTTTGTTGGTGTGTAAGCATTGTTTTGGCAATAATATGGCATTAATTTATTTACTGAAAATTTTTTTATATCATATTTTAATATAATTTAACTTTTGCTGTTATTTTATTCGTTATATGAAATTATGTGTCTTTTCTAAAAATTAATATAGTAAATTCTATTCCTCATTCAAATGCAGTTTGAGCTTTTAATTTGAAACATTGGTGATTTAAAACTGTATTTTTAATGGAGTGAAACTTTTCAATAACGTAACGGCTCTAACAAAAATAGATTTTTTCCTATGAAGAGCAAGTAAATTAATAACTTACAGGTACCCACAGTGAATAATCCAATCATTTCAGGATAAAATATCATAATAAAAATATCAAAGAATAATAGCAACGCTTAACACAAGAATAACAAGTCAGTTATTATTGTTAGGCTTATTTTAATCTATGTTGTAATTTAGAAAAATCAAAACAATATTTGGCTAAACATTTTTAAGTTTATATAGATATACTCTAAAATAAGATTTTGGAAAGAAAAACGAATATAGAATAAAATAGCGAAACGTAAACGAAATAAAATAGTTGCTTTCTAAAATTATCCTTAATTATATTATTTTCGATTCATTTAACTTTTAAAATCTTGATGACAAATGTGTGTTTAGCGTATGATAAGAATAAAATAAACGTAACAACTTGTAAAATATTTCATTACACTAAAATTTTTATTAATATAAGAATAATTTACATATATATAACCAAAAACACAATATTATATTTCATCATTCAAACATCTCGTTTTGATTGTTTACACAAAATATTCATTCAGTATAAAAAATTAGAATTTTTGTTATTTAAATTAGACTTAAAAGTTTTTTTTTCTTTTTTCACATTGTGCTAACAAGCTAATGATTGATTGGAAAAAGGGCTTGCCTATAGCAACAGTCACAAGATATATGTTTCTGTATTTTTATATTATTATGAAAAATACATCAATAAATTTGAGAATGTTTTTTGAATGTTTTATGAATGAAATGTTTTATGAATTTTTCGATCCAAATAAATTGAAATTCATGTCATATTTTAAACATATTTTTATAGGATTTTAATCAAGCTCATATATGAGAAAATATTTTTCTTAAGCCGAATTTCCTCTTAGAATCAAACAATTTCTTTATTGGGAGATTTGCACCTATTAAATTTTTTTATGAAAACATTTGGCTGAATTATTTAGTGAAAGTAAAGCATATTAACATGAAATTAATATTCTCCTATTGATCTTAGTGGGAAAATTGCGGGATTTAATTTAATTCCATTATACATATAATAATCTGCACATTTCATTTAATTACGGTAAATATGTAGATTACTCGTACTATTACTTTGCTATTATTATCACTGTATAGTAGTGTATATAATTATTGTAAATTAAACTGCTATTGTGATAGTGTTTGTGTGAATCTAAGTAAAACAATGACGTGATTTGAATGCATTATTAGTACTATTTCCATCATACTTTTCTATATAAATATCTTGAAAATTATTGTATAAAAATGTACCCAAATATTTTTTCAAATTTATCACCGTAATAATAAGATTAAAGTTAATGGGAACAAACAGTCCACAAATTTGGATTCCAGAATCTGTACAATGCTACAGCGTAGGCGTAGTTCGAAATTCGGCGATAAAAAGAATTTCTTTTGGCTCAACGTCTACTTAAGTATCGATACATATCTATTATACGCATTCTATGACATACCAACGCCCATAGCGAGAGCGACATAACTGGCGTTCAGGTCGAGGAGGCGTATGATGCTTTTTAATTTACAACGGCGACATGTCGCCACAGTTGGGCGTCGGATGGCGACCCCGGCTCGAACTCCCGCCAACATTTCGTGTTAAACGTGGGTAGAATGAGAAAAAAACAATATGAAGCTACCTGGAGGCGCTACAGAGGTCATGGTGTGATCTGTGGACGGTGATCCAGCGAGACATTTCTAGTGCCATACCTCCCTCTGAACAAGCGATTAAGATGCGCATCATGCGCATAGGTACACTCCAAAACTACAGTTGCCCCCAAAAACAGGTAGCTGCAGGAACTTTTGAAAGTTGAAACAAAAATTCTGAAGTTCATATACCACTTTCTTTATTGGTGGTTGGAGGAAAAGTCACTTTTATTACACTTTATAAATCCATCGCCCTTCCGTGGAATTTTCATTCATCACATAATTGATGTGAGCACATTTGATTTATTTTTTCCCAAAAACTTGAGTTTCATGAAATTTTTATTGTATTCTAGACTTTTAAGTTTACTATTTTGCTTTGAATTAATACGTCTGTATCATGGAAAAGCTCTTTTCTAAAATAGTAAAAATCTTTTTAATTTTTTGTCGTATTAATATTTATGTAGAGTGTATAATTATTTGACTTGTTTTCGGTATTCCTATTTAGTTAAATATTTTATTTAACGAATTCCTTTTTTATTTAGAGCTCTACTCATAAAACATAAAATTTCAAAGGAATGCTTTCTATAATTTAATCAATGCCTTCGTCTTGTTGTTTAACGTCAATAAATAGGTATACTTGAATGCAGTCTGGTAAAAACATGTATCTATAGTCACGATTATGATATTTTAATAATATGCATATGCAAGGAAATGTAATGAAAAATTGAAAAGATATGATATAAATTTTCCAATTGAATTTACTTTCCTTATTAATAAGTGTCTGCATTAAAAAGTTAACTATAGTTTTTTTCTTTAATTGTTTTCTAGGATCACCATGTGGTCTTACCAGAACAAGTAGAAGATGGTGAGTAGAAATCTTTGTATTTTTAAGTATATAACAATTAAAATGACATAAAACGGATTCAAAAATCAAACAGTACAAGTTTGTTTACTGTGTGATATATGGCTATATTAAATAACTGAATATAAGAAATGTATTTTAATTTATCCTTTTTCAATAAAATTCAAATAATTTAAAATTTTCATAGACCTTGCAAAAAGTGCATTTAAAATGTGTTAGGTGTAGTATTGTCACAGGACAAATGGTAACGAATAAAGGAAAACTACTGGAACTTTTTATAATATATTTATATCAAAAAGTTTTATTACAAAATCTTCCAAGATAGCTTGTCAAAAAGTTATAATCGATTAAAATTTGTTTATTAATTATTCCATATTCATTGATTAATATTTACTCATGGATTAATCCATACTCTTTTGATTAAGACTACTTTCAACGATACTCATTAGATTTTTAAGTTTATTTACGGATTAACCCAACTAAGATGTTCTCATGGACTAAGTCATGAACTTTGGATTAAGATGTATGCATGATTAGGATATAAGCATTTGATGAACACATTTTAATGGATTAAAATTTGCAAAGCTTCTCGCTTTACCACTGGTTTTTATTATCAGACATAGTGTAAAAATACACTAAATTTTATAGTAAAATAAAATTTTTGATTAAGTCAATTAATGTTTAGTTTTACGGAAGCAGATTGCTCAGATTATTTTACAGCTTGACGTTTAATTTTAAATATGACATTTTCTTGAAATTTTTAAACATAAAATTTCCATATTATTTTCCCCATAGTCATTATCTTAAATTTTTATTTTTATTCTGCGCGCATTTGCTATGCTTATAAAATAAATTTATAATTTTGAGATTTGTTCGCATTTCTTATTTTTTCTTTTTCTTTTTTTTAGTTTTCGTTTCTTTCATATTTGAATTAGAAATATGAATTATATATTTTGTTAGTGTTTGGGTTAAGTCTCTAGGGTAATATTTACTACTAAAGATTTAGCTCTTATTTTTTCTTTGCATAATATCTGTGCAACTAATAAATAAAAAATAAATGTTCAAAAATAAAGTTCAAAAACATTTAGTGAACTTTTTCTAAACAAATTCTATTATTGTAACTATAAAAAAGCACATCTACTGTGCGATGATAAAATCTATTGCTCTTAAATAATAGGAATTTCCTGAATCAAAATGACTCTATTTTTCATATCAGCTCTATTACGCATTGACTTTCTTGAAACTTATTTTATGTAGAAAATTTTGAATCCAAAAAATGACAGTATAATAATGTTTCTTCAAACAAAAGAATAAGCTCGTATATATTTATAATGAGGTTCATTGTAAATCGTAGATGTTCGTGACCTGAACGAACATTTAGCGAGCTACTGAGCCTCTTATCTGACAGGCTTGTTCGACGCCTTAAACAATAACACCAAAACTCCAAATACCATTTTTCTAGCAGCATTTTTATCGTTTGCAAAAGCGGATGTTGCCAAGCGCTGAGAAATTCTTTAATAATTGTTGGCTTGACTGTCTGCTACATTCTTTTTGTTAGAAAAATATGCATATTAGTTCTTTCTATGGTAACAATATTTATTTTTTAAAAACTTTATTTTTAACTCTAAATTTGCTGTTTTCCTGTCAATAACTATGTTTGGAAAAGATAGAAAGTTTTTATTCACCGTTTGTTTTATTTGCGTGAATGTATTTCTAATGATTATTTTTTCCGATTATTCTTTGAATATATATATTGCGAATAAAGTGCAATGCTTTCCATTGTTAGAAAATTAATGCCAAATTTTAGTAATATTTAGGAAGCTACAAATTTGGATTAAATTTGAACTAAAATAAATAATAATTAAATCAAAATATCCAATAGAGGAAAAACCAGTAATTCAAAATACTTGCTGAAGCAAAAAATTTAAAATGTGTGTGCACACATATACAAGGATGTTAAAGTAATGCAGTGTCAATGTTTATATTTTTTACTGTGTTAATCACAGCTATATAGTTTCCAATGCAGTGCAACACATTATCTTAAAAATATTTGGAATCCGCAAATGCATTCCTATTATTAAATGTTATTTTTATACACCCCTGGAATGATATCTGATAATGAATTTTGAATAGTAAAACCAAAATGTGCAGAGTTTAAATAAATTGATTATTATTTAACTAAAATTGACAAATTTTAAAATACACATGATATTCCGATTGCTTTTTTCATCTGAAAACACATAATTAGATGAGTTAAGGGATTATCTGAAAATAAATTTTTAAAAAAATGTTTTGTTATAAATATTTTTAAATTTCACTTTCAAAGCTAGTTGTTTTTTCAAAGTGTTTTTCTGATGTGTTACGAGCAGCTATGAGTTAAACTATTTTAGTGCCATGCGAATATTTATATATTTATAAATAAATTTATTATTTTAATTATTTTGTGTATAACTTCCATTTCTCTTACATTATTTTTATACACGATATTCGTATTCTATCCATTATTGGAATATCCATTATTGGAACTATCCTATAATCCATTTTTGGAATTGATCATTTAGCACCTACATATATAAAAGAATTTTGTTGTATTTTGGAATTATGGAAAGCAATTGTTAATGAAAAAGTCCATAGGAACTGAATAAAAAAAGGAGTTTCATAATTTTTTTGAGCTTTAATAAGGTAATTTGTTACCTCATTTTAAATATTTTTTGACTGAAATCATATAACTAAAAGGTAAAAAAATAGAAAATTAACATTAAAATTTATATTCCTAGACTTATTTTATACGAAAATTTTCAGTTATCACTATATTAAATATTGGTGTTTTATAGAATGAACTTTTAGTTGTGCTTATGACATATATATATATATATATATATATATATATATATATATATATATATATATATATATATATATATATATATATATATATATATATATATATATATATATATAAAAGTAATTATATGTTCTAGACACTTGCTATATTTCAAAAAATGTAGTTAAATTATTATACTTGCTTTATACATGGATATTTTCACTAGAAAGTTATATATCACGATTTAATTACCAATGAAAAGTTCTTAAATAACCTTCAAAATTGTTTAATTTCACACACAAACACATATGTGAATAGCATACAATAAACCGAAAATAGGATTTAAAACCTTTTCAGATTTTTTGTAATGAACAGTAAAATTTGGTGTTAATGATAATCTGTAATAATTGATTAGAAAATTATTTAAAATTTATTTTCGTTTTTTTGATATTAATTTACTATGTGAGAAGAGAAAGAAAATACGTAAAAAAAAAATAAATAAAATGATTGTTTTTATTATTTTTTATCTGTGTTAGTTTAATTAAAAATTTTCATGAAAATAAAATCCTTTATTTGAACTTTGTGTCATCTGTGTATTAAGTGCTTTAATCTGAATGACAAAGTTGTATCTCTAATAGTTGAAAGTAGTTTGTTTAAGGTGGACTAATCGTAAATCGTTAAAAATTCGGCAATGATACTTAGACTCGGCTTTGGCGTGAAATTTTGTGATATATATATATATATGTATATATATATATATATATATATATATATATATATATATATATATATATATATATATATATATATATATATATATATATATATATATATATATATATATATATAAGATTCATACTTAAAAACAACACTTTCATTTCATGGATTCCACTCATCACAATTTTGTAAAACGCCATAACAATTGAAATGCTGGAGCTGCTGTTCTTTGGAATTCCATTTTTTATTTTTTATTTTTGACTTTAACATTTTTTCGTGTACTTCTTTTACAAATTTCATTCTACTTCGACTGATAAACACGTTCGTTTATTTAACTGCGACATATCATCAACGCAACCGGCTCAATCTCCACCCTCTCTCGCCAAACGAAAATTCATAAGCTGTTCAAATGAAACAACAACTTCAGAACTGCCAAGTTGAAACCTTTAAAGAGTTTTCCCTCTTTCCTTATGTTCTCACGTAAAGGAAAGAAAAACTTAAATATCAAAAATAGCCTACGATTTCATGTTTTAGGCATCTGTTAATAGGGAATTGTATTAATTTTTCTGGTTGTGAAAGTAAATACTTTCATTTTTCCTTTAAACATTACCAGAAACTGTGTGAAACTACAATGCTGTTGTTGCAAAAGCATACTTCTCCGTACATAGGCCTAAGCTGGGCTCTAAGTTAGATAGAAGCAGTTGGGTGGGGTCTTCGTGATTTTGTTGCTGGGACCAAGCAGAAGACCTCCAATACTTGGCCTGCCACCCCCAGAGGTATCATTTTCCTTGGAGGACATTGCGACCACGCGCAGTTTTAACGTTCCCCTGCCGCCTTTAGCGAACTTGATGGCTCTTCTGTTAAGGCTAGTTTCGAACTCAATACCTTCCAATAATGAGAACGATGCCCTAACCAACCAAACTACAGCAGCGGCTCTAGCAAGTGAGCACGCTGCATGTTTTTGCACCAGCATGCTTCCCTGTACCTCGCTCTTGCCTTTGGTTCGACAGTTTGTTGGTTCGAATCCCATCTTAGGCTTAAATGTTTGTAGTTGAGTGAAATCCTTTTTAAGGCGCAGGTCTCAGTCTAATTAGTCCTAGTGAGCTAAAAACAGCCATTAAGAGACAAACAAATTGAACATTACGAATTCGGCACCACAGTTCTTTTCCATCAAATGTCTGTATCCATTTATCTTAGACTATTCAATGCCTGGACTACCTGTACGTATCACTTCGTTGTTGAAAAATCAGATTCTCAAGTTCTATATAAAAAAAATAAAATACTTTAAAAATATCAAATCATAAAAAAGAAAGAAAAAAAAGGAAAACTATTTGTCAGAAATGAAAGTTCGCAAAAAAGAGGTTTTCAAAATCTTAGTTGGTGAAAAGGAGTTAAAATTATCATTGTGTCTATGGTGTCAGGATAGAAGCTAGTCACCAATTCTTAAAAATGTGAGTGTTCTTATATACGAAAGTCTACTGTATGAGAAATATGAGAAATTGTTTTTATATGTATTTTTATGATGTCTACCTTATCATCTGACCATTTGTAACAATTCAGATATTTAATTAAAATTTCAACTGCTTTTTCGGATCATTGTTTTTGCATTTTTAACTTAAATCTTGCTTTTATACTCCTATTTTCGGTTATGTAGATAAATCTTGTCTGTCCATTCGAAATAGGTATTAATTTTAAACCATACGGGGGATAGTCTGTAACAGATGAAAGCTTTTTCCATCCTCTAAAATCTTTACAAATGTGTGTAATGGGTTATATTATTGTGTGCTATAAACCCAACTCACTTAACCCCCATTCCAACAGATGTGCATACAAGAAACAGAGAGCATAGTATCTCTTTCATTGTTCAATCGCGGCAGGATTCGAACCTCGTACTTTCACTCCTAAGCGAGGGCCATTATATGTAATTATAGCTTACATATTATTAAAAATTATCTTTTGCGGTGTTCACAAAAGACAATAAAAGAAAATGTTTTCGGTGAAAATTAGTCTCCAGACTCGGATGCGACCATCGTGGAGTTGCTGACAGAATCGTGACTCGTCAGTAAAGACAATTTCCTCCCTTTCTGCATCATCGCACCATTGGCGGCGGAGTCGTCTGTGGTTCTGCGTCAAGGGTTAAACGAAACACTGCTGTAAACGGCGCGCAGACTCTGGATGATGCGTTACAGACTGAATATGCTGTGCTATGGTCCGTTGTTGTTGTTGTTTTCTTATGACACTTGGACAAGCCAAGGTCGCTTTTGCTTTTGGCAGTGCGAATTTGCTCTTTTTAAGGTGCCTCGCGTCATTTTTGAACCACGGTCAGGTGACGAGGCCTCACCTGAGCTGGCACCCTCCTCTCCACATCCACGCCACACCAGCGGAAGGACTTTGGACGTCACAGATGAAGGTGGACACGTCCCCAACCCACGGAGCTCCAGCAACCCAGTGAAGGAGTGTACACCGTGGTCACCCTCCCAACCACTGACCGCGGCAAATGATGCTTCACTTTGCTGAGCTTACGGGAAGCGGCGTGAAGCTACTGAGCCACTGGAGCTCGCTATGGTTCGTGATGTGGCTGAGCGATCCCTCACCGCCATGAACATTTGCCTGTCATCACGTGACGTGGTGCACTGAGGTGGATGAGATCTAACACGTCGGTCCGTCGTACCCTCCTGCATCCAACGATCACATATCCGCATTGCAGTTGTTTGGTTTCATCCAATACGACTTCCGAATTTTCCTGAAAGATAATCCACAAACTCGGCGGGACACTATCCTTCCTCTGTCGAACTTGGATACTTGATCAGAAAATGATCGCTATTTTCTACGAGGCATAACTGATCGTTTTTTTTAAATACCGCAAGAAAAATTCAATTGCCGAACTTGAATTCGTCGAAATCTCTAAGTCTTCGAATAGCGCTTTGAAGTGGCGCCACAGTCGCGTGTGATGTGCATCTGCGCTGAAATTCTAATCATTTGCATATCTCACCTCCACTAATGCATGTTGTAAATTTCATGTTACTTGCATGCTTCCTTCAGAGTGTTGCTTTTATGGCGTCCAGTAGTGTAATTTAATTTTTATTGTTATTATTTTTGTTTTTATAAATATGTATTACCAATCCATACATAGTCATATAGTCAATCTCTATATAGTTAGCATATAGCGTCCATTGATTCCATCTGAATTGAGGTTCGCGGCAGGTTTACAATTTGACAATATCGAGAAAATAAACAGATCTAAAAGAAATATTATTTCTTATCGTCTAGATATCATTTGAAACCTAAAAGATAATTGTACAAAAATAATAGAGTAAAAAGTAGTATTTAACTATTAATATTATGTAGTACTATAATTAAAATTAAAGTATTATTTTTAATATTGCTGTTAAGATACATTTATTGTTCCTGATAAAATTTTTATGATAATTTTTTCTTGAAATACATTAAATTAGATAAATGAATAATATAGTTTGTGAAAAAAAAAGTTCTGTTAGTTACTGTTTAAAATTATAAATACATTTTTGTTATGATGAAAATATTTTATTTTAGATAAGATGCTCACACATTTTAAATTATAAAACGTTTTCGTGATTATATTTCAATCTCTGAGAAATGCACTTGAGAATTATCTTGGCAATTCTTTTCTTTTAATCTCATTGTTATTATATTTTCATTCATTTATTAAAAGTACCCTTAAGAACAAAAACACTTAAAAGAATGGATATAAATAGGAAGAAACTCGTCTTCCAATTTTCCTACTGCAGCAGCCGTGAGTATTTATATCATTTGTCTGCATTGCATTGAGTCACGCACGAAGTGAAAAAGCAAAGAGGGGAAAAAGTCAAGCATGAGAACATGTTTCACCTGCAGATCTTTTTTCTTTAAAACAAAAAAAGAATGCAATTTGTGAGGGAATAAAAATCATGACCTCTTGATTCGGAACACAGCGCCGAGCACTCACTTCCAATCCCGGAGATGCTAATAAATCGCGGCTTCCCGCAAAGCAAACACCGCTCCTCCGTCGACAGCTTGATTCGCTTCGCCCGGCTCCAGATTCCAGAATCTAAAAATACCGGATCGGGTCTCCTGCTCAGGGCACGTCAGCGGCTGTGACGGGCATCCTGTTTATTCTGCTGCGCCTCATTAGTCTCTGCGAACAGGGAAAGGTCGAACCCCGCTCTCACGGAAGGAGTCCCCCACTTTTCCCACCCACACGCTATTCTTATGTTGGAAAACCTACTGAAAGGGGATATTTTTCGGAGCATTTTGAAATAAAAATCATGTAAAACATTTGTTTGAATTTGGGCGTGTGTTATAGAAATAGCTTCTTTAACTCTAATGTTTCCAACAAGACGGTCGGTTTACAATCACAGATATTTTTAAAAGCAATCCAAAAATAACTATTTTTTTTATCCAATGGCGGGCAGTCAAGGGTGACTGAACCCTATGCCACAACAAGGCCAGAAACTGCTACTCATTTATCGTTACCCAGCGAGCATCTGTGAACCAAGTCACGGAGGTTTATAGGGCGGGCCACATTCCTACAACATCACAGAAGAAAGGACAGAGAGAACAGAGAAGGAAAGAAACATCCATGCCCGAACCGGTATTCGAACCCGGGACCAACAGCTCAGGAGTCAGGAACACTAACCACTCAGCCAATCGGTTGGCCCAAAAATAACTATAAATGTTGAGGTTTTATTTCCTTTTGCCTTTATGGTCAAATTTTAAACTCAAGGACTAATTCAGCTGGAGTGTACAGCTGAAAATGTATTCCAAGCAATGCCAGTATCATATTAGGAGTTGATTGTTTATTTATTAACTGAATATTCTTACATAAACGGATATTCCCGATGTAGGAACTCCCAAATTATTAAACTGAATGCTAGAATGGTCGCCACTAGCTCGCCAATGAATGTTGAAGATTTCTTGTCTTGTCTAATGAAAAGCAAATTTTGTTACCTCGCTTCTATTTCTATTTGGTACTTATTTTGATTTGAAATCACCAATCGCTTATTTGGAGAAAACTAAGTTGTGTATATCTTATTTAACATGACTATCCTTCATTAATAGGAGGCTTATTACTTTTCGATGACGTGAACAAGTTGCTAATAATGGACTTTTCACAACAATAAACATAATTGAATAGAGCGAATAGAAAAATTAAAATTTAATTTCATTATGAACTTTGGCCGTGTTCGTTTTTCGCAAGGAAGAAAACTTGGCACGTTTTCAAGCTTTCGCTCCGACAGATGATATAAGGGCAGTAGAAACATCCTGCATGCCTCATTATTCGACCGTAGGTAGCTTGAATGGAACCTGGAATCTTCTACTCTGTAGACCGCTTTGCTATTTCTATCAACGATGAATCGTTATAAATATAGGCTTTACCAGCTTGACTGGTATGACGCTCTGTTACCTTTGACCTTCTATGACACAGTCAAAGGTCATTGTGTCAGTCAATCCACACTTGATTTGAGGGGTCTTCCCATTCTCTAATATGGTGATAGTGTGCCAGCTTCAGCACTCGATCTCGCCACTTTACTGCGGTTTTAAATGACTTTGCACCTGATGGTGGAAATCCAACCATTGGGTATTCCAGTACATCGTCATGTATGCATATATACGTAATATGTGTTTGTCGCTCAACGATCAAATTTTGCTCACGATGGATAATTGGACGGCTTCGCTTTCCAAACTACTATAAGCATCCACATGCCAGCTGGAAATCAAACTCACGAACTGTTGAATCTCGAGCCAGAATGTTCATCTCCCTGACTGGCATTACTGTAAGAAAGAATATAGAATTTAAAATTACTTCTTAAAATGCATGTATTTCCAATATGTTAATTAGAAAGTCTTATGAAGTTTAGACAAAGTAATATGGAACATATTTGATATTAACACAAATTTTCTTTCATATAACAATCATATAGTTATTACCAATCCTTAATATATAAATTTCATTTGATGTATAAAAACGTGCCGTATTCATATGATAAAGAGTAATCAATGTTCAGTGCAATAAAGGCTCATTTCTACAAAACCAAATTACCCTTAGTAAGGATAATTTTATTCTGCTGGCCCTCCCATCTCGATAGCTCTGTCCTAATTACTTCATCTGCTTTTCTCCATACATTCTCATGAAATCAGTTCTACATTGATTGTTACAGCATTTGACCGGGGAACAGACCGCATTTGCCATTCTCACAAGTGGTCAGTACTACGAAATAAAATTTCTATTTAGAGCTTTAGATGAGATATTTTAAAATGTGTGACGTTACTGTATTTCAACAATTCTTCCTGGTCATTCCGAAAAGTACTTTTTCAGTATTGTTTTCTGAACTTATACTCACAATCTGTAATAAATAAAGCTATGTCACTAACGCTTTTTATTTAAATTATTGATTATTTAAAAATCTTTAATAACATTGTAATATATGAATAAACGTATAATATTATAATGTAGTTCGATTTCAATTTATGTTAAATTACTTCTTCCAAATATAAAAGTATATATATATATATATATATATATATATATATTCATAGAATTTATTAATTTTTAATGCATTTTTAAAAAATACTGAAAAAGAGAATTTAAAAACCATTTACAAAAAATATTACGAATATTTCTTTGCTATTAGTTTAAAACAAAATAATGCGCATGCTATTGATTGTGTGATCTGATGTTTTTTAAAAATAATAGTTATATGTATTAAAATAGGTAATGATTTTACTGTTATTTAGTTTAAATTAGTATTTCAGAGAATCGTTGAATTAATTTTAATTTCTTTGTATGATTGGTTAATGCCTTAATATTATCAGTTGAAAAATTGAATTTTAAAGTAATTTTGTGTTATTTGATCACATTTTAGATTAGATTATCGCTAGGAGTTTCCGGGTGGCCATTTGTGTCAATTAAAGTGGTTAAGCACATCGTCGTTTTAAGCAACTTTTAAGTAACAACTGAAGATTTCTGTTTACCCCAGTACATTGTGATGCCGAGAAAGATTTTTAACGTACTTAAACCTTCTCAGTTTAAACTAACAGATGTATGCTTGGCAATCTAGCAATTTGTGCGTTTGATTTCAACTTCAGATTATTGTATTTGTTCAGAATCTAATCTAAAGTTTAAGTTCAGTTAAATTAATAACCTCGTGTGGCAAAAATGTCCCTAAAACAACAAACAAACCAAGCTTTTCAGCACAATGATCCTCGATTGGGGGAGTATTGAACTCAATACCTTCCAAACTAGACTTGGCGTTGGCCTGGTTAATCAAGGTGTTTTACTCATTATCGGAAGTTTAGAACATCCGTCGTGTTAAATAAGACACTATCCTCCAAGCAAAAGGAGTGGCAGGTCAGGTTTGGGGTGTTTGGAGGATCCTATCTGTATACCTGCCCACAATTTACTGGGAAGAATGCCAGTGCTTTTCACACTTGAGACCCCACAAAATTGATCATATTTATTTACGTTGAATAATCAATGATAATAAACTTGTTAAGTTTGAGATTCACTATGAATCTCAAACAACTGATATAAATTATTATTAATTTTAGTTATATGTAACGTTCCATTAAAATCAATACAAAATATTTTAATTAAATGTAACACATAGAATATTTAATCGTAACAACTTTGGTGAAGCAGTCTCTTACTGCATTCATAACTGGGCTGTCTACAAACACACGGAGCTGTATGTTTGAGAAGTTTCAGTCGGAAGTGAAAAAATAAGAGAAGACGAAAGAAATCCATCAACAAGGAGAAAGAGCTCCTCTAACATCTGATAAGCTGACTGAAACAAAGGATCACTTTGTCCAGAAGATGAAGGAAAGAAACAGTTTTCTTTTCTTTTGTGGCAGCGAGACCAGAAACCAGAGTGTCCCGCGCATTACTCAAGTGTGGGAGTGGTGCTTCAAGTATCGAGTACCCTTTGCTTCCTCAGACTAGCTGCAGCCTCTGGCGGAAGAATTTTTTTCATAGAGGTGGGCGGAAGTTGCAATTAATGGTTCCTTCGAACCTCGTTAGAAGTTCTTGGAGGGAGGTCTCAGACGATCCGGCGCTGGAAAACTCGCGTGTGATGCCCCTTCACATCGTTCGTTCCTTCAACGCATCCATGAAAATAAAATCTTAACGATTTATAGTCCGTAAAAAAAAGTTAAAAATTTCGTTTTTCGTCTCATTACTCTTTGGCAATGCAGTAACCTTTCTCTCATATTTCGACGTCAAAGAGGCGCTGACGGTAATTGATATGTTAGCGTAAGAGCAGCTGCTTATAAATGCAGAAATATCAGTGTACAGAAAAATCAATCAATAATGAACTAAAACAAAAACGTGGTATCAATCAAAATTGAATTTCTTTTGTGATATATTGTAAATTTGAAATTATCTTAGCATTCTTTTCATATATCAAATCCCGTAGAAAATTTTAAACGTTAGCAAAAGTGGAATCAAGTATTATCTGTATCTTTTTTTGTAGCGGTAGAATTGCACCTGAAGAGTTATTTTAAAACATTTAAATACCTGTCTCGCGCGTTGCTTTCCGACGTGTCCTTCTTTTACAGATAGATCTCACACTTAGTTATCGCGAATGGGGAAACCTGCAAAAATTCTCTTACTCTCTCTCGCAGACAAGAAAAAGCAGAAATGGAACATTCATTCATCTTACAGCTGCGGGATTCAAACAGGATCTCCTAGAATAATAGAGTCCTGTTTTTTGTCTGCGATAAACACATGCATATATTCAGAACAATTACTGATAATTGCCCTTGTATGACAGACATATTACTCAGACAAACTGGCTATAGTCTTGGTGTCTAAAAATAGAAGCCTGGTTCTTACGTATTAACAATAATTTTTGTAACAAGAAGCAATTTCTGCATTTGACATTGCCCTAGTGGTTGGTTCAAATAGCCAGCTGCGGATATGATTCTGGCCACTGTCGAAAGATCGTTGTTATATTTCTGCTGTCTCTCTAAATGTGTACTTGAAAATTTTCAAAAATTCCCTTGTCAATAAAATCTAATATTTAGAAAAATTCCTCCCTCGATACAAAGACGCAGTGAATGCTCCTTATAACAGGCTATGTACTATGTAGAATCAAAATTGTGCATTTTTTTTAAATAAAAATTAACATTCACGATAATAATTATAAATGTGATTTTTTCAATAATTTTTTATGAAGAACCATCTACTGTTTGTCTTGGGATCCTATATAAATGTAACCAGATTTTGAATATTGTATTTAACTTATATATTTACCATTGTTCACGAATTATAATTAATACGAAATAGGAAGAAATAATTTATGTGTCCCTTTATTTTTAATAAAAAAATAACATGTTCTTTGATATGAATAAAAAGAAATGCATCGGTATTTTTCAAAAATTAGTTTTATTTATGAAGAATACGTAATAAACACTGAAATGTGTATATCGCCTGCATAATTATCTATGCATTTATATGCAAAATATTTTTGTAGAAGTAGGATTGCTGTGATGTTTCCAACAGTAAAATCCGATCGCTTGTGAAAGATGGAAGCTTGCAATTCTTGAAGCAGACAAGAAATGTATCCTCAAAATAGGAAATCGTTTTTCCTTCCTGGTGATTAATGTTAGTCTCTGATCGGATGTATTTGAATCAGGCGAGCTGCCGAAACGATTGTTGCACCAGAAATTGTATCCCGATGGGTAAGGATGATTGCACCGTGTTAGAAACAAGATATTCTCGTATGAATAATTCCTTACTATGGAGTTGTGTTGTAGACAGGCTGCAGTGAAAAATCCGAGATCGGGTATCCAGAATTACAAGAGACTCATGCGCTTTTGACGCCGCACAGTGGCCGCCTGAGACTGACGAACGGCATTTTAATATGCGCCAATTGCTATCCGGGAGGACTTTTTATGGATGCATATCTCAAAGGAAGTGATCTGGAAAACCCCTAAGCACTCACCTCCCTGTATGCACAAGGCAGAACAGCAATACCTGCCTTCCTTAATTTAAGAATTGCTGGTATCGAACACTGGACCTTCTACTTTGAAGAGCGCTGCTCGTTTACTGACCTCTATGAGACCATTTAGGATGAGTGCGCCTGGAAGTTGTAGGGATTTTTTTTCATGTCACAAGTAAATGCTTGCCACACTGAAAAAGGGGGATGTTTAAAATAGACGAAAGCTTTTCAACTATTTACAGTTGTTGGATGGTACAGCGATTTATAAATCTTATTCGTGTCACACCATTACCACGATTTATATCTTATTTGAACTGTTATCATTTTCATGTAACAGCAATTATCAAACAGAAATTAAATCGAAATGAAGAAAATACTTAGTAAAACCTCGCATCACCCATTTCATTTCGTATTGTTGTAAAATATCAAAAAATTTGTTATAAAGTATCAAAAATTATTAGCTAAATATAAAGTGAGTTGAACCGCTTATTTAAATAATGTAATTAAATTCGTGATAATTTTTAACAGCGTCACTCAATTACATCACTGTTTATTCAAAATGAAATAATTTTCTCTGTCTAAGTAGTCGCAGTCTGCCAAATACCAAGACTCGATTCTTTTTCATTTGTTGACTGATCTTTTTCAAATTTTGAAGTGAGAAGTGGTTGCCGGCTTTTGCAGTTTTCTGAGGTACCTGGTTCTAGTGAACCTCAACCCTCATTGGCTATCTGAAAATGAAACTAGGAAGCTATATCGTGATCGGATTGGCATAACAAGTAGAATTTTTGAAGTGGTCGGGGCTTAGTTCAGTTTTCTTGAGAAAAGCTAATTTTTGATACAGAGTAATTAAAAAATTAATAATTAAATTTGGATTTTTTGGATAAAAATTAATTTGTGTTATAACACACATAAGCAATATTTACAGAACAAGTTGGTTGGATCAACATAGGAATGACCTTAACTCATCTGCTAAAAACAGTATCAGTGACTGTTAGAATGAGTAGAAAAACATGAGAATACACGATTACAGACTTAAAACACTTGTAATCTTTATTATTATTCTTTTTTATTTATTATTAAATTTTTTGGGGATATATTCTTTTTATTTGTTCATTTATTTAATTATTTATTTATTTATTTATTTTTTGTTTATTTTTTTATTTATATTAGAGAGCGAGTGAGAATGGAAAAAGGTTAGTTGTTAGTATTAACAAGGACGTATTGGTTATGTGTAAGGATCATGGTGGCTGGTGAGGCAACTTTGGACTCAAGCGAAGTAGTGAGCGGGGACGGTGCCGATTATGGGTGCTGAGGTCATTGTAGGACGGAAGATGAGTGTTTGATGTATTTTCGGTTTTATTTA
This sequence comes from Latrodectus hesperus, assembly GCA_037975125.1. NCBI lineage: Eukaryota > Metazoa > Arthropoda > Arachnida > Araneae > Theridiidae > Latrodectus > Latrodectus hesperus. The sequence goes on along the minus strand of CM075855.1, from coordinate 94,453,538 downwards.
GATTTTTGTACATGTTGTACATGATTTTGACAAAATATTCTCTTACTGTTGGAAGTTTAAGTTCTTCTCTAATTTTTTTGTTTCGAAAATACCAGAGTGCTTTGGCTGCCTGTCCTAATTATTTTGTTTTGGAGAATTTCTAATTTTCTGACCTTACTGTCATGGGTATAACCCCAGAGGGGGCAGGCATAGGACAGAAGTGGTCTGAGGTATGCTTTGTAAATGAGCACTTCATTTTCAATTAAGAGCTCTGAGTTGTATTTTAAGAGAGGGTATCATGCAGCAGAAGTTTGTAATATCTCCGTGAATCGAGAGGCGAAGTCATCCTGAACGAAAGATTAGTGATATTCTGAGAGTATCCCGATAAAGAATGCCGCATTCCACAGTGTGCCGTGACCGTACGTGACCCGGCTTTCTTATCACCCCATAAAAAGCGGGCGAAAGTGATCATTACTGTTATCATCGATTCAGGTTCACGCCTACCCCGTCAATATTTACCGCGGGTGTTGATTCGCGCATTGACAACCGCTGAGCGCTTGTTAAAACACACCAGAGCAGTTGAAAGAGCTCTGCCCTTTTCTATTAATAGGGGCTTTAAACTTATTTTTAAATTAGAAAACTATATTGCTGTTTGGAACATCAGTTTTTGAAATTAAAAGAAATATCCAAATATTTGCATTGAAATCAGAGGGAATTTCAAAGTTAAAACTTTTCATATTTTTTATTTATTTATAATCAATTCGATTTCTGAATTGCGTTTCCGGCTGGCTTATTTCTGTCTACTGCACTTCTGAAACCACTATGAATCTCCAGATTGACAGCCCTCGGCTAAATTCTACGTATGAAATCTAGTATCCTCTCATCTCTAATGAGAGGATACTAGATTTCATGCGTACTTAACGATGAGTCTACCTAATAATTTCATCAAACGAATTATATTTAATTACTATTGGGGAAAAAAGCCGTCACTAGAAATATAGCTTTCATAGAAAATTTGGGATAATTTGATTCAAAATGGTAATTTGCAATGCAAAATAAGATTTCATATATAGATCACTTAAAAACAAATCGAATGATACGCAGAAATTCCTTTTAGTTAATAAATATTGAAGTCGAAGGAGGTTATTATTTTCGCTAAATGCAGCCAATTTCTCGTAATTTTAAAATGACATCAGATGATGACGAGATGGACACCTGAACTGTTTCTTGGAACTTCGTTAGAATTTGTGTTTTAAATATTTAATTCTAGTGAAATGTTTACACATTAACCGTTTTATAAACTTTCTCATCATTGAAAATCACCCGTTTTATTTTCTAGAATAGTAACTATTGGTGTCCGTACTACACAATCACCCGATCTTGTACTAGAAACTCCGCACCTCTTCCACAAAACAAAAGGCTTTTCTTTTTTTGATGTCATGCTGACTCTTTTTTAATGAGAGTCATTTGTTATTGTTGGTTGTGAACAGGTAACAATTTAAATCGTGCTTTCTTTTTTCATCGAGTTTGTGAATTAAAGTGATGTGAATAAATAAAACAAGAAAATAAAAATAATTAAAATAATAAAAAATATAATAATAATAAGTTTGCATAGTAAAAAAAAATCCATAATTCATTACCATCCACATAAATGCTAATATTTCACATATTTCACAGACTTTTCAATTCAATTTCTGTGGTATTTTGAGCTTCAGAACCATGGTGGATATCTCAGGCATAAAAGAATGCGATTCATTTCTTTTTAAGTGCCGTGAAAAATTTAATATACTTATTTTTATGCTCAAATAAAAAAAACTTGCTTTTACAGTTAAATCGATTTCTATCTTGCGAAAAATAACTTGGTAAAAAAGAAATTAAGATTTGATTAAATAATAAACATACTTTACGTGTTGCATAAATCTGCCTACCCGAATCGCTGAACACTGCCAACATAATTATGATCCTCGGTCAAAAAATGAAGTCGACACCTAAATAAGGACATTCACCATCGGGGAAGGATCAGCTCCGGAAGACGAAAATTTTAACATTTCGATCTCCGGTTTCCAACTTACTGCCTTCCAGATGAAGGAGTCAGTCATGTCACTGGGTGAAAGAAAAGAATCAATTCCATATATATATATATATATATATATATATATATATATATATATATATATATATATATATATATATATATATATATATATATATATATATATATATATATATATTTATATATATATATATATTTATATGTTTTTAATTTAATTTTTCCATTTATTATTAAAACTTGTGTCTAATGCTAAAATGATAACTGTTACTAAAATTTCGTAAGAAGATATTACACGTCTTTAGTAAGTTACAATCACTTGTAAACAACGTTATTTAAAATTCCACACACAAACCCGTTAACCTAAATAGTACAGTCCAGAGCTATGTTATTTATGAGACAAGTAATTTTTAGAATAGTATGTAAATAAATTTTCCCGGAATTCTTCACTGTTAAAATATTGAAATGAAAAGGAATTTCTTATAAAAAATATGTTTAATAAAGACAAAGAGAGAATACTGTTTTATATAAAAAGTTCTTGGCAAAAAAAATCGGAAGTCATTAAGATTATCGTTTGAAGACACGATAAGACTATCGTTAGGGAATTTTTTCCTCTAAGACCCCATTAACGAAATTATCTTTTCAGACTAGTTAATGTTATCACTATTGAAGCTAGGAGGTAGAGTTATTTTAGCTTTCTTAAAAAGTAAATGAGATGAATTTTTTCTCAATATGTTTGATAAAAATCTTAAATCATGGATTGAACAAATAGTATTATTAAATTCAAAATGATAATCAATGCGATTGTTTGTAATTCTATTGTTTTGTGATTTAAGCCTGCTCATAGCTATCTTTCTATACGTATATATAGTTGAGATGTTTGCTTACAATACTTTTCGGGCTGTATATTTTTGTCGACTATGTAAGCAACTAAATATGGGCAATTGTGTCGTAACTTTGAGCCCTCATCAAATGTCTAGGTCGACCCCCGAGCCCGCCAATAGTGAGACATTGGACCTTACAGAGTTTTTAACGTTTTTTCTTCCTTGAGTAAAAAAATACTTGAATGCTCTTTACTCTCTGTGAAAATAACTATTTATTCTCAAGAAGAATGTGATGTTTTCTTCACTATAGTTTGTACAACAATTTTATACCGTTTGTCATGCACTTTGTCGAATCAAAATATTCATTTGAGAGATGTGCATTTATAATAGTAATATTGATGCCCTGCCAAATGTTTTTGATCTGTGATGTATACACTCTTCAAATAATCGAGTGGATTTCACTCAGAAGGAGTGAAATTTCACTCTTTCATTGTCGCAAAACTCAATCAATCTTTAAGATAGAAATTCACTCCTTTTAAAGGAGTAACAACATATCGTCTGAAGTGGTAAATTAGATAGAAAAAAGAGTGAATTTCAATCTTTTTTATAGAAGTATTCCTGATTTTTTTTTATGTTGACAATTTAGTGCAGAAATTAGGTTTTAAATTCTTTATATTGAAGATTTATGTTGTTTTTTTTTGACAATTACAATATAAAGATATATGATTTCTTTAGTCAATAATATAACAGTATAATTGAATATGACATTTTAATTGATTTGGATAATTATAGTGGTTTTTAAATTACATACAATATCAAGCAAATTGTTCAGTCATTTATTACATTATTTATATCCATTTAGTTTTACGTGTGAGTGTGTGTAGCACTCTCAAGAAAAAATCGTCACACACACAACTTATTTTTCAGTTTAGTTTACTATGGGCCCATAACAAAATTAAGTTTTACAAACATTGTTAATTTAACAAATTGTACACAATTTAAAAATACATAAATGTTTTATATAAGTAAAAATAATTTAAGTTCTTTTGAAAAAATCCTTTATTTAAAGTATAGCTAAAAATTTACTTTTCAATATTGATAATATGCATTTTTGAAGTTACAGGAGGATAAAGACAAATATTTACAGATTATTCTGCTGAACAAAACTGACTTATGTTTTTGCAAATAAATCTTGTTTTATGATATATTTTCCAAGTGATAACATTTCTTCCTTATATTGCATTTCATCATCTTAAAAATAAATACATGTTTCAGATTTGCTTTTGCTAATTTTGTTTTTTTATTTTTTTCTTCGATGATAGCAATGACAACCATAAAATACGAATATAAATTATATTTCCATCGACAAAATGTTTAGCTGTAAATTCTAAAATATACAAATTAATAGATTTTGATATATACAATTTCATTTCGTTTTATCTACAAATGCTTTTACTTAGTAACTATCAAATCAAAAATTGTCAGTGAAATTTTAATAAATAAAATACATACTGTCAAGTAATATTCTGCTGATTAATATATGCTTTATATTGTATTAACATTTAAATTAAAAAGCTTCGAATTTTATTTATGAAAAAATTTATTCTTATTCATGGGTAAAATGTTGTATTTGTTATTAATCGCACTTTCAATTCAGTACAAGACACTATATTAAATAATATTTCTATAATATACATATTGTGGATATTCAAATCAACGAGAAAATTAATAGTCATATTAACGCTGTTTCAAAAATAAAAGAATTTAAAAATGCATTCATTATTATTTACTATTAATTTATAATGAACTAAATTTTGGCAAAAAATAGTATTTGAAATAAAAAATAAAATTTTGAAACACATTATATTATTAAAGGCCGACCTACTAGCTGAGTGGTTAGCGTTCCTGACTCCTGAGCTGTGGGTCCCGGGTTCGAATCCCGGTTCGGGCATGGATGTTTCTTTCCTTCTCTGTTCTCTCTGTCCTTTCTTCTGTGTTGTTGTATGAATGTGGCCCGCCCTATAAACGGGTTTGTGGTGGTATGGCGCGGGTAACGCTACTCACCTCCGTGACTTGGTTCACAGGTGCTCTCTGGGTAACGATAAATGAGTAGCAGATTCTGGCCTTGTTGAAGTATAGGTTCAGTCACCCTTGTGTGCCCGCCATTGGGGGAAAAATATATATTATTAAACATTATCAATTAATCAAAAATTTCAAATTTTATAAATATTACATGAATATGAATTTAATAGAATTCTTTCATTCACACTTTCGAATACCAAAGTTTATATCATGGTGAAAAATCACAAATATGAAGATTTGATTTAGTCATTCAATTAATTATAAGAAATAATGACTTACCGTAATGTTTCTGCACTCCTTTTTGTCCAATTATATTTTTTAAATATTCTAATAGATTGCTTTTACAAAATGGAGTACTAAATTCCTCCATTTTTAGCGAAACTAAACCGAAAGCATAGAGCCACTTGATGATTTAAACCAATCAGAGCACATCACATTTGCTTTGTGCCATAAACACGTCAAAAAACGGGTGAAAATTGCTTTGAATCGAGGATGGAGTGTTTAAAAGAGAACTTCTCTCCCCAATTAAGTACAAAAGGATTCATTTTGTATCTTTATGGAGTACAAAATATCCGTCGCTCTTCAAATGGTGTTTTTAAGAGTGTAGAAATGTTTAGCCCTCTAGATTTCATTTCAATAAACAGAAATTCCTCATAATCCAGTGGAAGTCGGAGAAGAAGATTCAAATTTCTTCGCTATTGAGGAATTGTTACGGATTGCCTCTATTGAGGTGGAGTTCTTCCATTTGTAATAGACCCGTATCTTTTCCCATAAGGTTAATTACGGTGGATGTTCGACAGTAACAAATGATGACATTGACAGAGATTGATTTCTACGAAAATAACTTCTATTTTATATTGTACCGTCTTCTTCCAGACGCAGTAATAATTTTTTTAATTATAGAGATTTCTGGCGGCTTTGATTTTAAAAAAAATCTCATTTACTTGGAATTGTTTATTTTTTGCCTTAAATATGATACTCATTTTATTCCATCGCTGTCTGGTCGGTTTTGAAATGTTCCTGGCTCTCAATTCTCACAAGTCATTGGATCCCTGTCTGCACCGAAATCGCTGGTGAGTTCCTAAGCCTCATGGAAGTAACTTCCGCTTGGGAGGTGAATGGATGGCGGCGAATGAGTCTCGTCTCAAAACTGCTCATTTTGTATTGGTAATTAGAATACAATATACAAATGCTTGATTCGGCCTATTCTCACTTACTCATCTGAAACGTGGACATTGACTGAGAAGGACAAAGAAACCATCTCCATTTTCTAAAGAAAAACTTTAAGAAGCATTTTTGGTGGAGTAAAATGTGAGAATACATGGCGAGGAAGAACTCATTCTGAGCTCTATAAACAATATAAAGTACCAGATAGTGTTAAATTTATCTCAATACAGAGATTAAAATGGGCAGGACACATTTGAGCCGGATGAACGACAATCGGGTGACGAGAAAAATTTTATTGGCTCGCCCCATTGGCCCCAGAAGGAGAGGACGACCGAAACTCCGATGGCGTGACTGCCTTGAAAACGACCTAAAAACACTAAAAGTGACAAACTGGATGAACTTGTCCAAAAATAGGGGGTCCTGGTATGCACTTCTGAGGAAGGCAAAAGCCCACCCTGGGCTGTCAGGCCAATGAAGAAGAAGAAGAAGAATTAGAATACAACTTCCGGAAAGAACTTAGAAACGTATCTCAGAAAAAATAATTGCGTGAAATAAAAGTCTCCATATAATCAAATCTCCCTACTGCAAAATGTACCCCTTATTGAAAAAATTTTCAAAGATATCGCATTCGAATAAGTTAGGAAATTGATATGAATGAAAGCATTTCTAAATAAATTGTACTGATGAAGCAATTTTTATTGTCACTCATCGTGGCTAGTCGTAGGGCACTTCCGAGAGGGCCACTGTTCGAGAGATGGTTGCTCTGATTTCTGCGGAAGTGACTGTTGGAGCTTGGGATATTTTCAGGTTTTCTCCATGGCACACATGTGTTAACAATTATGTACGATGCATTGACTTTTAAAAACTCCTGCGTGGTAGATATTAAAAACTCTTACAACGGCATTGAATGCTACTACGCGGTGTTAAAAGCATGTGATATGGCGCATTTTCTAAATTTAATCAGAAAATTCATGGTGCTCTGTGGTATATTCAGACATTAAATGAGCATTCGAGAATTTCGGCCACTGTTTCTGACTCCAATCTTAAACTTGGCGAAAATTCAATTCATAACTTTTCCATTATAGAAAAAAAAAATTTTTTTCTTGGAAAATTTTTAGCAGCTTTCTTTTATTAATTTATTATTGACCTCACTTATTACACAGTGAAGCTAACATTTTTATACAATAAACAAAACTGAAAACATTGAAAAAAAATTCCAGATTTAATTGACTCGTTAAGTACGTTAAGAAAAATTCCGTTTTAATTTTTTCTCCAGCTGATACTAATAACTTTTGACTTCTTTCCCACCTTCGCGTTCATCTTTCATGCCTTTGAGGTGAATAATCTGGAATGCTACGCCTTTTTTAATGAAGTAACATTTAATGTCAAACTTCTTGTTCATGGGTGAAATGCAATTGAGTCGAGCAAATTGGCTCTCAGGTCATGAAAACACGTGGATTCATTTTCTCTTCAGCTTCTTTTAAACGAGTTTTTCGCTGCACACATGGAATGTCAATTTTGGAGGAGAAAAGTCATTCTTTACATTGTGTAAAATAAATCTCTCTGAAAATTGCTTTACTTTTGTTTCCTTTTAACGCCCTCAAAATGATTATTATAAATAAGTTAAAACCTATGAGGGAAAATTTATGATTATCCAAGAAATAAAGTTATATTAATAACTTCTCTCTTTTTAGAATTTTTATTCATGTGTTATTAAGCTTAGATATTATTTAGCAATATACATTTAAAATTATTTAAGACAAAGTACAAATTACTTTGGAAGATTTAAAAAGAGAAATGTGCAATATGTGTAGTGTGATTTCGTATTAAATTATTATTTTAATTATTCACAAAAATAATTAAAGTATCATGTAAAAATGAAAAATCAATTAAAAATGTTTTCTTGCGTTTCTGTTAAAGTAATCGTAGATTGTTTTTAAAAATATTATTAATTTTTTTATGTAAATTAATTTTTTGATTTCTATAACTTCAAGCAAACATGAATTACAAAAATAATTCGGAGAATTCTTGATTGTTACATATATTTTTTATCACTGTCGCTGATATAATAATAATATAGTAGTCTTGCTCATAACAATACAAATTCTTATGGTTGAGTTTATTTGTTGAAATGTCTTTTCGGTAGCCTGCTGAGCAAAACACCATTTAAGACAGCGATCAAGTAGCACAACTCCTGATTTACTCCTTCACCTTCAGCGTATCAAGAATTGAATGCGAGAACACATGCAGTTAAACACCAACAACTTCCTCTGATAAGAAAGATGAGAGCTCGATTGAATGTATCAAAATCTACAAAAATAAGAATCCGAATGTTAACCGCGTAAGACAAAAATATGTGTGTGTATGGGAATAGTAAAACAGTCCAAAATATTTAGATTAACTACCAAATAGTATATAATTCTCCAACCGTTATCCGCATTTACAATATTTTGCTTTAAATAAATTGAGTTTTTCATTTTGTTTACAGAGTACGAAATCATTGTCGCTTTTATTCTAATCTCTGAGATAATTTGCTGGTGTGGTAGGGATACTTTTTGTGTAAGTCTCAAAAATGACATAAATGCATTCTTAAGTAAAAATATACAGCAAACAGCTCTCCGGCGCTAAGATTCGATTCCAACAATTCGAGTTCTTCATGCATAGTGTGGATGATTTCTCGAGTTCCTTCCTTGCATCAAAAGCTGAGCATCTTACTTTTATAATGCATCCCATCCAACTGCCATTATGTTTCCCTTCGACATACCCACTTTTTTCTCAATAGTTTCCCCTTTTTCTCTTCTAAATGTTTCTCTTTTAATATTCTAAGTGATGTATTTTTTTCTAACTTTTTATACCTTTTTAATACCTTTAAATGAAAAAACTAATAAAAAATACCTTTTTCGGTTTTTGCTGTTTTCTTGCTTTTTTATTTCTGTTTATCTGGCTTCTGAAGGAATTTTTTACATTGCTATTTACTTAATTTAATGTTTTTATACGCGTTTTCATTAAATTTAATATATATATACAGATATATTATGTTGTTCGAAAATAAAATTAAAAAATTATTATTTTTATACAGATTATTATAATATTTCAATAATTTATATCAAATATCAAAAACAATTGATATAATATGTTCTTATCTATTAAACAATAAATAATTTACGATAGCTATTGATTTCTGTTTTATTCGAATAAACGGTAGTTTTTAAATAATGTATTTTTACATGCATGGCCTAAATAATAAAAAATGTACAAAAACAATAGGTACTCAAGAAATATACTCAGTATACTTTAATATTACGCAATAAGCTACCAAGTGTGTGTGTGTGGTTGGGGGTTACATTTCTAAAATAAATTATCCAAATAATACAATTATTGCATGAATTTTTCATGATCACCCGAATGATTTATTGCGAGATTTGTAGTATGGTATTAGAAGCTGATACCATAAATCAGCAATGTCAGAATTCTTAGTTCAATTTTCCCGAAGAGTGATAATCACATCAATTTGATCATTATCCTTTAAGAACACATTAGGTATTTGATAAATGGTCCCAAAAGAATCGCAACAACTCTAATTGCCCTGTTACCTAATCTCGAGAAGATATTTGATTGTGAAAAAATAATGTAATAAAGATATATAGAGTGCTTCCTCATTCTTTTAAATCTTTTAATAAGGACCAATATTGTTAAAAGTGAAGGATAAAATGTATCTCATTTGATGCAGTTAATGGTTTTAAAATAATATTAAAAACATCTCTTGAGTTTTGATTTTTTGACTTCAGTGTTTTTAATTTGTGAATAATTTAATTTTTTATTATAAATGAAAACAAATAACTTAATAATAATGAATTTAAATAAGAATTTAAAATAAATAACCTAATAATTATGAATTTAAATAAAAAGTAAATTAAGACACATATGTGTTCTAATGTACTATCAATTCTGTTCTTATGTTGTTGTTGTTGTTTACCTATGACACTTGGACAAGCCAAGCTCGCTTTTGCCTTTGGCAGTGCGAATTAAGTCAATAGGGAGCGTCTTTCGTTTGGATCAGAGCACCACGAAGGTGAAAGTACGACTTCGCTCTATTTAAGGTGCCTCGTCATTTTGAACCACGGTCAGGTGACGAGGCCACACCTGAGCTGGTACCCTCCTCTCCCCATCCACGTCACAGATGAACGTGGACACGTCCCCAACCCACGGAGCTCCAGCAAGAAGCATGAAGGAGGGTACACCGTGGTCACCCTCCCAACCACTGCCCGAGGCAAATGATGCTTCCCTTTGCTGAGCTTACGGGAAGCGGCATGAAGCTACTGAGCCACTGGAGCTCTTGTTCTTATGTTAATATTATAAGGCGATGGTATCCAATTTTATTTCTTCGTCGACCATTTTCTAAGGAATGATTTTCTTCGTTAACGCCCTCAAGTGTTTCTCTAAAAAATACAGCATACAACATAATTGTTGTACTCAACTGACGGTGTATGACGTCCAAAATGCAACGTCAAGAAATACCAGAGGTATTACAGCAAAATTTATTTCAAAGGTAACACAAATGATTGAAATATGAGCCAATTCTGAATTGTGGATCAGTAGTTATTGTAGCGACTGTTGTCCACTGTCACGGCATAGAATTATTGTAGCGACTGTTTTCCACTGTCACGGAATCAAAGGGGCTTTGTATATACCACTGGGATATAGCAGTCCACGTGTCTTCCACACAAGTTGAGGTGAGATGTAGCAATGGGTTGTTATATGCAAGCATGTTTGATTGTCATTGGTAGCAGGCCAAGAAAGCAATTAGATATGAAAGAAATCTTGAACATTGCGTGTTGTTGCACATTATCCTATAAGAATATGGCTGATGCACGGAAGAATCACGGGCACAAAAATTTCAGAAATGTAACGCTGGAAGATCAGTGTATCGTATTAGATCTAAGAACATCCGTAACATTACTTCATGACTAGAATACAACCATTATGTCCATTGACCATGTCTGTCGTTCATCGTAAGCCTGTGATTTTGAGTTAAGGACAAATTAGGCAATTGATGGAAATTCCCTTCAGCTGCAACCGGCACCGAATGAATCTGTTGTTGCTATGGTTGGTGGTGTGCGCAATCCCTTCCTCCATCCAGCAACTGTAAGTACCTGAGTGATTCAGTAGCTTCATCTTGTATCGATTTATTGTATAAGTAAAATCGTTATTCTGTGTGCCCACTAAATTTTCGTCCCGAATTGAATTGAGAACAGTTACACAAACGATTGAAAATTATATTAACATATCTGGCTGAATTGAAACAAAAGCTGTTTTATTTTCGAAAATTCGATTATGATGTTTGTAACTAATTTAAATCATAATCAACACTTATTTGAATCCACTTTAAAACTGCTTATACTACGATGTAATCAATTGAAATGATGCATACCATTTCGTTCTGAAATTCTTCTAGCTTCCTGAACGAAAGATGCGATTCTTTACTTCCTTCTAAAATTGTGAGAGAAAAAATATTTTCGACTTCGGATTCAGTCATCTTTTTGCTTTACCATAGTATAATTTGAAAAAGAATAACGATATTTATAGTTTTTCTATTTTGAATAGTATTATTTTTACTCATTGCAGTTACCTGTTTACGCTTTTCACAATATATCACCGATCAAAATGCATTTGAAGGCGAATCAGTGGAATCTGAATTTTAGTATTTAATCACTTAATAAGTAAATAAAATTTACTTAAGCAGAATTAACGACTCACACCTTATTATACTGCATCTAACTAATTTATATTTGAGACCTTATTTCGTGATGTGAAATAGCGTTTTGAACGAAGCTAAGTAAATAATAAGTATCGTTATTTTTTCTGAAATTTTTTCTTTGAAAGCTGACAAGATTAATCTATTTGAAAATTATAAAGAACACTTGCTTTAAATTTTATTTGAAACTGAGTGATCTCTTCATTTTTATGTGGTGGTCACCTAAGAATCCACCTCCACTATAGTGATTCCTTGAGGTCAGTTATTGATTTGCATGAAATTATGAGTCGCTGATGAATGATCCGAAGTAGGTAAAAATCCATGTCTAGGATAACCATTGTAATGAATAAACTATTATTTAATATAATTATTTTATGCGTGCTTATGATTTTAAACAAATTTTACTATATTGGAGCTTGTACTTAATATTCTTATTAAAAATTAATTTAGTGCGATAATTATATTGCTTTGAATATACCGATTGTTTTAAAAAAATTTTGTAATTAATCCCTCAAATAATACCAGCTGTGAAAAATGAAGGCTTTTATTAATTTAAAAACTTCTATTGATAATAATTTATATTGTTATTTCAGAATTTTTTTTTTTTTACTGATTTTTCGTTATTACAAAAATTTTATTGTAAAGTAAATGCTGAATTGTTCACTTTTATGTCAGGTAATTTTTTTAAAGATATTATACAGTGAGCAGTGTTTCCACATTATAAGTTCCTGAATTATAATTTAAACTGTGGTTTAAATCAACGAAGATTTTTATCTAATTTTAAATGTTATTTAATCACATTTTTTATATGAAATTATTTCTCTTAAATGAATATTTGAAAATTAAGGAATTGATTTCTGTTCAATTACCATGGCAGTGTGTAAAAATAAAAAAATTCTTTAAATCTTTTTATAACAAATATACATCATCGAAAATTTCGGAGAAATTAATTTTATTAACTCAAATAGTCGCAATCTTTGAGGAAATACAGTTGCCAAGTTATAACATCTGAAAGATTAGTTTAACTATAAGTTATTTAACGAAGGAAGTACAAATGCGAAGGTTGAATGTAGGCAAGAAAATTTTGAATAAATTATATACTCATAGAATGTAACTGTAACATCAATTCATTTATTTTTAAGTGTGCTTGAAACTGTATTACAGAAACATAGGATCTGGAAATACAATTACGATTCTCCTTTTTTTTGAAACCGTAGATCCCGATCACATTAGCCCTAGTGTAAAAAAATTGACTATCAAAAAGTATGGAGCTGCTGATTTTTGTTGATATAGCTGAAACTGTGTGTGTGTGTGAGCTACAATTTATTATACTTTAATTAATGTAATTAATTAAAGTATAATAAATGTAGGATTATATTTTCGTAATAACATATGTCAATAGATGGCAGCATCGAGCAGACTCGTGTTGATTGTAGATGTAAGAGAAACATCTGTGAAAGTAAGGCACTCTGCTAATTGAACTCCGAGAGGATAGGCCGCGAATTTGTTTTCTCCCGAAATGGAGACAAAGAAACTACTACGCAGTTAGTAAGTCAGCCATGATGCTGCTGTCTACTTATTTCTTTTAAAACATGTAAATATTGTAAATAGTAAGTTAGATATAACCTAATAGTTCTTAATAATATTTTAATACTTTCTTTAATAAATTAATTTTGTTTCAATTATGGCCCATCATCTCTTTTTAAATACATCATTACCCCTAGACACCGTCCCCCACAAATTTTGGGGGTTCAGGCCGAGATCTGAATTTCAGATAAAATTTAATTTTGAATTATAATTTTAAAATTTTAACCTCTCGGAGTTTTCATCGAATTATCTTCATCGAATACCCAGTACTGGGCAGAGCCACTGGACAAAGCTACTGGGCAGAGCAAAATCGACAAACAGCTCCGGAACCAGCGAATTTAACTACGAGAATCTCCGAAGCAGAGCCACTGGACAAAGCTACTGGGCAGAGCCACTGGACAAAGCTACTGGGCAGAGCAAAATCGACAAACAGCTCCGGAACCAGCGAATTTAACTACGAGAATCTCCGAAGCAGAGCCACATCGAATCCAGCGAAACATCGAAACCGCAATCTCTGAGACCCAGCGACGATCCAGCGAAACCACAATCTCTGAGATCCAGCGACAATCCGGCGACACAACTCATCGAGCAACAATCCTGCAAATTGAGAGTCAACCGCGCGACAACTGATCGCGAAGCGCTCCCAATTCCTCAACACCGGTTCTCCTGCGAATTTCCAGCGAATTTCATCGAATAGAAAGCGTGTCTCCAGCGAAACCCAACGAATCGCGTCAAAAGCAAATCATCCCAGCAAAGTTTCGACCTAGTGAAAAACCAGCGATAAAAATCTACGAATCGAGCTACGAAAGAAAAACCACACCTACGTTAGCGAGTGGTGAGTGCCGAAAAAAAAAAAAATTCTCCGAAAATACCGTCGAAATACATCATCGAGAACATCATCAAAAAAGTGTGCTTCAAGTGAAATTTGTGTTTGTGCGCGTTCAGTTCAATGTGTGTGATAAAATCAAGAATCAGCTCCAATATTTAACAATTCAAACGTATCTAACAGTTTTACCCATACATTTATAATCCTCTTTCAATTTATTGCATTTTTGCTGACTCAGAACTACGATCTATTTTTTATAGCAATACCAGTGCAAGAGTTTATTTTCAAATTTGAGTGACTAATGATTTGGCAATCGTCCAGATGCAACGTTTCGTTCAAGTGATTTAAGTTTCTTGATAATATTTCTGTCTGTTAATGATTCCATTTTTCAAAACAACCGATTCTCTTACTGCATTAATTTTATTTTTTTGGTATTCAAGAGAGATTATTTTATTTTATTTATTTGTGGTGAAACATATTTTATGCTTATATCTTTCAGTTTTATTTTCACTTATATTTTAAAGCCTTCATATAAAAATAAGAAAGAAATGCAATGAAATTTTGGTGCATGCATAAATATTAATAGCATATTATTATTTTATATATATTGTATACTGTGTTAAATTATTTTTCATTTTTAAACAAAATCCAAGATAGTTTGTTTTTATATTTTCATTCTCAGTGCATTTATATATTTTCAGTGCCAGAATTTTCAGGTAATTGATTATTTTATATTAAGAAATTATATACTATATTGCATTTTATTTTTTATATTTGAATTATTTTGAAAGGTTTCAAACTAAAATTGATCTAAGCACTTTCTAAATAAGTAAAAGGTTTTATTTTGTTAAAAAGCAAATTAATTGATTCTCTGAATGACCACTAAAGGTGCATGCATAAATATTAATAGCATATTATTATTTTATATATATTGTATACTGTGTTAAATTATTTTTCATTTTTAAACAAAATCCAAGATAGTTTGTTTTTATATTTTCATTCTCAGTGCATTTATATATTTTCAGTGCCAGAATTTTCAGGTAATTGATTATTTTATATTAAGAAATTATATACTATATTGCATTTTATTTTTTATATTTGAATTATTTTGAAAGGTTTCAAACTAAAATTGATCTAAGCACTTTCTAAATAAGTAAAAGGTTTTATTTTGTTAAAAAGCAAATTAATTGATTCTCTGAATGACCACTAAAATGGCGTATTTACTACAGTACAAAAAAGAAGATTTAATAGAATTAGCAGGTGAGTTAGGTCTAACTGTAGATACACCCACGACAAAGCCAAAACTTAAAGAACTTATCATAACTGACCCTGGTTACGTAGAAGAAGATACGAAAATGTTGTTAATTAGCATCACCGAAGAACGAACACGTCGTGAAACCGCAGAGAAAGAAGAACGGACACGTCGTGAGATTGCAGAAAAAGAAGAAAAAATGCTTCGTGAAACCGAAGAAAGAGCAAACAAAATTCGCCAAGAAGAGCGTGAAGACCAAAAGCGTCGAGAAGCGCACGAACTCGAGAAATTACGAATTCAAGTCCAACAAAATATAATTCCGGAAAATCCAGCGATAAATATTTCATCGTCAAATAAGCCCGTGTACGAGAATTTTCACAAATTCAATATGAAAGACGACATTAGTCTCAACTTAACCCTTTTCGAGCGACATGCAGAACTAACGTTTTTACCGAAACAAAATTGGGTGCAGAAGCTTCTAGGTCTAATACCCATTGAGGTAGCCCATATGATTGCAAGGGAGCCGGCGGACCAAGCCAACGATTATGACCACGTCAAAGACTTACTGTTAAAAAGATTTAAATTATCTCCGGAAAAGCTACGCCAGTTATTTATGTCTCATCAGAAGAACGCCGAAAGAACATGGGAAGATTTTCACCATGAACTGCAAACTTACTTTGACGGGTGGACACTAGGGTTAAAAATATCGACTTATGATGAGTTACGCGATCTGATCATAGCAGATCAGATGAAACGAAAAGCACCTCCTGAAATTCAAGAACACCTCATAGATGAATGGTCCAAGATAAACACACCGACGGAACTGGCGAAGAGATTCGAAGAATATGAAGATGTTCGAAGAACTCTGAAACCGAAATCAAGCTATTCACCATTTAAGAGTAGATATGATATTAAAGGAACGAGAAATTTTGAATACAATTCGCCAAAGGCAGAATATTCACGAAATGACAGATTCGAGAAAAGATCGTTTAATTTAGATCATCGTAATAGATACGCCGAAAAAACGAAAGTTATTTACTGCAGCCATTGCAAAGCACCAGGACATTATGCCATAAATTGTCCCAAACGCGGCAAAAATAAGCCTACTACTCCGCCTGTGCAGAACTGCTCATTTACCCTTAAAGGAGGAATGAAGACAAAATGCATAATTATGAAAGAAAAAAGTTTTCAAGCTCTCATCGATACTGGAAGTTCGGTCTCACTCATACGCGAAGATTTGAGTAGAGGAATTGTCAAACCCTCAGAGCTTACACATAAAACAATAATGCTGTCAGGTTTAGGAGGTCAGGTAGAAACCAAAGGTTCATTCCAACAGGAAGTGGAGATAGACGAAGAAAAATACACTCTTATGTGGCACGTAGTACCGAAATCTCGTCTAAATTTTCAAGCTATCATAGGTGCAGATATTCTAGAACACGCTTCACTTGAATTTACCAAAGAAGGTACTAAAGTTCATAAACGTGAAAATACTTGGTTAATAAATTCACCGGTAAGCGAAGTAAAAACAGACGATGAAATCGATTTGGAAAATATTAAAGACCGACGAATAAAGCAAGAATTGTTGAAATTAATTTCGAACTATGAACCAAAGAAGACCGAAAAAACAGACGTCTCTATGAGAATTATCTTAAAAGATGACATACCAGTTTATCAACATGCTCGCCGTTTATCGTTTCCAGAAAATAAAGCAGTAAATCAGCAAATCGACGAATGGTTAGAACAAGGAATAATAAGAACAAGCTCATCGGAATATGCAAGTCCAATTGTGTTAGTTAAAAAGAAAGATGGTACTAATAGATTATGCATCGATTATAGAAAACTAAATCGAAAATTGGTTAAAGATAGGTTTCCATTGCCGTTAATAGAAGACGTTTTAGATAAACTCCAGGAAGCAAATGTATATACTACATTAGATTTGAAAAATGGATTTTTTCACGTTGATGTAGATGAAGATTGTCGAAAATTCACTTCTTTTGTTGTTCCAGATGGACAATTTGAATTCAATAAAGTACCATTCGGTCTCAGTACCAGTCCGAGCGTATTTCAAAGATATGTGTACAGCATATTTCGAGAACTCATGAGGAAAGGCATCGTTATAATTTACATGGACGATTTGATAATCCCATCGAAAGATGAAAAGGAAGGTCTAGAAAAACTTAAAAAGGTATTTGAAACTGCATCGAAATATGGTTTAGAAATAAAATTCAAGAAATGCCAATTTTTAAAACGAAAAGTAGAATTTTTAGGTCACATTATCGAAAATGGAACTATTCGCCCTTCAGTTGCAAAAACTCTAGCTGTCAAGAAGTTTCCAGTACCAACAACAGTAAAACAAGTTCAAAGTTTCTTGGGATTGACCGGTTATTTCCGTAAATTTATTCCATCATATTCCAAAATAGCCAAACCTTTAAGCGACCTGATGAAAAAAGAAAATTCTTTTGTATTTGAACAACCTCAAATTAAAGCATTTGATCATTTGAAAAGTTTATTAACCGAAAGTCCAGTTCTAAAAATTTTCGCACAAGGAAAACCAACAGAATTACATACGGATGCAAGCCAGCACGGATATGGCGCCGTTTTATTACAGAAAAGTGATGACGGAAAATTACATCCTATTCAGTATATGTCAAAAAAAACAACTCCAGCGGAAGAGAAATATAGTAGTTACGAACTAGAAGTCCTTGCTATAGTTAACGCTTTAAAGAAATTTAGAACTTATTTGTTAGGTAATCATTTCAAAATTGTAACGGACTGTTCAGCATTTCAAAAAACAATGGATAAGAAAGATTTAATAACTCGAGTAGCAAGATGGGCCCTACTATTAGAAGAATTTGACTACGAAATTATACATAGACCGGGTGAAAGAATGCAACATGTAGATGCTTTGAGCAGATATCCAGTTTCCATTATTACGAATGACACTATTACTGCAAAACTGAAATTAGCCCAGCAGAATGACGAAAACATCCAAAGTTGGAAGTCCTTAATCGATTGCAACGACACTTCAGATTTTTTCCTTAAAAACGACATTCTGTACAAATATGTAAATGGTCGAGAACTAATCGTTGTACCAGAGGCCATGCAGACAGGGGTCATCAAAGCGGCTCATGAAGAGGGACATTTTTCAACTGCGAAGACGAAGGAAATAATCAAACGAGAATTTTTCATACCTAATATGGATAAACGAATACAAAACGTAATTTTAAATTGTGTACCTTGTATATTGTCAAACAAAAAGAGTGGTAAAAAAGAAGGATTTCTAAATCCTATTCCAAAAGAAGATGTACCTTTAAGTACTTATCACGTTGATTTTATTGGTCCTTTGCCATCAACCAACAAAAGCTATCAGCATATTCTCACCATCGTAGATGCGTTTACCAAATTCACTTGGCTTTACCCTGTCAAATCAACTTCAGCAGAAGATGCTCTTGAAAAATTAAAACTACAACAAAAGACATTCGGTAATCCTAGAAGGATAATAACGGACAGAGGTTCAGCATTCACCTCCAAAGCATTTAGTGATTATTGCACAGAAGAGGATATACAACATCTCCAAATTGCCACCGGAGTACCTCGTGGAAACGGTCAAGTTGAGAGAGTTCATCGTACTCTTATACCCGTTTTGACTAAACTATCAATTGAAGATCCCACTAAATGGTACAAGTTCGTGGATAAATTGCAGCGAATCCTTAACAGCACCACCAGCCGAAGTACAAAATGGTCTCCATTTGAATTATTAGTTGGTATAACAATGAGAAATAAAGAAGACATTCACATACGAAACTTACTAATGGAAGAAGTAATGGAAGAATTGCAAGAACAGAGAAATCTATTACGGCAAGATGCGAAAAGAAACATCCAAAAGATCCAGGCAGAGAACAAGAAGACGTACGATAAGAAACGCAAGAAAGCCCCAGTGTACCAGAAAGGAGACTTGGTGGTTATTCAAAGGACACAATTCGGGACAGGTTTAAAACTAAGACCTAAGTTTTTAGGACCATACCGAGTAGTCAAAGCAAATGCTAAGGATAGGTATGAGTTAGAAAAAATAGGTTCTCATGAAGGTCCTAACCGAACAACCTCATCCGCGGATTTAATGAAATTTTATTCGCCAGGGTGAAAAATAAGCAGTTATCATTTATAGAATTTTATTGTATAATGTGAGTCTTATTTTAATGTTACTTTTGTATTTTTTTCCTTTTGGTAAATATAAAATATTAGCCATTTGCAGATGATATTTTCAATTTAGATTAATATAATGAACATTTTTGCTTATAGCAATAGAGACTTTAACTTGCTTATATTTTAATTATTATACTTGTGAAAATATTTCATTTTTATCATTGTCTCATTTTGTAATTGTTTGAAATTATGATAATCACTGAGGCCAGTGATTTGCAGGATGGCCGAGTCTGTAGGATTATATTTTCGTAATAACATATGTCAATAGATGGCAGCATCGAGCAGACTCGTGTTGATTGTAGATGTAAGAGAAACATCTGTGAAAGTAAGGCACTCTGCTAATTGAACTCCGAGAGGATAGACCGCGAATTGGTTTTCTCCCGAAATGGAGACAAAGAAACTACTACGCAGTTAGTAAGTCAGCCATGATGCTGCTGTCTACTTATTTCTTTTAAAACATGTAAATATTGTAAATAGTAAGTTAGATATAACCTAATAGTTCTTAATAATATTTTAATACTTTCTTTAATAAATTAATTTTGTTTCAATTATGGCCCATCATCTCTTTTTAAATACATCATTACCCCTAGACACCGTCCCCCACATAAATTGCTGAGAAATTGAGAAATACGCAAAAACGTAGGTGGTAATTTTGAATGCAAACTATTAAAATTTTAAGTTAAAACTAATGGAATGTTGGGAATTAAAATATCCAATTTAGAAAAAAATCCACTATGATTGGTGTTTTTGACTTTAGTTATCTATTCATCTAACACATACACACTCTCTGTCTCTCTCTCTCTCTTTTTAGAAAACAAAGAAAAATAATTACAACAATGATGGAATAAGTGATAATGGAAATTTTAGATAGGAGTATTTCGAAGAAAGCGAGTTAAATTATTGTGAAACTATAGAAATAAAGTTCGCATCAGGGGACGTATTGAATTCCTTTGTGCAAAGATTCAGTGGAATAAACAGCGTACAAATGTGCTGTTCCCGCTCCTCCTTCATAAGGAAAATTAATAACGATCACAAATAGAAAT
This sequence comes from Latrodectus hesperus, assembly GCA_037975125.1. Taxonomy (NCBI): domain Eukaryota; kingdom Metazoa; phylum Arthropoda; class Arachnida; order Araneae; family Theridiidae; genus Latrodectus; species Latrodectus hesperus. Next base: position 94,432,770 of record CM075855.1, on the reverse strand, counting down.
GAAACAGTCTATATTATAATTTTTCAAATGAAATTTAAAAAATTATAATACTTGGCGGTGTAAAATGTTTAAAAAATATTTATAAATGTATAAAAGAAAATTGTAGATAAAAATTTAAGACGTGGATAAAGTATGGGGATTAGAAGTATTTAAAAAAAGATTTGAAAAGGAAATAAAATTGAAAAATACCACATCAAGAGACTCTGAGAATGTAATAAGGGATGAACAGTATAAAAAGATAAAATAAAAGACTTTTGCTGAAAGATTGAAGTATATAATATTTTATGGGTGATATTAAAGTTAAAAGGGAGAAATTGCTCTGAAAAAATATTTTAATAAGAAGTTATAGAAAGTAATTATTAAAAAAAAGAATTTTAAGATTTTAAAATTTATAAAAACATTAAAATGAGTTTTCCCCATAGTAATAATTAAAATTTTTTAGAAATTGCTTACAACCATACTACAAAGGAATAAAATATAACTAAATTAAACCATACCGAAAAGTAAAATCAAACAGAAAACTCATAATTTAAAAAAAACTATAATGATACCGTTATTATATTAAAGTGTATATATGCATGTCTGTGTGTGTTTAAGATACCCATTCTATATATACATAAATTCCGGCTACAACTCATGTTTATAAAACATTGCTCTGGTGTGGTTACACAGGATGCAGACATAATACTTCCATAGCACTACTGAAAAGGCATTTCTTTAATCCAGAAGAATGCGGGGGAAAAAATAAAGAAAGGATCTCCGTTGAATGGCTGCATAATATTATGAATTTCAAAAAGTGACACGTCGCGTTGCTTTTGGGATTGCTGAATAATGATCGGAACGCTATTGTGTCAGTTGACGTGCTTCCATTCAGCGTCCTTTGTAAGGTTTCTCTCGGCCTCACAGGTTTTTCTGAGCAGCCTGACTCAAGAATCAATGCGTAAAAGGCATTTATATTCTTTATATTTAAATAAAACTTTTTGAATGTTATCATTCTTGTAATTTTTTTTTTGGCAAAGAATGTTGTTACAAAAATGCTAGTATAATTATTTCTTTTATTTAAAATTATGAAATAAAATGTATCGTAAAGTATATATTATAAATTTATAGAATAATTCATAAAATTGTAAAAAAAATTGTGAGTGGCAATTATTAAAAATTAAATAAGTGATAATTGGTGTAACTACATTGCCGTAAAATATAATTCATATTTTATTTAAAAATGAATTTAAATATGAGAATAATATGTAATAATATGAAATAATTTATAGATAAAAATTATATCATAAATCAAAATTTTTTCCTGCCATTGTAATTGATAATTTTAGCATTCTTTTTTTTTTTAAATCTTTCTTTTATTTTTTTCTCTCATATTGTATTATGAAATAAATTGGGCGAAAATTTGCTGAGATGAAAATTAATAAGAAAAATAATGCTAATGCGAAATTTAATATAAAAATTACTAATACTAAATTATTAGTTGGGATTAAAAATAGGCTAATTTGTTATATACTATAAATGCATGTATTATTTTTTTAAACATATTTATGCACCGATGACTATCGCATGCTTAAAGGAATAAAATATATGTACTTCAAAAAATGTAGATCGTTCACTATGTTAGCTAAATTTTATGTATAATAATGAAATTATTTACTCACAATATTATGTTATAATAATTTTAATTGTAGAACTGAGAAATTAAATTTAAAAAAGGAAGAATTTTACTTCTAAGCGACAAAAATAACGTATAAGCTATCCACTTTTAAGGCAATATGTTCGCGTTTTATAGTGTCGCCCTCTATCGGACTCTTTTGTTTACATTTAGTATGTTCGAATTCTCTTTCTTTTCAGCGATGCTCAATATATAGTTTACAAAAGTATATAATTATTTTCGATAAAATAGAAATATTAAATTTATTATAGTATACATTGTAATAATTCATTATATTTAATTTTTATATTGTAATTGATGAGAATTTTCTTATATAATGAACGGTTAAAATAATTTTTGCTGAAATTTAAATTTAAAAAAATTTTAGAGTAAATTTTTTCTCTGCATGTGCTTACATTTAACGTCTACACTTTAACAAAGAAAAATCATTTATATTGTATCTCCTTAAACGTGTTTAGTAGGGAATTAACTATGATAGTTAGAAAACCATTAATAAATTCTAATTATACATTGTATATAAAAATGTTTCATACCTAATTTCTTCATTTGTATCGATTTTTGTTTATTTTCTTACTGCTATTTTGTTCCCTATATATCACGTTCTTAATAAGTGGAGTAATTAGTAAAATATAAGGGAAATTTTCTTGGATGTTGAAATTACAATTGAGTAAATTCTCAATTATATTAAATTATAATAATAATTATTTGTATTGATTTGTTCTTTTTTCATAAGTTTGTGGATTTATTCTTGATAAATAGTTTTCATTATTTTATTTTCTGAGTGAAAAAAATCCTTTGTTGATATTTAAAAAGGTAAAAATTTTAAGTCATTTTTTAATTATAAATTACAGTTAATTTCGGTACTTCAAAATTATTAACTGATTTGTAAATTTTGATAAATTAATTAAATAACTTTCAAATCTGATTCGTGTTTTTTTTTTTTTTTTTATTCTTTGAATTCATGCAACCAAGCAATACTCGAAACTGTGCTACAAATAGGGTTAAGTAGTGGACTGTGAACGTGAAAATGTATTTCCAATGTCAGAAATTACTAAAATTCAATGGAGTTTTTCTAAAAATGTAATGATTTATATTCAAATGTGAATAAAATAGAGAATAAAAAATTGAATAAATAGTAAATAAAAAAAGTGCAGTAGAAATTGTGAATATATAGGTGATAATTTTCAAAAAACTTATTTTTAAAATAAAATTTTTTAATGGTTTGATTTTAGTAAGAATAAAAATTATAACAAATTTTATCGAGAGGTTTGCGAATTTGAAGAGGTTGATAACCACTGATCTAACTTTGACTATTTTTAAAATAAACCTATTTTTGCCCAAATCAGTATAATTAGCCTAAAAATTTATTTCATAGTAAATAGGAATATATTTTAAAGAAAATAAATTTGCCTTCCCTTCAGTTTTTAGTAAAGCAGGCTCATTTTAAGTTGGAATACGTTTCATTTTCAGTTTGTTAACACGTAGCATATATGTCACAAGTTAGCACTCAAGATCAATAAACATTAATCACAAATATCTATATTTCCTCGTGGAAAAGAATGTGTACTTGATATTTAAAAATTTTTATAAATGATCGAGAAATAAGAAATTTTTTGAAGACAAATATGTTAAGATTTTAGTAAAAATGTTATCCTTTCTACGAACTCCTTTTCTTTATCTATAACGGATATCCTTAATTTTCTTGGCAAAGTTCAGACGGAAGTTTGGGTGCTAACATTGCAATTCATTATGAATTCAAAGAAATTCTTGAAAACTCATGGATTTTTTTCTTTTTTGCACTTTTTTTCATACCAATTTTTATTTTTGCACTATGTTTATCCAGCAGTAGTTCATAATCATTTTCATTGACAGTTGCGAAACAATGAAAATGGAATCATTGCCAAATTTTAAGTGTTATTCGAACGCGTTTTCTACTCTTAATCTTTGTTTTAAAATACTCTCCGAAATTAATATAACTCAAAAATTAAGAAAATTAATAGGTATTTTTTTAAAAACTTAATAAGAGTCTGAAATTTAAAGTCCCTTACATCTTATCTAAATTTTTTCTGTCCTTTTCTCAAATCATTTTGTTCAAACTTTTTTATATTTAATGAAATAAGAACAGCTTCTAATGTAAATGCTTTTTAAAATCATACAATTATGCTTATGAAACAAATTTACCTTTTATATAAGTGCACAATTTAAGAGTTTTGTGGTTGGCAATAGAAATTAAGGATCTTTGCATGCCTTAATTTCCCCCATGGTTTTCACGACTGAGCGTTTTTTTTTTTTTTGGCTCAAATTGACGAAGCACGGACAGTATTCCAAACCGTATCAGGGTACAGGTAAGTGCTATTTATGTAAGGTGAATCTATTTCAGATAAGTTAAACTGGACCGGAAATGACCAACAAATGTTCATTTGAAACTTATTCAGTGTTCATTAGTTTCTTCGAGCATGAATCACATGTAATGTGCCTTCATTTTTGGGATGAGAATTACAAATACATCTCAAAACAGTATGGTATACATTCTTGAACATTATGTAACAATATATGACAATATTTGTAGAATATTTGACAATGTTCATAGAATATTCAATAAATTTGTTTAAATATTTAACAATATTTTTTTATCGTAAATGCTCATTGTATTTGTTTGCCTTTAAAGTTCTGGCTATTGAAAATACACACTCTTTATATAAAATATTTTTATAGATTAGAGACATTCATCCGCTATATAATTTTTTGAGAACTTATAAAATACAAGCATCATATTATATATATCTCACTAATCAACATTTAAAAAAATATGTTCGAATTTATTTTCTTTTTATCTTCTTATGTATGAGAACCAATAGAAATTCAAGCAATACAAAACTTCATTAATTCGGACCTTTGCTAATGATGGCCATTTATTTTTCTTGTGCATGTGAAAACTTGACATTCAATTAAGTATAACTTCTTTCATTTGATGTATTATTCATTTCTGGAATAACTCAAAATCTTGAGTTAATCAGATGGAAAATAATTGCTCAAATTTCTTCATATTTGTAATAATGCAATATTATTTTAAAAGTCCAGTTTTGTATTATTATATAATACCCTGTAAAATTGCTCACTGTGGTGGTAGTGGTAGGAAAGTACTCTTCGGAGCTGAAGGTATTGGGTTTGATTCCAGCTGCTATATTGAATTACGAGGGATGAATTTTGCACTTCAATTCGAGCGAAGTGAGGGCTTAATCATTTTCCGGGTTTCCTCCTTTGCGATATGTGAATACAGCTAATTATCCTTTCGGTAAGTTAATAATTACCCGGGAGCATTAAAGTGCCTTTCAGTCGCTATGTTTGTCCGCATAACTATACGATTTTGATACATAGTATTAAAATACTCAGTATAAAGCGAAATTTTTGTTCAAGTATTATATTAAATATTGTGCAGTTTTGATTTATGAATCTAGCTTGAGAGTTAGACTAAAAACGCTCTATCAATCATGAATTTAAAGTATATATTTAACTGGCCGTCACTTAATAACATCACATAAATGTGTAGTGTGACTTGAAATGACAAATGACACTTAGTCGACTGCGTCTAGTTTCTTTTATTTAACTGTAAAAATATAATAAAAATAATTAAAAACCAATTATTTGTGTAGTTGAAAAGTATGGAAAAATTTAATTCGAATGAACTTTAAAAAAAATTATGGTTATTTTAATAATAATAATAAAACAGATGTTACAAGAAAATAAATTCAACTTAAAGAAAAAAAATATTAATAAATTTAGGTTTTTTTAAACTTGAGATGGTATTGTGTATGTTTCCATAGTTTTACCAGACAAAATTTATACATTTCAAAACGCGGCTGATTTTGCCGACAATTTGTTTTCGATTGTTAAGAAGAAACCTGATATTGTCGGTTAGTTTTGCGCTTCAAAAAGAAAAGATTGTTTTGGCGAAAACTAGTGTAGAAATTCTGATATACATAAAGATGACGTTAACTAAAAAAATTTTTTATTTCCAATGTCTGGGCAAATACAAGGAATAACACCAATAAAACACATGAGAAATCACAAAATAGACATGAGACGAAGACAGGACAGGTGAATACAGTAGATGACCCGAGCCATTGTCCCAAAAGTTCTCTGGCTGGCCAATATAGCGATGATTCAGAGCTGCCATGCAGTGCAGCACAGTGGTGGAGGTGGGTCCTATTCATGGGTTCTGAGACAAGTTGAAGAGCGGACAGCCAGACAATCGTGACCCATCAAGAGTAGAAACTGTGCCTCAACTTGACGGCGTGGACCATCAGGGACATTCCACGATAACTAAATAAATTATATTTCAACGGATATTCGACGTTAACTAAATAAATCAGGGTATTTCTATTGTTTGGAAAAAATCTTCCACTTTCTTGGAATAGTGTTTAAAAAATTGTGAACCGAAAAGTCTATGCACATTCTGATCAACAAATTAGAAACTTTTTAGGGTTTCATTTAAATACTTGCCAAGGATGAAATTTTCAATTTTTTATAACCTGAGTTACACCTCATTAGAGTGCTAGTATAAGTAAAATGTACGAGAGAATTTCAAAATGAATAAAATAGAATACGATAAAACCATAAATCTTTGATTTAAAAAAGTGCTTATTGTTGATCTCTGTTTCGAAAAACTCACTATTTAAGATTGAAAATTTCACTTATTTTTCAAAAGCCGCCATATGAAGGATTTCAACAGCTGGAATCAGAACCTTGTATAGTAGATGTAACCGAGGTTTGAGCACAGTTTCTCAAAAGCGCGTTCAGAGTAATCTCATATGAATTGTACAGCAATGTTGCTGATGAGTTAGGCTGTCGTTCTCATAATAGAGAGACAGTGAGCTCAAATCCCATCTTAACCGAATATATGTGTGTTCACTTAAGGCTGCTAGGGTCGTTAAGTAGATCAAGGTCATAACTTTCTAAGTTATATAATTCCTCCTTAAGGGTTAGGTTAAGCATCGGGGTTGTTCTGCTGTGCCCCTGCTTCTAAATGACACCCGACTGCTTCCAGAGCCTAATTGTGGACTAATATTGGGAAGTATGGAACAAGAACAACGATTTGTACGGCAGAACAAACACTCATGTGACAAAAACTCATCAACAAATCTCAGCTCAAATGATGTGCAGAGAATTGCAAAAAATAGGAAAGCATAGCCTATGAGAAATTTCCGCTAGAAATGCCAAAATTCATGGATAGCTATATTGGTAAGGAGACATCGAATATCTGAGGTAATATGAATCGCGCGCTATATATATTTTCACTTACGTCGAATTTTGATTCCTTGAGAGTAGACAAACAACCACGAGAGGATACTGGCACATCAAGTGCACATTTTTACTATGATGATACTTCATGGATGATGATGTATCTGTATATCGTGCCACAAGAGAGATTCGTTGAATATTAATCTGACTTTCAACTTTTCCCTTGCTTCATAGAGCCTTAAACCCCATATAAATTGGGGAAGGAGAGTGAGTCATCTGACCTCATTCTGATCTTTCATCTTATTTACAAGATCTAAAAAGGTGCATACCCAAATCACTGCATACAAATCTAAACATAAATATACTCCAGAAGCATGTGTCTTTTGGACAGATAATCATATGCAACGAAACTGTAAGTTCGATAAAGCTTTTTACATTTGATTTATGCATTGCATTCATTTTTGCGCAACTATGTATTACTTATTGATTATGTACAAAGTGCTATTCTTTATTTCTGAATTTCATATTAATCTATGAATATCAATTCATGAAGAAAAACTAAAATAATATTTGAATTTGCGGTTAAAATTTTTTTTACGATTCATTATTATATGCAATTTCGATGTGTATTTAATGTGAGATTCACATAATCAAAACTTACGAAAGTGTAATTAGATAACTAATTATTATAACTTAGCAGCCAGAGCTACAAATTATTGAGATTTCACCAAGAAGGGAATATTTTCTTTCAAGAACGTTTTGTACTTACATTGGAATCATAGTATTTCTGCCCATTTTGAAAATGACTACCTTTTCGCCCATATTATCATGGATCAATACCTTTTACATACATGTTGCTCTAGAGCGGTACTAATCATGAATTACTTGGTTTTTTATCAAATATACATTTCACTGGACGTATTTTGATTTGTCACACGCCTACTAGAAAATCAAATTACAGAAATGACTTTCTTGGTGTCGTGATTTGAAAATATTAAACGGAATTAGGAAAATGTTATTGCTCACATTTACTGGAATTTCTTTTCATTGTAACATTTTCTCGCGTAATGTTCCACGAAATAATTTTTGATTTCACACAATTAAATTTCTGCTGAACCCGAGCTGGTAACCGAACGGTTCCATCATGGACATGGAAGCTTTTAGTGGTTTCGAATCCACTTTAAGCTGCAGGTAAGGTCTAATGACCGTTGAACGACAAATAAATCTAACTTGACATAGGCTCTACTAACATCTTCATTAAATCCATACAGAGAAGCGCTTTTGCAGCAAATAATGAGTTATTTTCTTTTAGAAACCAGTGCTTCGCTCATTATTTTATGATTGCATTCATTATTTACACCTACACTGATAATAATCTCAGTCTTTATAAGACATCGATGAATTCATGCTTTTAGTGGGGGTGTAACAGTGATTATTTATTGAGAGAGAAAGCATTTGTTTTAAAACTTTTTAATTAAATAAACACACATACGAGCTATAAACTCCCAGTTGTCCGCTGTGGGTAACGTCTAAATTCCAAAAATAACTTTAATACATAAATTTTAAAAAAAATGTGCTTCATTGAAGAAATTAAAAGAATAAAGAACACATTCTCAGGACTTATTAGTTGAAATAAATCTACAAATTAGTAAATGGTGAATAATTTTTTTTATTTCTCTTGCAATTATTGTGTTTAAATTATTCAAATGCGTACTTGTGCTGATTTGTTTCCTTTTTCTGTAATTGTATGCATAATCCGCAATTTATATCATTATGTAATAAAGTATTATTTCGCCGATATTTTTGAAAACTTGAATAATAAAACATAAAAGAATAGTGACTACTATTCTTTTACTAAATAAATGTTTATATATAGTACAAATAGTGAATAAAATTAACGTTTCGGTCAGTTTATACCATTAATTCATATATTATACGCTTTCTGATGTCATAATTTTCAAACTATGTTCTTTTATCCTGTAATATTAAAGTAGAATACTGCAATCAAATTGATACTAAGACTATAATAGCCATCCGAATTCATATGCTGATGAAAAATGAAGAGTAAAATACTTATTTAGATGCCTCTTAATAAACGAAAAGAAAGTTGAAATTTGAATAATAAAACATAAAAGAATAGTGACTACTATTCTTTTACTAAATAAATGTTTATATATAGTACAAATAGTGAATAAAATGAACATTTCGGTCAGTTTATGTCATTAATTCATGTATTATACAGGAATTAATGCCTTGTAGTTCATGTATATTCCATAAATTATACGCTTTCTGATGTCGTAATTTTCAAACTATGTTCTTTTATCCTGTAATATTAAAGTAGAATACTGCAATCAAATTGATACTAACACTATAATTCATACGCTGATGAAAAATGACGAGTAAAATACTTATTTAGATGCCTCTAAATGAACGAAAAGAAAGTTGGTATTTTTCCTCTTTTCGTTCTAAGAACATTCCGGCTCGCCTTTCTTTCGGTGTTTTATCAAGCTCTGATTACAGATTTGATTCTTTCAATAATAAATAAGAATAATCCTCGGTGGGAATCTACATTTTAGCTGAATTATGGTCATTTATGTAGATTTTTTTCCCATGTATCACCGGGGCTTGGTAGAAATCGCTATGCAAGAAAGATGGAGATTACATGTATCGCTCCAAAATAATAGTCCAAACTGGGCGTTTCGGAATAATCTCAACACTTGTAAATTTCCCTGTAACCGTGATTTACTGCGAACTTACACCCATTCCTGTCACACCCTGCAACTGAATTACAGAGGAACTGGTATGCACTTTGAACTTTCTTTTTATGCCATGTTTATGTGCCAGCGGATTTTATGTTGAGTAGTTCTTCACTTAGTACATTCATGACAATGAATTGGATTCAAATCAAAATCAATGCAGGAACTGTTTTTGGGTAATTATTAATTCCCCAAAAACAGTATTCAGTAATTAAACAATAATTAATGACTTCATTTGCATTTACACATATAGGTTAAGTTATAAAAATGCGAAGAGCAAAAAGGTTAAGCGAATTTTAAAATAGTTTAAAAAAAATCTGTGGTTAAAATATTCCAATTTCGAAAGATTCAGGAGATTTTCATAGATTTTTCGACTTAATTATAACCAAAGCTATCAAAACTGTCTATTATTATTATTTTACAAAAAAAAAAAAAAAAGATATTAAGGGAAAATAAATTCGATTTTAAATATTGTACGTGTTCAAAGAAATGAAAGTCCTCTGAACAAATACAAAAAGTATTTCTTACAAGATAGATGTCCGTTGTAATTAAGGTTCTAATTTCACCACATGATTTATTTGCTTCAGAGAATGCCAAATTAAAGTGAGGGATATCAGTCCATGATATTTAATTTCTTTAACAACCTATGTTTTATTTACATTACAAATTTTACATTTAAAAAGGAGCTGTTAAAATCTTGCCCTAACAGACATGTTTATCCTCTGGTTGTTATGTAAATAATAATAATAAAGTGTTAAAAAAGTATTTTCCTCGCATGCAAATAGAAGAAGCGCAACATCCGTTCTTTAGCTGTGTGGGCTGGGATAGAACCCGGAAACTTCAGTTCTGAAGGAAAGACAGCGCTTGGGATAATGGCTTGGCGACGTGAGCTCTCACTAGCGAAAGGGTAGCGGGTATTTAAATATTTTATAAAGACTTATTTTGTTAATTTTTGCGACAGATAAAAAATCGACCCTCAAATTAGAAAATCCCAAGTTTGATACCTGCCCCTGTTAAAACAAATGTTTTGATGTTTTAAATGATTTATTTGTTGGTTAACAAATTTTTCTTTCACGAGGATAATTAGACTGTGAAACTGGATTCAAACCACTACCAACATCCCTCACCGAAGTGAAAATTGAAACCAAAATTCAAAGCGGCCATTCGGCAGCTATCTCAGCCTGTTTAATAAGGGAAATACAGTATGTTTCTCCTTTCTTTAAAGATAACTGTGGGGATTAGGGGATTACGTGTTACGATACATGCGCTCCTCCTACCATGTGATGTGAAGCATGTAAGTGCTCGCCTTGCATCAATGTTTAGTTATTGGACTACTTAGTGTCATATTAAATTTTCTACCTATTTAAATGTGTGACAAGTGCAAAAAGAAAAGGTAACACAAGTCATATGGGACTGCCCTGACTGCATCTTTATAAAGGATGTCACGGCAGCACTATTTAAATAATGTCATGAAATAATCCTATTTAAACAATTTATTTCTCTTTGAATTGAGACAAAACTTTATTAAATTTGTAAGTCATCGCGGAAAATGTTTAATCAGCGACTCCTCTTGTGTTGAAGCAGACTTATGGTGTGTTTTCAGTTCTGAAAGACAGCTTCCTGGAAGCAGACCCGGAAGGAAGCGGATACATCGACTGCCAGAGTGTGGTGGCCGTCGTCAGAAAGGCCCTGGGCATCGCCCTCAACAGCCAGGAGAGGGAGAAGATCCTCAAGAAGGCCGAGATCCTCGCCGGCAGGGGTAAGTCAGGGCTCATTTTATGACATAGGAATAAGCAAATATATATATATATATATATATATATATATATATATATATATATATATATATATATATATATATATATATATATATATATATATATATATATATATATATATATATATATATAAATTTTAGAATTTCAGCAATATATATAGTATATATATATTGCTGAAATTCAATTTTATAATGAATAAAATACGATTCTTTTATTAAACAATACTTCTAATGTAGTGTTTTTTTAATTAAATTATATATTTTTATTTTTTTTAAAAATAAAGTACAGTATAGACCTGTGCTAAAACCAGTTCAATTAATTTTTATAATACATTATTCTGTTCTGAATTACCTAAATATTTATTTAAAATTATATATTGCCTAAAATTTAATGACTAAAATATTTAGTATTCTTCGGAATTCACTGGATTATTAAAAAAAAAAATACTAACTATGGAAAATTAAACTAACGATGAATATATATATATATATATAAACATAAAGAAACTGTTATGATAAACAAATATATGAAAGTGATAGCAATTGAATTTGTCCTCATCAGAGTACCAAGGGAAAGTATTTCGAATTCTTTTCGGCAAAAGATTCTAAAGAATAAACAATATATATATACCCTCATCTTCCATATAAATATATATATATATATATATATATATATATATATATATATATATATATCATGTTCTTAAATATGCAACAAGATTATTAATAAATACAAAATTAAAGACAAATGGAGTAAATGTGATAATTAAAAAGAAAATATCTTAAAAAAGAAACGAAATTGAATATTAATTTTTTAGAAAACGACGAGAAGGCATCTCAGGTTCAAGGGATGAAAAGAAAATTAAAAGAAAGCTAAAAGTCTGTTGTTAAAATTGTAATAAATGAAATTTATTCTTAAGTAGTAATAGAACGAAATGATATAAAAAGGGAGAATTTTTGTCATAAAAGTGCAAAGCAATTTGTAAAATAGGATAATATAAATATTTCATTGTAAAAACTATATACTTTTTTTAGAGTTTATTGAAATCAGAGAAAAAAATTTTTAAAAAAAAATGCTTTAGGCAATAATTAAATGTACAAAAAAGAAAAATTATACAAAAAACACTATTTTAATCAGCCGTTAGACTTCCATAGTTATAAGGATTTATAAAAAAAAGGGTTAAACTCTATAAGGGTTTTAGGAACGAAATTTCATGAGGTATCCTGACCCTGAAACTTTTTAATTAGTTATTGTAAGAAATTTGGAAACTAAATAGTACACAATACATTAGAGAGAAAAATTAATTTAGGTGAATTTTAGTTTAGAAACGAATTTTTGACGTGAAAATTTATAAAATTAAATGAAATTAATTATTTGACTGAATATGATTTAAAGGATTGAGTACTTTTAATAAACTCTCTAAAATCGGATTTGAATCTATAATATCTAATATTTTGACTGATAAAGATGTTAGTGAAAATTCGTTTAGATGTATCAGAGTTCCAATTAACGAACTTAGTTATTCTAAAATTGATATATCTTTCTTTTTATCCTAAAATTTTTTAAATGAGTTATAACATTATGCTATTATTGATAACTTTCATGTTGACATTTAAGTATAATTAATTATAGAATTAGTCTTGTTAATTTTTTAAATTAATTAAAAACATATAGAAATTTTTTAATATAATGAAAAAAATAAGGAAACTTGAATTATTTAAATCAAAGATTTTCTAGAAATTAGAAAAATATTTCTGATAATAAGATAAATCGTTTATAAAAAAATCAGATTTTAATAATGTAATAAATTAAAATGGAAATTAAAAACAAGAATTGTGAACAGAAAGATGACAAAAATTCTTTCTTCTCAAAACGATAGAAATAAAAACTTGTCCTCTTAGTTAAACTAGAATTTAAGAAACAAAAGTAGTTTGTTAGAAGTAATGTGTGATTGATTTTTGTATAAAAAATTTCATATAATGGGATAATCTTCAAAATTAAACTTTATCTTGGCTTCGTAATGTTGTGCGGCCGAATTTCACTCTCGCCATTGTTTGTTCTTCGCACATAAAATTCTTGATTATAAGCTTTAAAAAAAATCATTCACTTCATAATTTTCTTAAAGCTGTAATTTATTATATTAAGAATTAGAAAAATTTCAAGTGCTATTAAAAGCTAGTAAGGAACCAGGATATGCAAATTTCCTATTCCAGAATCTTTTTAAAGATTCTTAAATTGTATCTCTAGTTAAAATATCTATTATTTTTTATATAGTTTTTATATTGATTTTATTTTTGTTAATATCAAAGAAGTTGAAAGCATCGGTGACGTCCGAGTACCAAAATAATAATTCGTTTTTTCGATAAAATTAACATGGCGTAAATACTCACTCATTACTAGTTACATAACCCATAACATATTTCCAGGCACTAAGTCATTACCTCATTTTGGACCTCTCTTCCCTTCAAAACATTATTTATGTACTTTATTTTACTTTTTATAAGACTCTTTAAAATTGAAATATCGAGGGACCTCAAGGGACAAACTTGGTTAATAAATAATAAAAAAAATATTTTATATGGTTAATTTATACATCACATTTAGTTTAAAAAAGATCCAATTGAGTTTCCAAAGCATTATTAAAATATTTGCTAGTTAGTACATACGTATAAAAATTAATGTCTTTGAAAGTTATTTTATACTAAAAAAAATTATTTATTCTTGATATTTTTGAAAGAGACTTTTCGAAATCTGTGTAATTTTATTCCTAATATAAAATTCATACGTACGGTATTATTTCGTCACACACTTATTTAAATTTGTTACTTATGTCATGAATATGCATCATAATAAATGGTCTCACTTCCAAAAACATGATTTCGTTTGAAAGCGGAAATAAAAAATGTCTTCCTACCCCACCCACTCTGTCCATTTCCACTGGCTACTAATCTCTCCCCTGGCGCGGAAACTGCGTCATCGCAGTATTATTTGAGGCAGTTTCAACCGAAGACCTTGCTACAGTTTGTGAATCACCATGAGCGAGTTTCCAGATGTGGCTATTTATCGCTTATTTTATAATTTTTCTGTAGAATAGGTAAATCAAATTAACGAATTTGTACTCTTGTTGATGGACGTATTCCTGTTAAAAATGCCTATTTTTTGATTAGCATTAGTTGTGCTGAGAAATTTGATTCGATTTTTTTTATTCCATTCATATGAATATTGAAATGGAATAAAAAAAAATACTTAATTGCAACCCTATGACAGAACTGAATGGATGTCTGCGGTAACCGGCTCGGTTATCTGCATTTGTATGAATCACATGGCCTCATCCTGATCAAAATAACCTGCTATATTTTATATTGCTGTTTACACTAGTGCAATTTCTCGTCAAAAGCTTCCACTGAGGTAGTTCTATTCTTATTTAACTATTTTTTTCGATATCTCATAGAAATATAGTTGTGATGTAAATACTTAAAAAAAAGTGATATTTGATGCATGATAATGATAGTTTATGTTAATTTTTTCAGATGCAAATATATTTTAAACTGTCCTCATATTATATATCTCATGTAAACTGCATAAAATGCTGATATTTCATTTTCCTTTGGCTTATAATTATTTGAAATTTAACAATCGAATGGATGCGAATCAGTAAATCAACATTGTAATTGCCAATTGTTTTTTTCTTCTTCATAGTTTTAAAGTTACTTTTTGTTTCATACGCGGATTATAGTTGAATAATTATGTGGAATAAATATCGCAAAATCAATATTCGCGATTGTGTGTGTACTTTTTATTCTAACTTTCCTTAAATGTTATTTTTAATCTATTCCATAACTACTTCAAATTACTTCATTATAATTGTTTTATATTTTCTTAATAAGTTTATTAAATTTCTTTCATTGTTACAGAAAATTTGAAATACATTTTAGCGGTAATTCGTTTTATTTGTGTAATCATTGAAATATGCAAAGCTTATAATTATTTTTAATTACTTTTAAAGTTTTCTGAAGTTAGACAAATTCTGATGTAATATATATTTTGCTATTTTCTTATCTTAAACTACAATATATTTTTTTAAATAAACATGTATTTTAGTTATTGATCATATAAATATATTTATATTTAGAAAGAGATAGATATATTTGCATACAAATGATCATATTCCATATTTCATTAATATTATTTTATTTATAAGAATTGTATTGCTTTTATTGTGTATATTTAAATGATTTTCTTTTGTATATGAAGTTAAAATTAGAAATAATATTGTTTATGAACCTTACTGATCTTTAACATAATTTGCACTGATTCAGTTTTAAGAATTGTTTTTGATGAGTCTTTTATCGAGTAAAAATTCAGCTTTGAATGTAACCTTTAAGATGTAATTTTTCTCTTTAAGCAATTAAGATAAAAATTAGAAAAATTAGAGAAAAAAGAAGAAGAAAAAAAAAAGATACAGCCTAAGGTTTAAATTCAAAACTAAATTTTTGAGATTTTTGTAAGTGATTCAAATTATATTTAATTCAAATTGATTTTCCTTTTCATATGCCATCTTGTATTTCAGACGATTTTTGTATTTAATTTATTTTAAATTAAATATGTATAAAACAAATTAATCTTGGAATGTCAGGTTTCAGTATAGCATTTCGAATGAAATATTTTTATTCCTACAATTTACACAAAATGTTTTATTTTACAGTGTGTATCTGTTCATTGATATTTGACATATTTCAGCCTAATGTGAATGAAATAGAATTAGTACAGCATCAACTTAATATTTACTATGTATCATTATACATATATTTAGAGCAGTTTGTTTACTTTCAATTCATAGAAATTGTATAATTGCATCTGATACATTTTGTTTCAGGCCAGTTAAGTGTAAATGCTTTTATAACCATTATGGCAGATACCTTAACAGAAACTACACAATGGGGCAACTTAAAAACTGAAGTGTCTGGTTACGTTGGTATAGATACTTTACAAGATCAAATTCGTAAGAAGGTGCTTAAAAAGGGATTTGAA
The DNA here is from genome assembly GCA_037975125.1 of Latrodectus hesperus. Taxonomy (NCBI): domain Eukaryota; kingdom Metazoa; phylum Arthropoda; class Arachnida; order Araneae; family Theridiidae; genus Latrodectus; species Latrodectus hesperus. Next base: position 94,416,289 of record CM075855.1, on the reverse strand, counting down.
TTTAATATAATAGTTGTTGGTAAGTAAAATCTGTATTTAAAATTGTTTTATGATAAATATTCATAAAATTTGTTATCATTACATGGATTATAATTTGAAAATGTTAAAAGCAATAAATATTTTTCTGCTTTCTTAAAAGTTGATATAAAAGGAAAGTAAGCTTTCTAAAAATTCTGTTTAGAATGGAAACAAAGTTAAACTTAATATATTGTGCAGTATTTAACCATAACTGCAGTTGTCTACTTTCTGTGATGTCATGTCTTTAAAATTTAATAAAATATTTGTTCCTTTCAATGGGGAAAAAGAAATTGGTATTATTTGATTTTTATTAATTTTTAACACTTGACAGATTTTCATTTTAAGGCTTTACATCTTGGAATCTTGAGAGAATAATAACTTGATAATTTTAATCCCCCTTCAAATTTTATACTGAAGTAGTTGGTAACAATTTCATTCCAAATTTTTGCCCAAGCTGGTTGCTGAAAGATTAGCTGGTTCAACTGTTTGTGAATTCTAATAACATGGATGTTTGTAGTAATCCACTTTCAACTGTATGTCTCAACTGAACCCTCATGTCCTTTGAGCAACAAACCAAACCAATGAAGATACAATACACAGATCATATGCAATTTCTTATTACCACCAATTTGGTAAAATATTTATTTTTATAAATGGGAGTATTATGCATTATATAAATAAATCATTATGTAAAATCAAATACAATGAAAAATTATATTGTAAAAGAATATTTTCCTTTGTAAATTATTTAGTAAATGAGGGGATAAAATGATAAATTTTTGCTGTCAATTATATGAAAGGTATCTATTATAATTTAAAAAATATATTCCTGCGAAAACTAAGAAGAAAAATCTTTTGAGAATCATGACATCAAGTATATTAAAAATATTTTGCATCATAAGTGATGTCACCTCTTATTAGCAAACTGTACAATAGACTGTTACATTGACTGAATAATATTTATTAGGTTTGAAAATGCCTGATATTTGGAGTATTAATATTCTGGAATTCAGTACTTTTCATCTGATGTGTGAGAATAAAATATATTCTTGATGTGTATTTTAATTTTTCACTATTAATTTATTATTTTTGTGCCTTTTATGACTTAGAAACTTCATTTCAGTACTTTTCCTAAATTGTGATTATAATGTTTAAATTAGTAAACATAAATTGACATAAATAGAGCTCAATTAGTCCAACTATTTTTTCTCTTATGTATTTAATTTTCATATTAAATTGGTTGTTTCTTAGATATTTTGATTTAAAAAAAATGAGCCAAAGAGTAATGAAGCACAAAAACTTTGATCTAAAAAATAAAAAATGCTTCATGAAGCTCTTTATTATAGGACTGTAGATGATAATGATATACTTGTTATTTACAAAAATGATAACCAAAAAAGTACTTTTATGATTTAATTATATTAAAATTTCTTCATAACTAAATTTACCTATTGTTTAGTTTCTAAAGAAATTTGAATTTTCAAAGTAATTTTTTGCACTTTGTGTTAAAAAGAGAAGTTTGCTTAATTTCCTAATAGTTTTAGCATAAATTGTAAAAGGGTTGTAATAAATAAAACTAAACTTTAAATTACAAAAAAAAAGATTTATTAATGAATTTAAAAAGTTTTTTTATGTATTTAAAAATGTAAGTTAAAAAAGTTTAAAAATTTGTTGATTTGAAACTTAACTGCCATTTAATTTATAAAAGAATAGTGTTAAAATTTTATTTTAAATATCTTACAAATCTATTAAATTATAATTTTCATGATAACACATAATCTTCTATATGTATTATAGTTTATTTATTAAATAATATTTTTATGTATAATTTTGCTTAATTTCTTAGGTAATATTTAGTAATCTTTAATTAGTTGAATTGATATTTATTTTTCATAGAGTATTTGAATGTTCCTTGTTAGGTTGAAATATGTATTCTATTTATGTTTAAATGAATGATTTCTATTAAAAAGCATACATTTTCTAGGAAGAAGTGGTCTTGGAAAATCAACACTGCTTAACACATTATTCAAAGCAAGTGTCAGTCGTAGAACCTGTGTGAAAGTTGAAGGCAATGAAAACGGTTTATATAAAATACCTAAAACTACTGAAGTTAAATCTGTCAGCCATGGTATTAACATCTTTTCTATATTCTCTAAAATATTTTTGCTTAGCTTAGTTTTATCATATTTATGTTATCACTTTTGATAAAATTACTAAGTTGGCAGCTGAATTATTAATACTCTGGCTTTCAATTTCTATCTTCATTATTAATGTTTCTCATGATTTGGTATCCATCTTAAACTGTAAGTTTAAATCTAATACTCTTCCTGTGCAAAAATTGGCTTTGTTGTTTTAAACATATTAACTAAACCAACTTATCAAAAACTACATTTATATATATATTTTCATTCTTTATATAGTTGCTTATTTTTAAAACAATATTACCCTTTGAAGTATGATCAAATGTTAAATTACAAATGAAAGTATTGCATATATGTGTATTTTGTATTGTATTGTCTTCTCAACTTCAATGTGAGAACTTGAGAATATATTATTTACATTTTATAATAAGCATTATAAATGTAAGTCTAACTTTTCTTCATGCAACAAAAGTAGTTTTTGGCTATTATGCATTGGATATTTGTTTTTTTTTAGCCTTTACACCAATCTGTGAACAAATTTAATTTCATTATTTGTAGCAAATTTCCCTTATGTAAAATAAGTGTTCACTATAAAAGTATTTGAAAGCTGAAATGATCAGATAAAGAGATCAACCAGCTAAATACTGTACTGGAGATTTAAATAATAAATTTTACAAGATAGATTTACATGTTTTGAAATTTGTGATGTTTTAACAATCCTGTCTTTTCCAGGATTCTAGCCGAATGGTTAGCGCTCTTGCCTTCGGTTCAGCAGTTCGTGGGTTCGAATCCCACCTTGGGCATGGATGTTTGTAGTGGTTCGGAATCCACTTTAAGCCGTAAGTCCCGGTCTAATTAGCCCTCGTGTGCACAAAATGACCGTTGAGCGATAAACAAACCAAACCAAACTTTTCCAGGATTCTTAAGTTAAGCAACACATTGCTTCAAGACTTCACATTTATTATACATTAAACACAAATCCCAATTTATGTTTTTTCAATGCGCTTAAAAATATTTATTTTACATCTAATGGGAACAAGACTTTCTCTACCACTTGTTAACAAAACCAAATTTTCTCTTGTAAACACAAACTGTGTGGCAGAGAATAAAACCAAAAGTTCTTGATTTCAGTTATTTGATTGGTTTTCACAAAATCTCTTTATAGAATCATGGCACTTGTAATCATGATTGCTGCAAATGTGATAGCTGAATATTGTATAGTTATTTTTGCTTGGATGTAAGACACTTATTTCTAGTGCAAAGAAAAATAAGTATATTTCCTGAATTTTAGAAAATTTCAAGATTCTGCATTCAGTTGTATTGCCATAAGTTGCACCTCTTATAAATATGAGTTTCACTTCTGGCACAAATGCTAATAATGATATGAAAATTAGCATTAGTGAGCAAAAAATTACCTTAAAGCTTCAAACTAACCAAATGAATTTCATTATCTTTACTAAGATCTATGGCAATTATTTTCTAGTTTTGTTTTGTACATGTTTTGATAAACATCTTAATTAGTAATAGTGAACCTTAAAAATTCTATTTTTAAATTTCTTTTTTGTTTTATTCTTTGCAAATAATAATATTTCAGAACTTATTAAAAACTTGAGAAAATTGTGCAATCCCATGGAATTCATTTTTGTCAACAAACATTTTTACAATTAGAAGTTTTTTTGAAAAAAATTAAAAATATTTATGGGGTTTTTATAAATTTTAATTGAAAATGCTTTTGATACTTCTCTAGTTACTTAATGTGCCATCAAATTATCACTTTAAAAATTAGTGTAAAATTTACATAATTCAATTGCCCTCTTTATATTACTGTCATTAAGTATTGACCACACATGAAATTAACATGATAGGTTTGAATGGAACAGATGAATATTTTGTATTGCTTATTATCATTTCATATAGTTGATCTGTAATTATTTTTCTCATCTTAACAACATAATTTTCAGATGAATTTTCCTTCAAAATGTCTGATGTGCTTAAAAATACTTTAAAATATTTTGTTACATGCATTAACTGTAATATTTAACCATACATATCAATGAAAATATTTTACTATTGCTTATGTTTTTTGACTGTATGTATGTGTGGGAAGCAATTCTTTGTGTCTTTAAAAATGTTTAGTAAGTGTTTAAGTTATTATTTATGAGTAATTTTGACAGTTGCCTAATTTATTATGTAATTATAATGAATCAACATTAATTCATTAGCTCAATGAATCAACGTTAATGCAAGTTCAGATTGCCAGTTGTAACTTTTTAATTTTTTACATGTGTAGATGCATAATTGTTATGAGTAATTGGCTCACATTTCTTTACAATTAAATATAGTGCTAGAAGAAAAAGGAGTTCGGCTGAGGCTAACTGTTACAGATACTCCTGGTTTTGGAGATCATATCAATAATGAAAATTGGTATGTTATTATTTTTAATATGGTATTTGTATAGTTTGTTTTTATTCTTTTTACAAAGCTGATAAACTAAGATGAAAAGATTGCAGTAGTTCAGTGTTTTATTTATTATCTTAATTATTTTTTTGACACCACTTTGTGGCTTGTACAATAGTCTATTTTGTGTTAGATGTTTCAAACGCCCTCTGCTTAATTGCTTTCTGGGGAACTTTTTGCAAAAAATGAGTTGTTATTAGGGAAGATACCCAGGAAACTCCCTGGCACCTTCCCTAACAGACATGCATTCAGAAGACAAATATATCTCCCTTTGTTTAACAGTGGTTGGGATCGAACTATGAAATTTTTGTTTCAAAGAGTGGTATATCCTACTAGAACATAGTGAGCCGTAAATAATATTTGTGAATAGCGAGCCCTAAATGATATTATAATATTTAATAATATTAAACATCACAGTGCAAAGTGAATACACCTTATCTATCATTTTCTTATAAAAATTGTTTTAAATTTTACCAACAAATAGCATTAAAGAAGTAAAGGTAATAGTTAAAAAATCTAGGAATAACAGAGAATATTTGATTTATTACTCACATGAGTGCTTAATCAGCAAATCTTTTTGCCAATATGCGAAAAGCATCCACTACAGTATAAATTCTGCATGCAGCATACCAGGAAAAAGAGAGACATTTAAGTCCTTGTCTTTTGGAATGTCTTTGAAAAACTTGTTCCCTCAGTCAAAAGTCATTAGTGTTTTGATATGGTGACTTTACTATCCAGACAAGTGTAAAGGCATGCAGGATCATGCTTTTATCTTTGCTGAATCATTAGTTGAATATTTAGCACTCTGGCCATTAATTCAGCAGCTTGTGAGTTCGACTCCCTTGGACTTGAATATTTGTAATGATTTGGAATCTACTACCAACTGTAGTTCATGCTTGAATAAGCCTATAGTACAGAAAGTGGTCATTGAATGACTATGCATTCATTTGAAAATTTAGCTTAAATCACATTTTTAATATTTAACTAGCAACTGTGTGTGTGCTCTATTTGCTTTAACACAGTGTTGTCCAAATTACTTCATTGTTGATGCAAATATATTAACTGCTCAACATATAATCACAAAAATGACTTTCCTTTAAAAAGATGTCAAATTTAGCATTTCTCCTGATTGAATCAGAATGTTATGTAATGTATTTAATATAAGGTAAATATTATATGTCATACTGTAGCAACCTGTTATATTGTCCAATTTTAAAATTGTTATTATTGATATTATTATTTTTCAGTAGTTTTCTAAATTATTGCATTAAGTAATTTAAATTTATGTAATTTTCAGCTGGCTTCCTATTTTAGAATATATCAATCAACAATATGAAAAATATTTAAATGAAGAGCAAAGTGTAGCAAGAAAAAAATACATACCTGATACTAGAGTTCATTGTTGTTTATATTTCATTCCTCCAACTGGTCATTCGTAAGTTAATTATTTTAGCTTGCTATAGTTTAGCAGCATTATTCAATATTCAGTAAATCGATATTTATTTTTAATTCAATTTGTTATTCTTAAAATAAATAAACTATTGAATATGTGTAGTTATTTCTTGGAATTACAATGATAGCATTTGCAAAATATCATATTTCCTTCCTTAATCATAAAGCTGGTGACAAATTTTGACTTACATGTATTAAAATTGTTTACATTTTTTTATTCAATAATGGTAAACAATCTAAATATTTGATTGTTGTTTGTGTTGAACACAGATGTTTCTAAATATATTATTTTTATGTAGATTATTATTTCATTATTCATATAAAGTTTATATTTGAAAATTCTGTATTTTTAGATTGTAGATATTATGTACATTATTATTTTAAAACATAAAGAATACTTATACATATTTTTTAAGAAACTATTATTTTTATTTGTGTTTGATGATTGATATTGTAATACTAACATTTTTTATTTCTATGTAATGATGCATTTTTATTTTATGGTGTATATTTAAATATTTAACTGCATATACAAAAAATCTCATACACTCAACAATATAATTTTTCTCTTTAAATTTTATAAAAATTATTAAAACAGAATTTCAGGTTTTATTTTCTGTTGCTTTTTATATTTTGGTGTATATAAATGTTTTTCTGGTGAATGATTATATTTTTCCATTAATTAAAGTATAAAGTTAATTTTTTCCTTTTTAAATATCCTTAAAAATGTCTTCAGTAACCTATAAATATTTTTTAGATTAACACCCCTTGATGCTGAGTTTATGAAACGCTTAGATAAAATAGTAAATATTGTTCCTGTGATAGCCAAAGCAGATACTCTTACTGTAGATGAACGAATAGCATTTAAACATAGAGTAAGTTATTATACTTTATCAAAATATATATACTTTTACTTACTTTTCACATATTTTGTCAATCCAGTTTTGCTTCATTTTACATGCTTTATCAAGTTATGGGTTAATAAAGACAAAATATATGTATTAAATAACTATTATTTAAATGCTTTTATTATTATGAAAAAAATATGATTTTTTAAGTTATGCATTTTGCAATTTTATTCACTTATTTTGGAAAACTTTATATTTTTTAGCCATCACATTAAATTCTCATCATTGATTCACAAGCTATATAGTAATATTTACTATTGCAATTTCTTAAATTTAAAAATAAATTGTTTAATGTTAAAATAAAAAAAGATGTACAAGTCATGAAAAAAAATGAAGATTAAATCTTTTTATTACTATGATTTATTTCTAATATATTAAATTTCAAGTATCTTTCAATTTGAATCAATTTCTTGTTTGAATTTATGAGCAGTCGTTAATTTTTATGAAATATTTTAAGGGAAAATTAGACACTTACCAAAATTATTTTCTCCTTTATTGTCACAATTTTTTACTTAAATCTATAAAAGATAAATTTGAATATTTTTAATCAGCAATAGTTTTTCTCTAAATAAAACATTACTCTGAAATAGCAAAATTTTCCTATAGAATAAATGGACTAATTTTGATTAAATAAATTTTTGTACTATGTGTGAAAAATAAAATTATTTTATAAAGTAGTTAGATTTAGAGAAAAGAATTATAAATGATAAAGAAGCTGGATTTATTATTAAAACATTATTTTTAATATAAATTCTATCTATTTAAACATTTATTACTTTTTTAGCTCAATTTTCGTTTATTTCTTATTTAATTTGTACTGAATTTGTTTATTTATTTGAAATTAAGTGATATGGATGTTAAGCTCTGATAAAGTATATTCAAATGATGAATGGTTCATAAAACTGTTGAAAATTTTGATAAAATTATAACTATTCTTGTGTGTGTGTGTTTTTATCAGCTATTTATATTAAAATATAGTCCATCTTTTTTTCTCCCTAGATAAAGCAAGATTTAGAGAAACACAGTATTAATATATATCCCATAAATGAATTAGAAGAAGAACCAGAAGATGTCATATCAAATAACAAAATCAGAGTATGTTTTATTTGCAATTGTGATTTACATAATAAATGTATTAATTATCTAATTATAAAATCTACATCTTTTGTATTATTTAGTTAACTTAAAAACTAGTAAAATTAAATATTATAATAATCGTTTTTCTTGCAACAATCTCTTTTTATTAGGTATGTATTTATCATTAAACACTAGAAGTGATAAAAAATAATTATGAATATTTTTATTGAATGGATAAGTGGTTAAAGTACAAAGATCTCACTGCTCTGTAAATTGATAATTTATCATTACAAAACAATTAACCTCTAAGATTAAAAAAATATGTATAATTTTTGTAAAAAAATACTTGTTACAAGATATCTAAAATGCAATTTTTCATAATAAAATAGACAAAATATTTAACTTCTACCCTTCTACAAAATGTTTAACTTTTGTCATGAACTTCCACATGAAAATTAAAGCTTTATTCTCCATCATTTAATGTATTAGTAATGTTCAATTAAATAAAATAATTGTTTAACACTCTGAAAAATGTCAATTCCTAAAGCACGAGGAAAATGAACCAATATATCATTTTCAAGATATCTGAAGTTTTCTAACTCAAGAATTGCTTATTTCAGTTTTAAATCAGGGTGGGAAATTGAACTTATAAGTGGTCTATTCATTAGAGATGTATAGTAAATGAAGTAGGTTAACTGAGTGACCAAATAATGTCTGTAAAAATATTGAAATGGGGAGATATAGAGAAGTAAGTTAATGAAGTAAGTCTCATCCCATATATAAATCAAGCAAGACATTTTTTCCTTAAAGGAAAAAATCGTCATTAGTTTATACAAGTGATGTGTGAGTGCTGGAAAAAAAAATGAACTGCGAAAAAGCTATCTATCAAAGAGTTTTAAGAAAGGAAATTAAAAATTAATTTTTCAGATGCAGTTGTGCTATGTTCAGTCATTAATAAATCATTTGTTATTAATTTATGATTAATTTATTCATCTTCAATAAAAGGAAAATTAGGAATAAAGTAGGTTATTTTTTATTCTGTTTTCTCTTACAAATTTATAAAAAACCATACATAACATAATATTCATGAAATATTGACTTACATAAAGAAATTAAGAACTATGAAGAAAGGTAGGTTTTATTATAAATATTGTCTTCTCATAGAAACAGAAAATGAATGTTTTTTTTAAATCTATCCATTTTAGTATGTCTTGTTATTTTACTACTTTAGACAGGATCATTAGAAAAATTTTGTATGCATACAAATTCAGTATTCCCTACTTTTTTCCCCATACTCTAAATATTTTAATTTAAAATTTATACTTACATATTAAAGCAGAACATGAAACAGAAATAATAAAAGAAAAAAAATTGTAATGAAATTTTACTATTTTTCTATCATAAATAATAAAGTGTACAGTTTAAGAGAAGCTTTTTACTAATATAACCTAACTGTGCTATTGAAAATATTAAGCACTGGAAATTTACAATATGTAATGTTTCCAATTTTCCTGATTTTTTTATTGCTACTGCAAAATGAGTTCAACTTATCCAATTAATTTTATCTTTTGTTTGTAAATTAAGAATATTTTTAGTAGTATTCCTACACTATTTCATTCAATAATTTCTCAGCTAATTTATAAACAGAAATAAATATATCTTATTGAATTGATTATGAGATCGATTAAGTTACAAAGTATGTTTTTTTGGTTCATTGATAAATCTTATAGAATCTTTAACTTTTTCATTATTAGAAGCAAGCATACTTTATTTTGTACATTAATTTACCTGTACTTTATTTACCTAGTTTAAATATATTAAGAGCCAAAAGATTTTATTTTCATGTGAGATATTATGTTTATTTATATTAACCTAATTTTACTTTAAAAAATGCAATAAGAGGGTGTTTTAATTCCCACCAAATATTTCTTCTTATTTACTTTAAATCTTATTTTAAAATGTATTTCCTGGTTTTAAGAGAAATGCTTCACTCTATATTTTTAATTAGGTAATTTAAATAAACTCTTGCAGATTATTCGGAAACAAGATAATCTTGAATTGTGAAATCAGTTTTATAAGAATTCATTTATCAACATAAGATAAATGAATAATCACAATTTTTATCTTTGCTTTTGTAATTAAGAATCGATTAAAAATTCATTTTTCACTTTATTTTTCAGGAAATGATACCTTTTGCTGTTGTTGGAAGTAACATCCAACATCAAATCAATGGACGCACAATTTATGGCAGGAAAACACAGTGGGGAACTGTAGAAGTAGAAAATAGAGCACACTGTGAATTTCCAGATCTCAGGGACATGCTAATAAGGTAATAAAATCGGTGCAATTTTCTTTTATTATAGAATTATTTGAAATCTTGTTTGTTGTAAGTTATTAATGAAAGTCTGTTTTAAATATTTTCTTTTTCAAATGAACAGTACATTGCTAGAAAATTTTATATCGTTTCAAGCAATTTCAAATTTACCTAAAGTTTTAACAAATACAAAAGTAAATAGATATTAATCCATTTGGTTTTAATGATTTGAACTATTGATTAACTAAATTAGATCTGAGACTAAATGTTGATTTGATATATAAATACATTAAGGATTTTTAAATATTAATTTTTTTTATCTTAAAAATGTTTTTAATATCTGCAGTTATTCTCTATGGAGGATATTTCATTATTAAATTCATTGTTTTAAGCCTTTGTGTTGGACAAGAGAATATTTTAATTTTTAGTTTCTTCTAAAGGAATTTTATGTATATTTAGTTTACATATAATCTACTACTATTAAAATTTAGCAGCTATATCATTAATATGTGCAATGGGAATGATTATTCAAAATGTGGAATAGTGAGCTGAATCGGTGGTATAGGTCAAACATAATTATAGAAATTAAGCATAAAATTATTTATTTTATTTCATTTTGTTTTTATAATTAAAATAGATTATAAACATGTTTAAATTCAGTGCTTTATCTTCAAAATTCATTTGAAATAGTAAAGAAGTTTATGGAAACAACATTTTTTTACTTAAAAGTTCTAAATTCTTTAAATACTTACAAGTGAAGTTGTTATTTGAAGAAAGACATTTATCACATGTAGTTTTGTTTCCATAAAAACAAATAAAAATTTAGTTTTTTTTAAATGAATTAAATGTTTTTTCAAGTGTGAAATACATTGTGTAGATAAGTAAAGATTTTTTAAGTGTTTTGTTAATAAAATTTATATTATTACAAGAAAAATGTCAATTAGATTACTTACATATTATAATTTAAAGGAAAAAAATTTAATAAAATATTTTTTAAATCTGATATTTATTTAAAGTAGTAATTACTTTGATTTTTGAGCCGAACCAACCAATGACTGAGATGACAGTTTATTGGTTAGCGTTCCTGACTCCTAGGTTGTGAGTCCCATGTTCGAATCCCAGTTTGGGCATGGATATTTCTTTCTCTCTGTCCTTTCATCTGAGATGATGTATGAATTATACTCGCCTCCGTAACTTGGTTTATACATGCCCACTGGATAATATTAAATGAGTAACATTTTCTATTCCTATTGTAGTGAAGGGTCACCCAAATGCCCACCATTGTTGAAAAATTATTTTTTAAAAAATTCCCTTGAGTATTTATTTTAAATTGTCTGGAAAATACTTTGTTTTATTTTGTTTAATGCATATTTAAAAAAACCATTAAGCATGTAATAATAATGCTTTAGAGTAAAATAAATTTAAAATTACTCAAGTTATGTGCTAGTACCATCTGACATATAGTTAATATTAGAGTTGTGATTATTAATGAGATTTTTATTTCTAAGATTAATTGTAATATAAAATAAAAATGTGAGGAATTATGAAATCAGTTGGATTTATGAATCTTGATTATGTAAATATTTTATCAATAACTTTGTCACAATTAGATGACAGTTTATTGAAATGCATGAAAATTATATTATAAATTAAAATACATGGTTCAATTTTTTTCAGAACTCATATGCAAGATTTGGTAGATGTTACGAGATTAGTACATTATGAAAATTACCGTCATCAGAAATTGAGATCTCGAGACCACCGTCATGTAAATGGTGGGTTGAATGGGCAAGTAGTGGACATAGAGCAAATGAACGAAAGCAGTCTGTAATTTTTCATACTCAATTTCACTGAGGAAAATATTAATATGATATTGCATTAATATATTCATGTCTTATAAAATAGTCATCTACATATTGATAGATTTATTTGTGAATACATATGTATCATTAGTGAATACATAAGTGTATCTTCTCATTGTAAACACAGGTGTAAATACTTTACTTCATATATATGTATTTATTATACAGTTGATCTTTTAAATACAACAAAAGCCCCTGAAATGAAATTGATTTTTTAAAAATCGTATTTATTATTGACAACTGACCTGTTAAATCAAAAGCACAATTTAAATGATTTCTTATTATATTCTTGAACATTATAAAATTACATATTGACAGGATTCTATTTTTATATTTACTAAGTGACAAGTGTGTTTTGCAACTATCCATGCAAATTTTGGTGAATAGTGTGCAGATTCTTTTCCTGCAAAAGTGCCTAAAATGAATTCATAATTAATCTTTGTGATTTGAGTTAATGTATGTCGTGCATTTTGTCATTTTTATCTTATTTCTTGTTTGTATCACTTCCTTAAGAGCTTTGTGAAAATAATTAAATTATATATTACAATGACACATATCTTTTTTTAATAAATTATTTAGCAAAAATGATATTGTAATATTTTACTTTTTGTAAATACTTCTTTTGAATCTCATTTTGAAGAAATTTTATTCGCTTTTTTACTTTAATAGATATACACTTTTATCACTTTACAAATGATCTTTGCATAGTTTTTATATTTTTGTAATTTGTACTTAAAAATATGTTGTAAATATTGTTTTTGGATGTGTATGCAGTTTGCTTTTGTATGCCAAATTTTCTTGAATGTTTCTTCAGTCAGTCATTAAATGAATAATTAAAAGCTCCATGTTACATAAAAAAAATGGAAAATTCTAGTGTTTTTATAATACAATTTTTAAAATTTCCACTATGTAATTCTCAGTTTTAAGTGTCAATTTTATAAAATATTGCTTAAAATCTGCTTTCCTTACGGAATATTTTTAATAATGCTTTCCTTTTTTCATTAACTTATAAATGATATTCTTTACTGAATAAAAAACTTGTATATTATTTATTATGTAATGAATAATATATAAGAAAGCTCACTGTGTTATTTGCATAATCTAATTTTTAAATGATAATTATGTGTTCATAAAATATTGCAATACATAATTGCATTTGAAATAAATTCCTGATATATATATAAAATTTTTTTACAAATGATCTTTGCATAGTTTTTATATTTGATGTGTGATTTATAATAGACTGTTTGGTTAAATATAATTTTATTATGTAAAAGAAACTAATTTATTGGTTTGATAAATTGGCAGTATATTTTAAATAAAACATTTTTGAAAGTATAGAAAAATCTTTATATTTATAATAAACTTTTTATGATTTTTTGTTTCAAAATCAAAATTTGATGATATGAACTTTTAGTTCACCACTCGAGTAACAAATATCTTTAGATTTTTAAGAAATATATATGTTCAGTTGATTGATTTTTATCTGCTAACCACTGATTTCTTTATTTGACACAAGATTGAATTATATTCTGGAAAAGTGTTTAAAGAAATAAATAAAAGAATTTTTATACCCATTAAAATTTTGTTGTAATTTAATTATATAGGTTTTTTGAAGTTACTTCATTATTTGTTAAAATAACTCATTCAATGAAAGAGTAAATGATTTTTTGGATTTCATTCTTAATGAAATAATTTTAATCTTTACATGAATATAATTTCCCTATTTAAATGCAATTTTAAAAAACTTGTATAGTTTTCACTCTGTAAAGACTGCAGTTAAATTTTGTCCTGCAAGGAAAATTCTAAAAAGACCTACATATTTTTCCTTTTAATAAATAAGCCATTGACTAACTTGGCCTTTAGTGTTAGTGATATTGATCTAAACTAGTTCCTTTGGATTGCGAGAGAAAATTATGAAGGCAGATTTTAATTGATGTTTTTATGCTTGACATTTTAATCTTCAAAGCCAAATAATTAAGAGATGAAAATTTAAATTTTGAAAAAGTAATTTCTATTGTAAAAATATCTGATTTTTTGATACTTTGAGTATTAGAGCATAGAGATGTTTTTTCAGACCATCAAAGCACATAGATGTGTTTGTTGTTTCTATGCAAATAAACTTTGCTGCAAATAATGAAGGTAAAAATTGTAGTTTGTAACACAATTTTGCTGTTTTCTTAAAAGAACAATAATACTTTAACAAAGCACTGGCGCTTAAAACCATTTAAGCATCAGTAAGTACACAAATTTTGTTAACTACCCTCATAATGTGGAAAACATTTAATGCCAGACATACTACTATGAGTACACCTTTAAAGGCCAATATAAAGATTTCCTCAATAAAAAATCTTGAAAAATCATTCAAAGAATTTAAATCATCTCAATCGAAATCAACCTTTAATGTTTACAAACTACAATTCCGTTACAAAAATCAATTACCTTTTATGTGCAAAAAATGGCTTCAATGTGTATGTATGAAAGCCATTGCATTCTGAACAAAAGCCTAAGTTTTATAGGAGGAGTTTTAATAAAATGCGATATTGAAACCTAAAGCAATCTTAGAATTAAGTTTATCTAGCATTGATAATTCCAGACTTAAATCATAGAGTGCTAAATTTCACTTTCATAGGCGTTGTAAGATGTTCCATAATATAATGCATACTTGACTTCCAATGTTTAGTACCACTTTTAAAATATTAAGTCCAATTAGAAACTAAAGGTTAGGCATGCTTACAGATTTGAGAGATAATATTCAAATTATGTTGTTTCAAGTTACCAGGGTACTATTAATAATTCTGAAGTTCAATAATTTATTTAATTTTTTATATAGAGCAAGGAAAATTACATGAAAAATAAATTTTGAGAATACATTTGTTTTTTGTTCCAAGTTAACTATGCAAATTCCCTCTTTTTAACATTTACTTTTTATATCACCATTAGTCATCTTATTTTCAAAAGAATGAGTCAACTGCTTTAATTATTGTTTATTTTGTTGGTATGTGCCAGCTAGGCTGGCAATATGGGGTGCGCTGCTCCACTTTTTAAACTGAACCATATTTTGGTGTGGAGTCCGACTTCTTCAGTACACACATGCCATAGGGACCCGCTTATAGGGTAGGCAACCATTTACCACACATTCATACAAGGAAAGGACATCCATGCCTGAACTGGGATTCAAACCCAGGACCTCCATATCCATAGTAAGGGACTCTGACCACTAGACAATTTATTTTATAGGGCGGCAATAATTTTACTTTAAAAATATACTTGCAAATAAAAAAAGTCATAATTTATTTTAAATAATGTGGCTCTCAGTTTTTTAGTTATTATAAAATTATGCTTCCAGTTAATATTTGTCTTTCATGCAATAAATTAAAATAAAAATGCTGAGAATTGTGAAATATTTGTTTTAAAACAATTTTCCATAGGATTTTTATGGCATTCTCCATAACATGCAGACATTTCTAAATATATTTAAAATTAGTAGCTATTTAATTATGTGAATACACTGATTAACATGAAGTTTCCATACTCTTTTTGATTTTGTTCTTTCTGTACTTATCTTATGCCTCATATATGTCTGCTAACCAATGTCTTTTTCCCATTTTTGCAAGCTCCCCTAATTTTCTTGAGCAGTATAGCTGTTTTATCTAGATTACACTCACAAAAGAAAATCAATTTATTCCCATAATTAAAAAGTGATTAAATTAAAAGATTTTAATGTTAAACAATAATGATTTCAAATCTAGTTTCTTGAAGGGGAGAGGGGGGAAAAAGAAACACACACACCAAAGATAATTTTTTTAAACTGAATTTCAGAATAAATTTACATCAGAGATATAATTGTACTTTATTCTGTATAAAAAAATTATAACATTGATAATTTTTTTCTTAAAATATATGCACAACAATTTGGCAGAAGTTAAAAGTTTTGTTTTTGAAAAATGCATTATGGAATGACATTAAAATTTATTTGATAGAAGTATTGCAAAGTTTCATTAGACATGGAAGGATTTAAATTATGAATTTGCACAATCATTATCACATGAAAAATCGATGTCTGATATATGAACAATTTTAGAATCTTAACAATATAAGTCAGAAATTATGACTAGAAATTATTTAAAATATATTTCAACATGTTAATGAAACTTTCAACCACAAAGCAGAAAATACACATCACTATACCATACACAAGGATCTAGAGAAGTGTCTTATCACCTGTATATTTCACTTAAAAAAAAAAAACAATGGATAATATTCTTCAAATTGGAAAATTGTCATAAGCAAATTTATATGTATACTCACAAATAGAGGAGTAAATTTACATCAGAAATATGAACAATTAATTACATTTTAATAATGAAATATAGTATTAACACATTTTAAACTGTCTCTAGATAGGATCCTGAAACATTTTGTCTGTGGGAAGGAAAAATAATTTGCAAATTGATTATAAGAAATTTAATTGATTCTTCTATACCCTTTATTACCATTAATAAATTCTTTTTTTTAATGTCCAAAATAATTTTAATTGTGATTTCAATTCAAAATTTATGAATGAAAAGTTTGCAGTTTATTAGCA
This sequence comes from Latrodectus hesperus, assembly GCA_037975125.1. Taxonomy (NCBI): domain Eukaryota; kingdom Metazoa; phylum Arthropoda; class Arachnida; order Araneae; family Theridiidae; genus Latrodectus; species Latrodectus hesperus. The sequence goes on along the minus strand of CM075855.1, from coordinate 94,399,472 downwards.
GCTACTATCTAATCTATTATAATTGTGAAAAATAAATAAAATATCTAATGGAAGAAAATAATATAAAATTGACAATTATTTAATAGTGTAAATAACTCACAATTGATATTGAATATAAATAGAATAAAAAAATGAATTAATATATGAAAGTTTTATTATCTTATAAAAATATATTTGTAGTTTTTCTAACTATTATACTAAATACTATTTTCATAAAATGTCAATTATTAAACATATATATTGGTGTTAATCAACACAAAAGGAGAAATATATATAAAATAGAAGAACAAGTAAAAAATGTCATATTTTCAAAATAAATTTTTGATTAAACAATCATTCACATTTTATTTACATCTTATAAAATTCACACAAATGAATTTACAAAATTGGGAACTTAAATGTAATGTAAATGTAGGTACAAATCATAAATCTTCATAATTATGAGTTTAAATAATAAAATTCTAAACAGGGATTTTTTTAAAGGGTAGAAAATAAGACTATGTATTGAAAAATAGAAGAAATTCCTTTTCGGTCAATCTGAAATTGAAAAACAAAAAATGTTAAATGACAAATTGATTATGCAATTGGTTAAAAATTTTAATATTTATTTTAACGCCCAGTCAAAATATTGTTTCATATTTGTAGGTTAAATTAATAGCAGGATCCTTTATATTAATAAACTCATGAATATTGTTTTCAGTTTAAATTTTTCTTAAACACTAAAAATTTTTTTAATAAAAATTTCAGTACAATGCTGGACACATTTTTGAATATTATCCTGTTTGTAGTAAATAAAACTAATATTTTGAGTAATTCATAATTTATAATGTATATAAAATTATTTATAATTTTTTAAATACTTAATGGGTTAAATTGTTAGTTATCAGTTTCATTGAATTTCTAAATTCAATATGGATACAACTTATAAAATTGTGTGCAAACAGAACATTCACAATACGATTTTAATTTAATAGAAATAACTTGGTCAAATTTCATGATGAAGACCTAATTTTTTCAACATTATAAAATAAGAAATAACACATATGAAAAATAATTTTAAGAATCTGGGGACTTAGAGTTAATATGTTTTATGAAAAATACATGACATGATTTTGAATTAATCTCAGATAAAACTATTTTGTTCTGATGTATTTTTCTAATAATAAATATCTATGACTAATTGAGAGAAAAATGCATTAATAAATTCTTTTTTTAATGTCCAAAATAATTTTAATTGTGATTTCAATTCAAAATTTATGAATGAAAAGTTTGCAGTTTATTAGCAGCTACTATCTAATCTATTATAATTGTGAAAAATAAATAAAAAATCTAATGGAAGAAAATAAAATAAAATTGATGTGGTGTTAACACACTTCTCTAAATACAATGTGACATGTTGAAGCAAATTACTCTTCCATGTTTAATTTCTATTTTTTATCAAATAGCATTATATAACAAATTTGTAAGCCAAGCATCAATATAACAAATTCATTTTGACAGATTTCAGTTCCACACAGTTCAAAAATAGAATAAGCTCTCTAACACATCAAATTTAAACAATTTTTAACAACAAAATAGTTTTGTTGCTTGAAGCAAATACTTGTATCATACAAGTCACAGGAACAACACAGATCTAATCATTTACAGAAAAACAATTGTTAATACAGAAAAATAAGTATTTCAACATTACATGTATAATATGGACCTTTGTATAAATTAATTTTAAAATATATTACTATTCTAATTTTTGTTTCAATTAACAGGCTAGCATAAAAATATTTATCAATCAACAGATATAGAATTATTATTTTTCTAATTTATAACAATTTATTTTCCATTTCCAAGTTTATGTAATACACAATATAGCTATTTAAAATACCAATTACAGTTTTAAAACTTCTTTGAAAAATAGATATTTTTTGTTTGTGGTATATAGTAATAATATAATACTATATAAAAGTCTATAGTAGAATACATTTTTTTATACAAATATCTTGTTTCTATAACAATATGCATAACAATCTAATATTATTTGCTATGCAATAAAATATTAGTTAAATTTAGTGTGTAATATACAGCTGCCAACATTTAAGCTAGAATTAAATTTAAGAGAAATATGGAAAATTTTTTTAAAACTTACTAGCATTTAAATACATGTAGAAATTTATTTGATAGAATATATATGTATAAATTTTAAATTATAACCTTAATCAAAACTTAAAACTCTTGGAAATTAAAATAGAAAATACAATATACAAATCATTAATTTATGGTAACTAATGTTTGTGTATATTAGGTAGTATATTTTTTAAACTTCACACTGTTTCTAAGGAATTTAAAAAAATGTAAGAATATCAAAATCAATAACAAGAAAAATAAAAAAATAGTAATAATAATAGTAATTAATTTTAAATAAAAATAGTATTTAATTTTTATGTTGTACTTGTACACAAAATATATATTTTACTTAATAAAATCCATAACATTTTGGACAAAATCATTATTTAATTTAAATTATAAAATTTACTATCATTAAAAAACTTGTTTTTTAATAATTAAACAATTTAACACTGTTAAGTAACTATTAACCGACTCAGCGTCCACTGGTCAATTAGCAGACAGCAATGGCAGAAATCCATTAGAACTTTCCTGCCTAAAGGCGGCCAGTAACATATATTTTCGTGTAGTAGAAACCACTTCCTTTTTCTTTCCCCCTAATGGGTGGAGTGATGGATCGGTCTTAATGAATCAAACCACAAAACTTAAAGTCTTTTCTTTACAAACTAAAACTGAGACTGATTTTCATGCCAAATATTATAAATATATTTAAAACATTAATTTTCGCCAAAATTCAACTCTAAAATTTAATAATCTTTGAATTTGCTATTTTTTAAAATTAAATGGAAGTTTATGTAATAAATATTTTTTGTATACTTTTAAATTAGTTTCTGCTAATGCTAGCTCTGAAGGCAATAATGACACATGATTGTCATCTGAATTGGTGTCGATAAAATTATACTTATATTTTGACTATTATTTCCTTTTAAAGAAATATAATATCGAAACTAAAATATGTCAACAATATTGATTGCTACACTAAATCAATATTAATTAGTACTTTTTTAATATTTGATTATAATATATAAATATGATTAAAAATTTTCTCATCTAAAATTTGAGTGAATTCTATTTAATATTTAAAGATTAATTAAAATCTTAATGTCGAAAAAAATGTTTTATACACTTTAAAAGGTATTCTTTTCAAGTGGTTTATTCAAATTAATGATTAGTTGAAATCACAATCGCATATAAAAATTAAACTTTTAATTTAAAGAAAATAATAATTTTATTATAAAATGTGTAAATAATCATCTTTAAGATGATCGAAATTAGATATAAAAACACATTTTTAAATCTAATAACCACAGAAATTCTGGTTACAAAATGGTTATTAATCTACCTAATTATTATTATTTGAATAAAAAATTAATCCGTTACATATACTTTTTAAACATAGAATGTTATATTCGACATAAGGTTGATTGTGTCATTAAAATCTAAAAAGTAATAATCAGCGTATTATATTTTGATATATTTTATGTTTTGAAAAATTTTTTCTCAAGAATTAAAGTTATGAAATCAAAAAATATTCACTCAGGCAAAGACAATGAAATAGTTAAAAAAAAAAAATAGGAACAGAAATTATGGAATGCTTGAATTTAGTTTTGTTAATTTTAATTAATACAGACTGAAATAACAAGATTCAGACAGCAAAGCAAAATTTTTACTTTGATAAGCTATTTTTTTGCAAGTTATGTTATTTGTTTAGGTAAAAAATAAACTGTATTAAAAATGTTCACAAAGTCAAGGCAACCATATAGTACATCATCAGCTATGTGAAGATCTACAAACTTAATATTGGAAACATTCTCAATATTGAATATTATCATAAAAGTTTGTAAAACTGATTAATTTAGAATTACAGGAATGCTCTGAATTTTTAAAAAAAAAATTAATACTCTTTCCTTAAAAAAAATTAAATTTTCTTACTTAAATAAACTTGTGACAATTTACAACATCAATGTTATTCTAAATTAATGTTAGATATATCGAAGAATAGAAAAACAAATGCTTATAAGTTGTTTTTTAAATTTTCGAATTTTTTCAATTTTTATTCTTGATGTATAAATTTGTAACATTCAGTATGATAAAATGATAAGGCTGCTTCAGCACAGGGCTTACAATGAAATTTATCACAAGCTCGCCCCTTACTTATATAAAAGTAGAATATTTTATTTTTAAAGTTTATAATTTTTATATCTATAGGATTCCTACACTCTTACATGATTTGTTAAGCGAAATTTGTTTCATATCAATTTAGTTTCTATCATATTGTTTATTATTATGCGACAAAAAATTTTTGCTACTAAGTATTCTCAAACAATTTTTACTTAATTATTACTCATTGGATCTCCTTAAAACATTGAGAAATTAATGATTGTAGAAAGTTGAGTAGTAAAGGAAGGGCTCTTAAATTTATTTTCTCTGCAATTTTTTTAAATATTCCCCAGTACTATATACAGCCCATATATACATCAAGAATTTGTTTCAAGGAACATGTGACTTTCTGTATGATTAGGGATGTTTCCATTTAGTTAAGGAAGGAATGAGAGGTGTTGTTTATTCTCAATGTCATGTAGAATTACTAAGATTCAAAACATTTATATAAATCAAGCTTTAATTCATTACTTTAAAAATGATTTGCCCTTTTATTTTTATGGTAAAAACTAACTACTTAAATATGTTCAGATAAAATATTGTAATAATTTGTATGTGTTAATGAAAATACTTTTAGATGTTTTGAAAGCAGAAATTTTCATTGTATAGAAAATATTAAATGCATAAAGAATGATGCAATATATCTAAATTTATGAACAATTTAGTAAACAAATAAACTTGCTTAATCAAAATGGCATACAAAATTCAAAACATGATATTTTACAGATATTGTTATCCTTTGTAGTTCATATTATTCCTTAATCAACATGAAAGGACTGGGAAATTTCATTTTTCATTTCAAGTTACACTAAACACAGTTATTTATTAGTTTTGCTTTCAAAAATTATACAAAAATAAGCGAGGTGTACATTTTAGTTTCAATCTCTTTAAATTTGGATTTACAATTCATTCTAGCAAACTGCTAAATACATACAACTTTATATAGGATAGTAAATTGGTAAGTGACAACCCCTCTTACAAACTCAGAGGCGTGACAGTTTTCAGGGGGGTAAGGAATTTTCCCAGTGAGAAAAAGGAACAATATTTAACAAGTTCAAGGGAAGTTGGTAATGAATGAAAAAGTACATCTGGTTTTGAGGAGGAAACATTTTTCACAGATTCTTAAAATTTTCTGAGACGCTGAGTCGGTTAAGGGATAATAAATTGTAGCATACTTTTAAAAGCAAAAAACATGAATGACGCATGTGCTGAATAGACATCATAAAAATTTTATATTTAACAAGGTTTAAAATTATCTCTACTTTGTAAGGATCAATAAAAGTATTTTTGAAAGAAAAACAGTATATTAATGATAATATATTTTTCATAAAGCTTTGATTAAAAACATTAAAAATATCGTCTAAAATTTTTCACTAAGCAATGACTTTAAAAATTATAATTATGTTTACAAACTTAACAAAATATAAATTAAATCAAGTGGACCCTGCTGTATATTTAGAGGAAAAATGCAATTTTACACTCAAATGTAACATGCTTCGATATTAAGTTGATAGCAATAAATTACAAAACATCACACAATAGTGACCCATTTAATGGATTAGTACTATAAAAACTAAAATTTATTTGCAATAATTAGGTTTCAAAAATTAAATTGGAACACTTTCAATGAAAATTTTACCAATTAAAAATATTTGTAAAAAACATTGTATTTAATGAGGATTATATATTGCACAATTTCTTAAAGCTTTGAATTTGATACATTCTGATTAGAATCCCTGTATGATATTTCAAATAAGAAAACAAGTTAAATAATATGAAATTTGAAACTAAAGTATGTTAAACAAGGATTTTGCATTAAAGAAAATAAATAGTTCAAAATCTAAGTTAATTAACATTCGATAATAAATTCTAAAACTATACAATTAAAAGAATTGATAAAAATTGCATTTGATAAAATTCAAAAAAATATGATTAAATAAAATTGGAAAGTTAAAACACTTAAATTTTTTTCTCAGCATACTTTTTAAATAAAACATATTTTAGAAGCATTTCAGTATTGAAAACATAATTTTAAAATAAACTTAATTTTGTAACAAGCTAAATAAACTCTCATAAGAATTCAACAATGACTAAATGTTCAACACAATAAGATTTTTAAGTAAAAATATTTTGCAGAAAACAATAACATAACTCCTTTTTGTTAAAAAAAAAGGAACTTAATTTTTTTAGTAATGATCCAAATTATAAAAACAAAGAAAACTTAAAAGCTAACCATCTTTTCCAGGTTAAAAGCAAACAATAAAGATGTAAATATACCTCTGAAATTATATAACATGAGTATACAACAATCTCGTCCCTGATTAAAATTTGTTTTCATTCATAACAACTCAGCACTTATCTGCCGTGACAAACCTCCTGTTTTCAGGATCGGACTCATTATCAGCCATTTTCATCATCTGCATAAAAGAGGGAGGGTCCACAGGGGCAGAATTTACAGAGCTTGTTGGAGCAGATAATCCAAGAGGAGCAGATGCACTGTAAGTGATAGGTTGTAAGGATGGAGGTGCTTGCATAATGACACTAGGCTGTTGCTGTTGGGCTATTCTAGTTCCATCTGTTTGATGATAATCAGGATTTCTTTGTGGATACATCAACTGCCCATACAATTTTTCTGGTAAATATAAAAGAGGAAATCATTTAAAAAACAACAAACTCACATTTATTTCTTGTCTTCATGATTATATATATATATTTCAGTTTTCGTCTATGATACTTCTAATCTTGCTTTATATATGTGTGTGTGTGTGTTTCTGCATAATTATATTTAAAACTAGTATATTATAAAGGAAGAGAAAAGTTTAAGATATTTAAAATACGAATCATTCTGAAGTTTAAAATAAACCATCTAAGCTACTTTTTGAATAATTAGTTTTAATACTGCATGTTCGTACACTTTACTGCAAAAAAAAAAAAAAAAAAAAAAAATTGTAAGTATATTTAATTTCAAATATATTTACATTTTATGAATTTGATTAAATAAAATAATTAATACATATTAATTATTTAACAATTAACGCATGCTTATTTTACTGTTTACTAAAAAATGACCTATTTTTAGACCTGATCCCCGATTGAGAAAAATTTGAGTTTATATGCATATAAATATTGCATTCACATACATTATAAATTAATAAACTAGCATATTAACTCATTTCCATCCTGTATGGTGTACAATCACTAAATTGGCTAATGATTAATATTTATTTTAAACAAGGTGACATTTGAATAGTTTCTAGTTTAATGCAAATAATTTTTAATGTAACCCTATTTTTTTCAAATGACATACAATGTGTCAGGAAATGGCTTTAATATTAATGTAAAAGAAATTTGGAATATTAAATTTATTTTACAATATATAAATGAATATTATTAAAATTGAATAAATATTTCATAGATTGATAAAAGGAAGGTAATAGCATAACTGCTACAAGACTTCCAAGGCAGCTGAACTTTTATAGGATTTACTACTGAGAATATTTTTATACAGTGAGCCATGTTTACACATAACAAAGGAAAAAACTTACATTAAAAATATCCATGCACAAAGCCCAAGTATAACATTTATCCTTTATTAGTGTTAGGAATTAAATAAAGCAATGCCATTTTCCTTTTTTATCTTCTGGGTTTTTGATTTTGTGTTCTTAGGAAACAACCTAAAAATATCAAACTGAAAAATACCAACAGATAATATGTTGGGTTCTACTTTCATCATGCAACAGGAGGCTAAGTTTAAGCTGAACTAGTCAATGTGTTCATTAGACTGCTGATCAATGGTAGCCTGTTCTTTTTATGAATGAGTTCCAGTAGCCCTCGAAGCTGATAGCAGTTATTCTTTGATTTGAAGAGAACCTGTTATAACCCAAGCATAAATGAAGAGAAAGATTCTTATGGATCAGCAAGTGCCTGTGTTTGGAGTGGCATTTCTTTATCTGGATGCACAGATCTCCACGTTTTTTCCATTTCGAAACATGAATGCTTATAGCTCTAGAAATGATACTCTTAATGTTTATGACAATAAGAGACGATTTTCTGCTACAGAATCACACCAAACAGGAATGCTCATCTTGAGTGGCAAACAGTTAGACAAAAGGAGCTGCCAACTCGCTATTCGTCCTACTGAGAATATTAAAGGCAATTCCTCTGAGGATTATAACCATGCTTACAACTGCTTTATAAAAGCAATGATTCTTATTTCCTACTAAGCTACTCTTCTAAGCATTTTTGGTCAACTCAATAGGGGCATATTTTAAAGTAGATTATGAGCTAAGGCAAAGAATCAAGTCTGGATTTACAAATTGTTGAACTAAGGACCAACATTCTACTGCTAATGTGGAAACTGAGAAAGTGAACAAGATACAGGTATATATTTTGAATGTATTAAATTCTTTTGAATTCATAATATTTTAAATATTTTGAATTCATAAATTTTTAAGCAGTTTCTTTTCACAGAAAAATTTATTTCTTTTAAAGTGTGTCCAATCATAATAAAAAGACACATAATAGAAACTTCAGTATTACGACACAAAAGAGAACTCACCACAACCATGTGGATAATCTTCATGAATGCCATTGCTTAAAATTCCATTGCTAGTCATACCAAGAGGTTGACTTGTAGGGAAGTAGGCTCTTGGCTTTATGTAATGAGCTGACGGCTGAAGATTGCTACTTATGTTTTGTGGAACTGATGGATTGTTTACATAGTGGCCTAAAATAAATGAAACATTTTACACTTCTATTTTTCTTAAATATGCAATTGTCTCAACAAATAAATTGGAATTAAGAAAGAAGAAAATATAAACAACAGTAAAGAGTATTAAATGTTATTAAAATATATAAAATAATCAGAACAAGTTAAAGATTGAAAAAATAGGGTTTGATTGAAATGTTTACAGATTGTTTTAAATTAAATAAAAATTTAAAACAGTAGTAGAATGAACTTAGTAGAATGAATATAAAAGCTCATTTTGATACTTCACGAAAAAATTTATGAAAGTACTCTTAAGTTTGCTTTTTATAGGACATTGAAAGTTTTATAGTAAAAAACAATTTTAAATAAAGAAAACAGTAAATATATCTAATACAAAATTTTAAATATCTTAAATTACAGAAAATCTGCTTAATTTTGTTTTAAACATAACTTTTAATAAGAAATTAACTACTGCTTTATTTCTCAACTTCTCAATGACATTATAATAAGAAATGAATGAAGAGACAATTTGGAAAAAACAGATAAGCAATATAAAATAACTAGATGTCTTTTCATTAAAATCAAGATTATATCAAGTAATGTAATTTTTTTAGTTAAGTAGATTATATACTTTTATTTATTACTTTATATAACTATTAAGAAACTGCATAACAATGAAAGAAATAAAAAAATTAATTCAACATTAACATATCAATTTTCTAGACAAAAGTGCCAAATATTTTAATTTAACTGCTATTGGCTCATTTTTTAAATAAAAAACTTTTATCAAATAAAAAAACTGACAGTTTGAAAATAGCATAGTACTGATTTGACTTTAATTAATGAAAATTCATTTCAAAATATGATAATTTTACTTACATTATTCTTAATATCTTCAACAAAAAGGAACAATAACTAAAGAAAGTATTACAATGCAGATTGATTATATAATTTATCTGTTCTATCTGGGCTCTTACCTACAAGTGTAACTAAAGGTAATATATGAAACAATTGCATGATATTAGGACTTTGAATGCTAAAGGCTGATAATATACTTACAAGGTGACCCAGGATTAGATATAGACTTGGGTTCTCCAGCTGGAATTGGTATGAAAGATGTTGATGCAGAAAAATGTTGCAAATTAGAGTTATATGGCAGATTTCCTTCTGGCTCTTGATTTAAAATTTCTGGAGCTGGACTTGCCTCACGAGATAATGATTCTGGTGTAACTAATCCATTCATACCACTATGAGTAGGTGATGCTGGTGCAGAACTAAATGAAGAGGTGTTTTTAAATTTACATGCTATATTTTAATTATCATTTAACTTGAACACAGAAATCTTTTTAACATTAAAAACATTTTCTTCCAAATTCAATTCAAGATAAGATTTTGTAAACACAAATTTGGTTATGGTGCTTTAGAAAAATATTTCTCCACATAACTGATATAAAAATGACTGCATTTGACTGTAATTAATAAATAACATTAATCTAAATGCTACAAAAAATATTTTTAACCTATGCTTAAAATAACTATACATTAGATATTTCTCTAATCATAAACATGATCAAATCACTTTATAAAGATCACAAGTTATAATAATAATTGTATTAAGATAATCATTAGCTATTTTGTTATGGTGCAGGTATGAGTTACAGTATAATGAACAAGAACTTAAAACTTCTATATTTATAAGCATTTGTAGGTTATAAATAAATGTCAATGGATCATGAATCTCAAAATTCTAAGGTACTCCTGGTGTAAAACATAAAAATATTACAAAACAAGAAATTTTAAAGAACTCTTATCTTAGTTAAGAAATAACTACTTAATTAACTTTTATTTTAAAAAAATGTAGCGTTGATATCAAGTAAAAGATTTTCAAGTTTCATAAATATTTTTTACTTCAGGAAAGTTTTACAGCTATTTTTGAATCTAGATTCCTGAATAAAATTGCCTCATACTTTTACATTAAATTTTAATGATGAGTTCAATATCTAAAAAGTTGGCACCTCTTTTGCAAGCTCCATATTATATTTTGCAAGAAGCATTATATCCTAAGAAAAATAAACGCTCATAGATCTCACAACAAAATAGTCTTGAGGTAATAAAGTATTTAACATGCTATCTTATGAAAATGAGAATTCTAGCTTTTTCCACCAGATTTTTTATGGATTTTAGAAATGAATTTATGAAGATATAACTACAAAATTACTTATGCAACATTGTTAAATTCAAATTCTTGTTATATGAAATAAATGTAACAAATGCATTTAAAAATATTTTTCCTTCAACAGAAACACAATATTAAATTTATATGTAATCAAAATTACTAAAATCATTAAAATAAAGTTTTCATAACATAAAACTGGATTATTTTAGTGAAGAAATTATTTATTTATTCTTTAATATACAATTACAAAGTATTCAACGATTATTTTCTACATTTTATTAATTTAATGCCAATTTGTTAGTTAAAAGAATTTTTGAATTTTTAATATTTGTACAATAAAGAAAAAAATGTTTACTGTCACTGGTCTAGAGATTTTAAAAAAATGCTGTTTATATTGTTCAAATAAAACAAACAAGTAAGTGTTGGTTACATTTTAATTTATAAAATCTAAGATATTTTTGTCATAGAAGTTAACAATGTAATGTATCAATAGGGACAAATATTTGCTGAATTTAATATATAGAAAATTTCAAATTTAACTTAAGTTTACTGACAATTTTAATCAAGGAGTTAGAAATTTTAATGAAAGTATTTAAATATGCAACATTTATCAACACAAATAATAAAGCCACCAACTCTATTCATTGCAAATAAAATAGAAGAAGCATTCTTTAAAAAATAACTTTATTTCTTCATTTGAGAAGATGTATTAGGTAAAAAGTATACATGTAACAGATCCATAATAACTATACTGACGATAGATGGCGTTACTGCCCAATACAAAATATTCTATATACAATAGAATTAGAAGAGAGAGTAGAGGACTGTGAGGAATGGAAGCCGAACCATCCGGTTCGTAAATATTTATGTGTTTATAGTGTGCAGGTACTATGTAACCTTATAATTAATTAAATGTTTTCTTTGTAATTATTATTTTTTCTAATCCTGTGTAATGTCGTAATAAATATAATGTTTTTTCCTGCATAATTCTAACTCCATTTTCTTACGTCCTCCTACAAAATGGCGCTCCAACTAGTGGCCCTTCCCACTGTTTTCTATTTAATTAGTTTTGAGTTTTAGCTATATTAATTTGTAAGTTATAATTTCACATCGGAATTTCCCTGATTATGTGTTCATCCGGAATGCATTCCATTTTGTGAATTTTCCTGAGTCGTTCTTTTTCATCCAGAAACGGAACAGATGTATTTCATATCGGAATTTCGCCGGACTATAGTTTTCACCCAGAAAACAGGTAAGTTTATTTTGTTCTAACAAATTTCATTATCATCTTTATAATGTGTTCATGTTGTAATTATAGCATGTTTTGTAGTAAAACTAATCCAAATAACATAACTTTTGTTTTGTAGTATTAGTTCTTTATAACTTCTGTTTTGATTAAATTTTGTTCAGACGTGTGCATGAATGTTATAAGTTTCGTCTACTAATACTGCATGTATTTGATATTTATTTTCTGCACGTCAATTTGCATGTATAGTGAAGTTTAATCTTTTGAAATGTATAATGTGTTCAGTACAATTCTTGAATTTAAACTGTTTATATTGTAAAGCTCAAAACGCTGTTCTATATTGTTCTAAAAGGATAAAATTCGAAAGAATTCGATTGATTTTTTTATTGTTTTAAATTAGAATAAGCTTTTGAATTCGGCTGGGATTGTGTTAAATTTGAAACGGAACAGTTGGTTTTTCAATGATCAACCCAAACGACACTTTTTCTTTGAAGAGCCGATGCCAGCACTTTGTGGGTCGCTACAAATAAATGCTTCCCAAACGGTTGCACTGCTAACTGTGAGTGAAAAAGGTGGTACTGTTGAAGATGAAACATTCCATTTGACTCCCACCCGGGTTTGGTTTGGTTTGATTGTCGCTCAACGGTCATTTTTTGCACACGAGGGCTAATTAGACCGGGACTTACGGCTTAAAGTGGATTCCGAACCACCACAAACATCCAGGCCCAAGGTGGGATTCGAACCCATGAACTGTTGAACCGAAGGCAAGAGCGCTAACCATTCGGCTGCCAGCTCGGCACTCCCACCCGGGAAAAGAAATTAAAGAATCATCCTCATCAACTGCGTGAAGATGAAGGCATTCACCTGACTGCTAAACAGAGAATTGAACTAAATGAACTCTTATCCCAGTATGAAACTATCTTCAGTCCAGAGGGAGAGGCAACCCCATTTATTGAACAACAAAATAAAAGCAAGGTTTTTGCGGATCAGAGAAGGAGACCAGCTCCTACATGTAAATCAGGAGATTTAGTTTTGGTTAGCAAACCAAATTTAAGTAATAAAAGTGCTGGTGTTACTGCAAAAATTTCGCCTCGTCGCGATGGACCATTTATCATCGTTACTCAAAAATCTCCTGTATCGTATTCTGTGGCAAACACAGATTCTCCAAATATACCAATAGGAGTATACCACACTTCGGCATTGACTCCTTTTCAAGGAAAGAAAACTTCCCCTATCAAAGTTTTGCGCAGAAGAGGTAGGCCAACAAAAATTAACTGTCCTAAAACTCCCACTCCTGCCATAGCTCATGCTCAAGAACAAAACCATTCCAGGAAAACTCCTGCTGACCCCTGGTCGGGACATTTTCGGGGTCAGAGGGGAGGTTGTAACAGATCCATAATAACTATACTGATGATAGATGGCGTTACTGCCCAATACAAAATATTCTATATACAATAGAATTAGAAGAGAGAGTAGAGGACTGTGAGGAATGGAAGCCGAACCATCCGGTTCGTAAATATTTATGTGTTTATAGTATGCAGGTACTATGTAACCTTATAATTAATTAAATGTTTTCTTTGTAACTATTATTTTTTCTAATCCTGTGTAATGTCGTAATAAATATAATGTTTTTTTCCTGCATAATTTGAACTCCATTTTCTTACGTCCTCCTACATACAAGTATTTCGAAAACTTTCGTAGTTGGAAAAAAAAAAGAGCGCATAATTATGCCTTAATATTTTAGAGTTAGATGCATGTTTTATAAATAGGTTTATTACATTTCAGGAAACTAATAAAAGAAAACTTAACAAAATTTTTAGACACACAAAAATTTATAAATTAAATTCATAAGATCATTTTTATTTACCGGGATGATAAGCCTCCATAAGGTGTTCGAAAACAAGGAACACCTCTCTGGCGTCGTTTCCTAAATGCTTGTTCAATTAATTTTGCTTCTGAAGATGGGTCTATTCTCCAAAATGACCCTTTTCCTGGTTCTTCTTGTGATCTTGGCACTTTTACAAAATAACGATTGAGTGATAAATTGTGCCTTATAGAATTCTGAAAATTATTAAATCTCTAAAATTTAGAGGAACAAAACATGATAATTCAGAGGATATAAAATATTCTTATTTACGTATCCATTAGTAATGAACTTGATAATATAATGAAGTAAATCTTTACTTAAAAATAAATTAGCTTTTCAATATAAGGAAAAAACATAAACATAACATAAATACAAAAAAAGATAACAAAAAAACAAATGGAATAAAAACAGATATTTTAATAATTAAATCCAGTAATTTTCTATTCTATGCACATACGTGGGGAAATAATAAGTGAACCACTTAATAATTATATGACAAATTATCATATATTCATTTATAATATACATTTAGAATGTGCCAGTTACCATGGGTGCAATGGTCTGGAGAAATTTACTCCCCTTTAAGATCAATGCCAAAATTGAGGGAGTAGATCATCTGGTGCTGCCATCTATCGGAGGATTTGAATAGCAAAAGTTGTACTTTTACCTTTACGGTACTCTGATTAAATGAAAGACGCTCCAAATTGACTTAAATTCGCATAGCCAAAGGCGTAGCAAGCTTGAATTAAAGAAATAAGCATCGCATTTTAGAATATTAAGTCAGACAAAATAAAAGCTCTACATGAATTTATTTTCGATTCTGATGGAGATCGGTCAAATCGAAAGTGTATAAGAGAGTTTTCTGGTTTTAATTTTGTATTTTAAATTGAAGATTTTAAAAAGAAAGTAAAAGGTATAGAAGATAATTTTTCGTTGAACGAATTCATAAGAATTTCTAATATCTTGCACATTTCTTTCAAAGGAAATAAATCTGAAATAGGAAAAAGAATACTTGAACAATTGTGTTCTTTGAACTCGGTAGCTGAGGGAATGAGCAATGCCTGTCTGCCTGAATCAGAGGCAGACAAAACAAACAAAAATGATAGCGAAGCACATTCTCCAATGCAATGTGGAAATAAAAATAATTCTTTAAATGTGAGTGATATTGCTAATGAACTTCGTAAAATGATTGAATCTCAAAACATTTTATCAATTATTCTGATATCAAAGGCACAACTACCACATTTAATGCTGAGTCCCATGAAAACATTAATAACTGGATAGAAAGTTTTGAAAATGTATTGAAACTGTTCCATTTATCAAATTTGCAAAAGTTTATTTTTTCTAAATGATCCCTTGGTGGAAATGCCTTATTTGTTTGTTAGAACAGACAGAAATAAGCTTGTGGGAAACATTAAAAGATACCTTCATCAATGAATTTCCCGTTGAAATAAATTCAGCTAATCTTCATGAATTACTAAGTAAAAGGAAAATGAAAGATTCAGAAACCACTCAGGAATATTTTTTAAAAATTAAAGAACTTTCTCACTTTCTTGGGTTTAAAGTTTTTTTCAAGTCAATCCATAACAGTCCTCCACAACAGAATCTTAGATTTGAGGAAAAATACAATTATTTAGAAGATAATTAATGAGACAAGTTAGATCAAAATTGACAACACTGTTTTGCTATTTTTTCTTGAACATGTTACAGCTCCTATTATTTTTTTATTTCAGGAAGTTCTGATTTTAGATGAATGCAGAGGTCTACTATTATTGTTAGGATGACTGATTGTGGGATTGAAAGAGCTACCAGAGGACCATTCACATCAAGTTTGCTGCCAGACATAGGGAGGAAGAGAGAGAACAACGAGGAGAGATGAAATGAAAATATGAAGACACACAAACTGATTTTAAAGCATCATTAACTATGAATTATAACTCTTTTATACAAAGTGAGATTATTACTTGATATTCATTTATCAATATGTAAATAGTATTTTCTTGTTATTGCAAAACCATTATTAAATAATTTAAACTTCATCCGTCATTTTTCTAATGATGAAACCAGTAAACCTATATATATATGTATATATATATACATACATCTACTTAAATTAAAAAGACTAGTCATTCGTTTAATCATAAAATGTCCCCAACACTGAGTCTAGTGTCTGATAGTTAAAGAGCATTACAAATGGACCTCCTAAATCTGAAGATTAAATTTCTTAATTAGGGCCAAAAAATAAATAACTATGATAATTGATGATCTGCTTATCTATAGGCAGAAGTCATATATGGCTAAAAATCAATGTACTTCTTAATTAATATTGTTGTTTTATATATTAACATGTAGACTATGAACAATATTATAAAGCCATTGAAACTCTGATAATCAAAGATTGTCCTTAACTTAAAGGAGTGTTCTTCAATTAAACCTAAAAGGTTAACAGAAAATTGGTGATTTTAGTAAACATAATTTATTGTTTTAGTAAACATAATTTATGATTTTAGTAAACATAATTTATAGCAATGGATCTACAATTAATAAATAATGCATTTCTTAATAAAAGTATCCTCAATAAATAATATATTTGTGTTCATTATAAAATGTACTAAAATAAAGTTAGTATACCATTATCTGACTACTTGATGTAAACCACTTAGTCTAATAACATATTCACTTAATTAAAAACACACAAGACAATACATAATCAACTAAAAGTACTTAATATCAATGAAAAAACCAATAAGGAAAAAATGATAACCCAAAATTTTTTAAAAACATTACTAACTAAATTGAAAGTACAAAGTACTAACAATATTAAATGACTAAATTAAAATTATTATTAAAGGAAATTTTTATATAAAAATGATTACTTTTGATACATTTCTTTATTTTAATTTTTTATACTTTTTTTGTACAGAGCCATGAGATTAAAGGATAAAACATTGTTTGTTGAACATAATCACTAATTCAAGAAGTACACTTTTCTCACAGTTGCATAATTCTTTTTATTTATGATGACAATAAAAGTCAGTAAATTAAATCACTGTCATCAAAATTGAGCAAATTACTTGTGCTGGTATGAAACAGAAGTGGTAAAATACCTTCAATTATATGTGTGAATCCCAGCTACAAAATAATATATGTGCATTTGAGTGAAAATAAATTAAATTTCCCTACCTGCCAGCTCCTGTCAGCAGTTCTATAAAAGGGATAATTTGTAGTGATATAAGAGTAAATTCCACTCAGGGTCAGTTGCCTGTCAGGGACAGAAGAAATAGCTTGAACTATCAATTGAGCATATGAATAAGGAGGTTTCTCATCTTTCAGTAGAAGCTCCATTAGTGTTTGAAAATTGTCCTTCATTATTAACAGTGAGGTTTTTTGATCTACTTTATTGCTGTTAGAAGCAGCTACAGCTGCATAAGCTGCAACCATCTGAAGTTCATTGGCAATATTCCGTCGACCCAGACCACCACGTGGACTGGCAGGACAAGAATTAGCAGCACTGAAATTATGAACAATGTATTTGTACAGTAAAATCTTAAGCAAAATAACTAATAAGACAAAGGAAACAGTTTTTAAGATTTAAGGAGTATTTTTCTCAAAATAAAACTTTATTTTTTAATTTCCAGAACATAAAAATCTATATTTTAAAATATTTCGCATGAAGTTTATAACATTTCATCTAAAGATTTGTCTGAAATTATTTAAACAATTAAGAGGTAAAAGGGTAAACATAATATGAAACTAAAAATTTTAAATGGTATACAATTATCTCATAGCAACTTAAGAACTTGTGATTATTGATTAATTAATAAGTAGCAAAAATTGCTATATTCATGAAATATATTATAAATATTAAATCAAGAATAAAAGCAATATATGAATAAATAATACAAACTTCATGAGAATATTTTGAATAATTTTTCCCACTTCATATAATAGGATACATTTCCTCTAGTTATTTTCATACTATCAATTTAATTTTTACATTAAATTCCTCAAATTGTTTTTGATGATACTAGAACTACAGTTTTCACTCACTCACACACATATATAGTCATTGTTTAAAAAAAATTATACAAAATATACTCAAATTTTAGAGCATACCTGTTTTATTATTTCATTATCTCACTCAGTAAACTAACACATTTTCCCAATACTTAATGGTAAAACAAAATGTAATTAACAAAATTATGAATGCTCAAGAATTTTTCAATATTTATTTTTGTGGGTGTATACCTTTGCATTGTTTATATTGTTATGTATCTGGAGTTCTAAATCAAATGGCATTAGTATTGTTGTTTATTAGACTTTTACCTTTATAAACTAGTAAGATGTACATACACTTTTAAGAATTTGCTTTTAATCTATAAATATATATCACATCTTAAATTGTTGGTAATATTTTAAAAATAACATTTCTTCCCAATAAAATGAAAATTCTATATAAATAAATAGCAAATATTATTCTAAAATCAATCTAATAAATTTCTATGTTGTACCATCATATAATTTTGATATCAATGAAATACAACATTATTTTATAGTATCATCTCTTGATTAGAGAAACACATACAAAAGAAATTTCTCTACTATAATCTATTTTATACTTACTAACCTTGGAGGAAAGAAAATCAGTAGATTCTACTGATTTTGAAGGAAAAAATCAGGAGACAATGTTAGCAACATTTTTGCTTGAAATAGAATAATTAAAACTGCAGTACCACAAAAAGACAATTACACATTCTGAGAATGATTTATGTTAAACATATTTTGTGTTAATCTTAATTTTTTAGTAAAATATTTATTAACCTTAAAAAGGAACTATGAAAGAAATAAGAATATACTACTTGTAAAAAATAAACATCAATGTTTATGTCCCAATATTCATTTTATAAAGCAATTATTACTGCACTAATGCAATTTTTATAAGTATTAAATTTATAAAATTACATAAAAACATAAAATGCATTACTAAATCAATTTAATTCAGTGACAATTACTTTGAAGGAAATATTTTCCTAATTAAACTAATATTTTACAAATAACTAGTAATATTCCTCATAATAGAATTGTTTGTGTAAGTAAGCACATGGTGTCTGCTCTGAATGTTGATTATATGACTGCTAACTGCATTATCTGTTGACTATTTAAGCTCCTAAAACAACTCAATATACTTGTTACCTGTAAAATTTCGGCTGCTTTTAAATTTTTCACTGAAATTGCCAAGAATCAGTAGATTCTCATACATTATCGGGAAATTGGGGAAAATGATGAAAAATCAGGAGTTTCCCCATAAAATCAGTAGAATTGGCAGCTATAATAATATCATTAATTATTCAAATAATCATGTATTAACTGCCCACTGCCATCAATTATGAATTTAAAATATTTGTTGAATTCTTTTCTATTTACATGTTTTTATTTCTATAAGATATTTTTCTTAACCAATGCAAATGTATATAAACTTGATAAACGTTACGGGTTTTCAATGTTATGCAAGCATAGATTTTCCTTCAGAATTTTTCCTTTGACTTTTAAATAATACTATAAACATAAATATTAGTAATACTGATTTCTTAAAAATTAAGAAGTAATCTAAAGTATTCATATATACTTTCAAATTTCATACAAATATTAGATATAATAGGAACTTTGCTGTCACTATTAAGGCTTATGAATAACATGAAGTATACAATATATAGGAAAAATAATAATCAACCATGTAATACATGTATCATTGTTATTATCTTCATTTAAAAAATAATATAATCTATGATAATAATGTGATTATTTATAATAATTTCAAGCAAAGACAGAATTTATAGAAACCTTATAGTGCCAGTAGGAGATGGAGCAGGACTGATGAATCGTGGATCACTGCTTGGTATATTATGCAAATCCGGCTCAGGTATTTTTATTCGTAGAAGGAGCCATAGGTTTTGGAACTATTAATTCATTACTAGGCCTTCCTGTTGGGTTGCTGTCATCAATCAATGATTGAAATACTATTTTAATATTTGTACTCGGAAATCTAAACAGGCACCTAAAAAATTAAACCTAAATTATCAGAAACTTTTAAAGAACAAATTAATTCTACAGTAAAAAATTAAATATGCAAGTATGTAAAAACTCAAAATTAGTTAAATATCAGTGACTGAAATACTATGCTAATATTTCTACAAAGAAATTTAAGGACACATGAAAAAGTAAGCAAAATTAGTTTTTTAGAAATTTTAGGAATAATTAATTAATATGCTACGATAAAAATAAATAAAAATCAATATGCAAATATACAACAAGCTTGATAAATATTAATAATTTGATGATAACATGACGATTAAAATATAAAACTTTTTGGCATTTTATTTCACACTTCATTATAAACAAAATATTATCCTAAAAATCTAATCTAATCTTTAGAAGTTAAATGGCATGATTTATCGATATCACGTACAATGAAACACAAAACAAAAAAAAAAAAAAAAAAAAAAAAAAACTAGCTATAGGGTTCTCTGTAATAAACTGTTGGGTATATTTTTACATGAAGTATTGTTTACTCCTTTAGAAGAAGTATTGTGAACATTTCCTGTCTACAGAAAATGAATTTAGTTTCATAATGAAACATAATTCAGAAATGTTATCATTAAAAAGCCTTTTTCTTCAAAAATTAAAAATTCGCTATAAGTATTGTTAGAAAGTGAAATCTATAATAAATAAAAGGATCGCGATTAAGGAATGTCTTTATTCTTCACTGAAAAAATAAATAAAATAAAAATTTCTAATTTGATTAAAAATATGATGGATCAATATTTAATATTATTTCATTCCATAATAATAATAATAAAAAGCTGAAAATATTTTAATGCAAATAATTTTTTAATCAAAATTACAGCAATATTTTGATTTCATACAAAATAAGTTAACCTGAACTTTTTAAAAGAGTAATAGACACGAGACCACATAAACCAAAATAAATTAATTGGGAATTTTATTTTTTCGAAATAATAAATAACTGGTTTAATTTGGTATGTACATTTCAAAAATTGTTTTGGAAAATCGATAGGAATAAAAACACACATTGAAAATTTCAATACAGCTTGCTCGATCATTGCACATTTAACATTTACTTATCGTCACCGAGTGTATGCCTTTAAACCTCTTTTTGTTTGTCATTAAAATCGACGAATACGGAAGAAATTAAAAAATAAATAATGCTTCAACAAATGCCGGGCACTTTTTATTTGTAACCATTTCATCAAGACTTACAGATCGTGTAATATAAGAAGTGATCTCGTAATTCAAGTACCTATATCGATAGAACGAGTGTAAAAATCGAATGAAAATTTATTATAAAAATATTGAAAATGGAATTATAAAGGTACGTGTAAAACGTTTGCAAAACTGATGATTTTTCTATTTTTTATTAGTCATACTGCTGACAGCATTTGTGTCATTCTAAATTTAGATTCAATTACTAACACATCGTTTCGAGTTCATTAGGAATGTAACTCGAAACGATGTTTCACTTGCATTAGAAAAATCTGATTTTTTTTCTTCATTCTACGTACACACCTTTCATTACAACAAATATTGTAGATTAGTACAATATCCACACAGAACACTAGTATAAAATAACTAAAAATTAAATATTCCCTGATATAAGAAATTTCACAATTATATCTCCAACAGACGAAATTTGTTATTAATAGACACATTTGTTTTATTAAATTTCACCCAGAAGATATTAATACCTTCTATAAAATACTGAAGTTTTAACATAAGCCTAAAAAATATTATGAATAAATAGGCGAACAACTGTGAGGCAATTAAATTAAACATGCCATACTAATAATCAATAAGCGGCTTCCTTTAAATCTATACCATATTTAAAAAAAAATTTTTATAATTATTCCAAAACGTCCACTGATACTTTCACGACTGTAATTAGTAACTTCACATCAGATTTTGAAAGAGCAATTTTTAAATGGTAAACGTTTTGCTCCTTAGTCTTCAGATATTCGATGTTATAAATACTTTTAGATATTTCTATCTTAAAATATCGTATGCAGAAGGATGATATATACAGAAATTAAATAAAATCGATAAGATGATAATGTTGTGTACATCGATGCATGTTTAAAGGAATACAAAAAACAGCATTTATTAATTTCTATAACTTATGCCGTTGCTAAGCTACCGCATAGAGTTTCTTCAAATCAACCTTTTGGGGACGGTTAAATATTAGGCTCTCGTTTAATAACAAGGTTTGGTTTGTTTGTCGCTCAACGGTCATTTTTTGCACATGAGGTCTAATTAGGCCGGGACTTACGGTTTAAAGTGGATTCCGAACCACTACAAACATGCATGCCCAAGGTGAGATTCGAACCCACGAACTGTTGAACCGAAGGCAAGAGCGCTCGCTAACCATTCGGCTGCCAGCTCGGCCATGTAATAAAAAGGATTTTTAATTTACTCTCAGCCAGAAAATGCAAGAATAAGTAACGAGCTCATTAAATGTTCCAATAAATCGAAATTTTCTAGTAAGTTTTGCATTAAAAATTTTATATAAATCTTTTGTACTAAAAACTTATTTTTCCATTATTTATTGTAGAGCGAACCTATAAACATGGAAACCATCTAAATTCTAAGACCGTTGTAAGACGTCTACCGAGAAGTTTTAAATTCACAGACAGTAATAATTTAAGATCCCTCATTATTCAAGTGGATCAAACCTCATATTCAGAAGTCTTGACACAAGCACATTTAGTTTGTCTGACTTTCAAAACCAGGAATTATTTGACAAGAACCTATAGTTCAAAATAAATTCCAAGAAAACGCCGAAAATCACGCGCTCTAGGTGGGAATTGAATCTACTATGATAAAACTATGGAACATCTTTAACCATTAGTTGCCAACTCAGGTTGCGAATGAGGGAACAATCCAGGATAACCAATTCGATTATTAGTCACTCACCTATGGTTCATATAAAGTTAAAGATTTTAGTGTGTTCTTTATTTCTTCTCCAAAAAATTTATTTTCAAGTTTTTATTTTATTCTCAAAAGTTTATTTACTTACTTTCTCACAACTGAAATTTCGGAAATTTGTAGCATCCTTTAGTCCCTAGTTCATATATTACCCCTTTCATAGCAAAATTTATTGAGTCATAATTTTATTTTTTTAAATAATATCTTTTAAACTTCTGCTATATTGATTATTTAGACAATAAAATCGCCTAAAAGGATAAAATAAATTAATAATTGTACATTGTTGGTGATCTTTATATACACAATTTGATTTTAACATTGATATACAGAATTTTTTGTAAATCAGTATTAAATCTCTCTCACACCTACACTGCACTTGAGGAGGGTTTCAGGGCCCACCTCCCCTTAAAAAATTATCTCTTTCCTTTATCTTCTAAAATTTACTCAAGATTTTCCTTATATTTCAATATGGATTACTTAAAAAATCAACTCTCTTTATCACAAATAATAATAACATTGATTTTTGCAATATTATATTGTTTAAAAAATTTTAAAATCCAGTTTAATATAAGTTTCAGATTATCTATAAGTTGATGACAATTTTTATTTTCCTAAAAACAATTTTAAAAAAAATCTATTTTCTGAAGTTAAGGCCCTAAAATTTTATATATTTTTAATTTCTTTAAAATTTAAGAAAAAAAGTAAGAAATACTATACAGAATAAAAATTTCATTTTGACAATTCATCTTATTTATAGCTGAAACTTTGGAGTCCACTGAATACTAATTTCACATGTTTATATATTAATGGAATAATAGTTTTCTGCTTAATAAAATAAATAGATATACCCATTGTTCTATACTCGACTGTTCTAAATTCGATTGGGACGTTGTTTAAAGTGAATTTTGAACCCCTTCAAATATTTATGTATGAGGTGGGAATCAAACCCACGAACTGTTGAATTGAACATCCAAACCCTAACTGTTATATGCTGTTTTAGCTCCAACAAGTACAACAATGACCAAAAACATTGAGCAATTCTTTTATCACACAAATGTGAAACGTGAATCAATTTAATTCTCCCCCAATTCTTCCTACATCGTATGACCGAATAGGCTTCCATTAATGAATAGCACACAGTAACTTTATTCTGGAGAAAAATAATAAATAAAAAGTAAAACATTTATCAGTAAAAAAAAAATGATAATTACGACCACACTAGAACACGAAAGAAAAATGTTCAAACAAATAAAAAAGAAAGCGTATCTGCCGCGCAATAATCGTGTCACGCCATGACGTCAAGTTCAGCGGCAGCCTGTTTACAAACAGTTTATGAATCGGGCGGAAGGAATATCGAAACACAATAGTAAACAGACCAGTTTTTATTTACTCGCAACACATTTTCACTGGAACTGAAATTATTAGTTATGCAATCCGAGTTTCACATGCAAATTTACTGCACGCGTCGAGAGGTTAAACAAACTTGAAGTTGCAAAATGATTGAGGCAAAGTTTTACAAGTTAAATAATATTCCTCCAAATGAATTGAGTAATTATATACAGTGAGTGTAAAAAGTATTCGTACAGTACGACAATTGATTTAAAAGAGATCCGTTCAAAAAAATTGCAAATATAAAATCCGTTTTAATTAAATAGAAATTTAATAATAGAACATATTTTCACTAGTTTCATGTGTAATTTACAAAAAAATAATTTATACATGAATAAATATTTACAAAACTGAAACACTCCAATATTTTGTAGTGTAAAAAGTATTCGTACATCAGGCATATATTGGCCAACACAATCATAATATTACAGCTAATACATTGTAGGATATCCTTTTGCTCGAATAACTGCCTTGAGTGTTCTTTGGGTCGATTCCACCAATTTTGCTGTTATTGAGCTAGGTATGCGTCCCATTCTTGATTAAGAGCTGATTCTAAATCATTTTTATTAGAAATATCTCTGGATCTAATATTTTTATCAAGAACGTACCATAAATTCTTGATGGGGTTGAGGTCCGGCGATTGAGGAGGAAGTTTCATAAACTTTGGGGTATTATATAGTATCCAGAGCCTTGTGTTTAGGGCTGTGTGCTTGGGGTCGTTATCATGCATGAAAACGTAATCACCATTCAAGCCCATTTTTGTTGCATTAGGTCCTAAATTATTGTTTAAAATGTCAATATAAAGTTGATGATTCATAATGCTTTTAATAAAGACTAATTTGCCCACCCCAGAAGCACTCATACACCCCCAAACAAGCAGACTTCCACTACCATGTTTCACTGTGGGCATTAAATTCTTAGGATGCATTTCTGTATTGCGCTTTCTCCACTCCATTCGTCTCCCGTCCAATCCAAATATGTTGTATTTACTTTTGCCTGTAAAGATAATCTTTTTTCCAGAAATCTGGACTTTCATAACGTATTGCTTGGCGAAAGACAATCACAACTTCCGATTCTTCTCACTAACAAAGAAATTTCGTCTCGCAACACGGCCATGGAAACCTTTATTTCTGCATGCATTTCCAACAGTACTTACAGAGACTGTGGTTCCCATGTTCTTCAGTTCTGATGTTAATGTAGGAGCCCTTATTTTGGGACCCTTCTTTAATGAACGTTCCAGAAACCGTCTGTCAGATGATGTCAATTGACATGGTCGTCCAGTACGAGAACTGTTTTGAACCATTAGAGTGGCAGATAACTTTTTTGATTGACTGCACAGTTGAACGGGGCACAGTTGAACAGATCAGAAAACTTGTTGTACGATTTACCATTTTTACGGAGCTTTAAAATCACAATTCTCTTTCGGAAACACTTGTCTCTTTACTTTTACGACCCATTACAGAATTTCTAGTTTCTAACTACATAAAATTTCCACTGAAGAACCTTTTAAGTAACTTACCAGATAACGTCAATTAACTACATATTATTGGCTAAACCAATTATAAAATATAACAAAAAAAATTTTTCACTTCTTTTTGTGTACGAATACTTTTTACATCACAAGAGGTTGGATTGTTACAGTTTTGTAAATATTCATTCATCTATAAAATTATTTTTCTGTAAATTTTACATGAAACTAGTGAAAATATGTTTTACTATGTATTAATTATCAATTAAAACGGAATTTATGTTTATAATTTTTATGAATGGATCTTTTTTAAACCAATTGTCGTTCTGTACGAACACTTTTTACACTCACTGTATATATTTATCGGAAATATTTCACTAAAACAAATGGCGACGAATTTTCTTATTTATTAAATATTATTATTTTTTTATAAACAAATGTCAAAAAATGTAGCATTTTGTTGTTATATAAAATTACATTTTTAATATATTTAAAGGCAAAATCATTGTTAACATGTATTATTATTCTTTTTAACTATGCATAATTAGTTCACACTCAAACAGCCTGGAAAATTCGGAAACCTTTATACCAACAGATCAACATGAAAAAAACCACAAGCTAAAACTATATTCTTTTCTCTAATAGTAGCTGGAATCCAACTCGGGTCTTTTCATTCAATAGCCGACGATAAGCCTCAATGTTTATACAGCTTATTGAATATATATTGAATGCTATCGCAAAACTCTTTAGAGCCTCCACGGCTTTTTTCACTTGCTTTTTAAAATTTTTGTAATAACCTACTGGGCTGAATTTGTCAGGTAAGAGGAAAACTTCCAAGCACCCACTTTCCATTGATTAACTTTCATGACATACATTACATAAATGCATGGCATCTAAAAAAGGCGAAATAATGAAAATGTGAATTAATGTATACTATTGAGAAGATAAGCTAAAAAAGAGATTTCACAGCATATAAGGAAATAAGTAAGTTTTCTTCCCATGATTCATTGAACCCAATGCTAAGGAACTAATCATTGGGCAACTAGCTCGCCCCAGAGATTTTAGGGAAGCAAGCAATGTATTGAGGTTTTTATCATAAAGAGTAACTTTTTTCGGTCTTACAAAGGCCAACTTTTAACTTAATGAATTGATTTAAGGTAAAGCTTTGAAATTCAAAGTTAATTGATAACTTGGACTGCACGGATAACCAGGCTGGAGAATAAGATTAGCCACAGAAATTATATTTCATTTGGGAAAACCATAACAAGTTTAAGAATGAATTTCAAAAGACACATAATTAAAGATACTTTTCATGTAATTTTGAAAACAAAAAAATGCTGTTTTCAGATTCAAAATATTAATACAAATAAATAAATAAATAAAAATAAATTATTGCCACCAAAAATTTCTTACACATGTTTATTTACTAAGCGATAAGCAGCAATTTCATCGATTGACGTATATGTGACGTTTTCAACTTTGAATTACCATATAAATTGATGTCAAGCTGTCAATTCTACCTTTATCATCATTATTAATGATACATAATTTACTCAATTAATATACAGTTCAGCTTTCCTAGCAAAATATGAGAAAGCTATCAAAAATACTTTTCATTCAATTCTTAAAGTTTTGGCATTCAACGATTTTCATCACTGAATGCGAAAACATCAACCACTTGAATTCCAGATATTTTATTATTCTGTTCTGACAGAATTTCCATGTACAAACAACATTGCATGAAAATAAGTTTGTCACGTTAAAAAACGCGGCCTTTTATAATGGTAAAATAGATTAAATATATTGTAATTTAACCATAATTCTTAACAGTTGAGTAGGCAGCTGAATAGTTAACGCTCTGGCTTTAAATTCAGTAGATCAGGGCTTCGAGTCCCACCTCGAATACAGACGCTTGCAATAATTCAGAGGACTCTTTACATAAATTCAAGCTTCAAAATTATTTATTTTTAACTCAATCTTTATTAAATGAAATTCTTTAAAGATCAGATCTACCGAAATGAAAATAAAGTTTTGAAGATGTTACTAACAATTCGATTTTAAACAAAAAATATTTGTTAATCATAATTTCTAACCTTTATTTTATACTAATTTTCATACATCCAATTAATAATTTAGCCAAAAGGTTGAATATCCACTTAGAGATGATAGCATTGCTGAAAGGCGCGGGAAAGCAGACAGCGAGTGGCCTTCAACCGAGAGAAAATATTCTGTTTACAGATTTGTTGCCAGCTGCTACAAGGGAACGAAAAATAGTGCTGTGAATATTTGAAGAGAGTGTCTTTGAATTCGAACTGAAAATGAGTATCTTATTTAAGACGAAATTCTATCACATTCACATGACTTAGTGCATTTTTCCAATTTTATTATTTCAAATTTCACAAATAGCAATACATCATGTGTGTTTTCCGGCTTTCTTTGAAAAGGAGACGCATCAAATCTAAGAATGTTTCTGAGAAGGGTCATGCTTCAGTTTACAAAATACTATTTACAAAAGTATCATACTTTTCACACGATACTTATAACTAGTAAAAATACTGAAAGAATATTAGTAATAATTTAATCTTATATGAAACATGACTGATTAATTTTGTTTTCTGAAACAAATAAAATTCTAAAATCAATCTCTTGATACTAAACGACTTCTATCACTCTTGAATATATATACTTACATCGTTTTTTTAAAAACTTTTTGATGCAAATACTAACAAGACATAGAAATAAAGAAATTGCCACTTAATGTTACTTTTTGAACATGTTTTTTATATTTATTATTCTGGAAAAAAAATTACCAAAACTTTTATGGAATATAACAGTGGTTTCAAAGGGAAAAAAAAGAAATTCAAATTGCTATAATTTTAATTTAAAAATATCTAAACTGTTTTGCTAAAATATCTTTTATTTTGTAACGTAAAATTAGAGCAACAAATAGATAATTTTAAGGAAATACGCTTAACAATATGCGAACAAATCACAAAACAGATAGAGCGAAATGGGAAATTCATCTAAATTATATTTGCACGGGACCTTAACAAATTAATGAAAAAAAATTTAAGTCAATAAAAAAAGGAGTTTAAGACAGTTTACTGTAAAATTGCGCATCTTGTTTCAGAATACTTTGAAGAAGCTACTGGAAATCTATATCAATTGTATTAATTTAACTCAGCGTGCATTTTTCCAAATGATAACGTTGATACGGCAATTTGTTATTATTCCATTTCATAAAATTTTCGATTCCCATATCAGCCGAACATTTTGAAGTTTTGCATTTCAAAAGAATAATGCATTCAGTGACAGTGCAAAAACAGCTGAATAAGAATACTGATTAAGTAAAAGAACTAGAAAAGTAATCAAAAAATAACAACTAGATAGTAATTACATTATAATTTTACAGTGACGACAAGAAAAAAAAAGAAAAGATTTTTCCTTGAAATTTGTGTGAAAAGATATTAAACAACATAGAATAATTAATTTTCTCTAATAATTAATAAGGTGGCGACCCAATATATTGATTTTGTTGCATAGATAATTTTCCATCATTGTAAAACATTTGGTTTGAAGAAAATAAATTCATGTAAACAAGCTACAATTGCATTTAAAGAATTTTATTTTTATTAAATTGCTTTTAATAATTTGAAGTAATTAAATATGTAACTCATTTCAATAAACAAAATGCACACATTATTTGCGATATATATATATCTAACAAACTTTTACAAAAAAAGTCACATAAAAAATATTGCATAAATTTTCAGAAGTCATAGAAACCATTTTTAACATTAGATAATATAAAGGATGGGAACACTAGTTAACTAGTTTCTGATTTTTAACTAGTCATTTTTGTATAAAGTTTAAATGAACAGGATCTAAAATTTAAGCTAATTAACATAAATTTCTTACAACGCAAGCATCCAAGCTTTAAATAGGATTCGAACCCGAAAACTATTGAATAAGAGGGAAAATGAATGAAAACGTGCAAGAAAAAAATAAACTGCAATTGTAAAAAATAAAATGCAATTCTTTCACAGTATATATATTTTTCATATCATCACATTTCTAGGCAAAATATTCTGAACTGGCAGAGAATGCTTGGCGTTCTCACCTATGATTCAATAGTTCGATTCCAGCTTTGGGTAAAGATGTTCGCAGTTATTCGAAATCTTATTTTTAATTGAAGGTCTTGGTCCAATTAGCCTTCGTGTGCGAAGAAAAAATTCAACCAACCAGACTGAATAGTTTTCGCTAAATTGTTCCTCCACAAAGTAAACGGATCATTATTTATATAGCGATTCAAAATTTGCCTCCTTCCCTTTGTTTACATAAAAAAATAAACCATTTTAAAATTTCGAATTACAAAAAGAAACATTAGCTGCGCAATATGATCCCACGATTTATACACATATTGCGTAGGCAGAGCTTTTCTATTTTTATGTGAAATCTAACAGAGTGCATTGTATCAGAACCAGTCTGATGGCAAATTTTGTTGTTCAGCAGTCTTCCGCATACAATTCTGGTCTTCTTTTTAGATACACTAACTCGCTTATCTGGAGATTTTAATCTTGTAGCCCGTTATCACCCACATCAAAAGTACTCTAATAATTAATTATGTTTTGGTTAAGAGTAACAACCATTTTTTAATTGGAAAATCATCAGATGGAAAACACAAACCACATGAAACATATCTCATTATTTCGTAAACATTCACCGAAAAAACATGCGAGAATAAATAATCTTTTCCAATAAAATCACTTATCAGAATGCAAATATTTACGCTTCGAATTGTTATAGTAACAGCGCGAAGTATCTCTTTAAGGCCGCGGGAGGAAGTTAAAACCCATATGGCAACAAAAAAAACACCGTCCATAAAATAAATCGGTGACCTTGACTCAGTTGAGTTTGTTTGCGCGTCGCGAGGAATCTGGCATCGGTGTCGAAGTCACGTGGGCAGAACTTCAACTACTTTGTTGACAACTGTCTTCCTGAATCTTTTACATTGTGTACTTATGCGTAGTTGCGTTTTGATGTGTTTCTCCGCGCGTAGTAAAAAAGCTTATGACAACGAAATCGGTGTGAGGAGGAGAAGAGCGGAAATTTGAAGAAATTCAGCACGGGAATGACGTCTGAAAATGATTATTTTACCTATGCAGTTGCGCTTCGATTTCGCACGATTATTCTACACTCGTAAAATTATGACGGATTCAACTATTCGATATTTTCCATTCCCGAAAGGAATGCGATGACATTCGTACGCATTTCATCGCATACGTCACAATTCAAAGCGGAAATAAGAGTTAGATACATCTAGTTTTATAGCCATTTTCTTACGTCTCACATAAAATATAGCAATTTCTTTTGATTTATAACTTGCCAATAGTCTCCCAGATTTGCCTGCTACATTAAGGACGAGTGTTATTTTCGGATAAACAAATAAAATTTAGACGAAAATTTTGATTAATAATAAGAATTAGGTGTGATAAACATTTTCTTAAGTTTTGGCCTCAGTTATGACATTTGTCTTTGTAGGACTCAAAAATATAATAGAATGATTAATCAAATTGATAGGAAAAAATTCATTCATTAACTAAATTAAGAGAATGCTGGTACCTGAGGAGTTGCAGAGCCTACACACACACATGCACGCACACACACACACACACACACACACACACACGCACACACACGCACGCACGCACGCACACACACACACACGCACGCACGCACACGTACACAATTGATATTAACAAATACCTAAAAATATAAAATATCCGGAATTTGAATTCCGTTTCTACATTCCGCTAAAAAATGAAACTGCGAGAATTTTCTAGAAAATGGCAATAGATAGAAAACAAACTTAATATAAACATGGGACTAATTTTTTTCATCGGTAGATGTTTAGTAAAAAGAATGAAAAATAGAAATTTTTCCCAGAGAATTTTTTTAACTCAATTTAACAATAAAATTTTTTAACAGATTTAATCCAAAGTATTGCAAGGCAATAAGGATAAAAAAATAAGTAGCAACAAGAAATAGCATTCAGTAACTAAAAATAAGCAATATAATATTATTCATTGAATTTATTTCTGTAATTATTAAAAAAATATTTTTCTATTTTATAAACATAAAAAAAAAAATCGTTAGGCATAAGATCCTTTTACTTAACATAATTTTTCTCTCGGTAGTTTATTATCTATTCTGTCCAAACTTCACTTGGAGTATAAAAAACAATAAATGAGATTTTCATTTTGAGATCTGAAACCCCCTAGAAAAAAAAAAATTAAGTAATTTATTACCATTGGTGAAACATAAAAATATATGAAATGAAAAAATAAACAAGGGCATCGTTTATTCTGACAGTTAATGAACGATGTAAATGAACATGAGCCCTTATTGAAATAATTTGAAATTATAACCAAATGTACTCCGAATATCCAAGTGTAGGCAGGTGTAGGACTTGACTTGCGTCATAAAATGTCATTGATTGGGGCATTTTTTTCTCCTTCGTTTAAAATTTCAGAGGATTTCACAAAATAATTTTAACTTGGAGATACCCACAATTAAACAACAATGAAATGAATTCATAAAGAGAAAGTATCCACACAATCGGTTAGAAATAAACACTCCTAAGTTCATTATTTTAACAGTAAGCCACCTCTGTCTCTGGATTCTTAAGCCACTTAATACTATTTGGAAAGAATATCCCACACATTAAAAGTAATGTCATTTAATTTAATGCGCTTAAATTGGATAATACATTAAGTCAGTTGTAAACATTCACAGGCAATGGCAGTTCAAAGACTCAAGAAAATTCTAGCTTTTTTAAATGTGTTTCTAAACGAGTTAAATATACAGTGTCATAAGAAAGTGGTACCCTAAATCTTTATAGATTTGTTTTACACGTAAATAGGTATTGTTCAAAGCTTCGCTACATTTTCCAATATTAATTCGAAAGGACAAACAAAGTTATTCTTTTCTTTCAATGCTTATTCATCAAACTATATGTATTTATCTGAGATGTACTTTAGAAATAACATAATTTCTTTTTTATAAAGTTTCTTTAACAAACCAAGGTAATTTACTTTCAATTATCATCCTTTTACAAATAACTATATTTGAATATTATGTATCAGCATTTATTGAGTAAATTTATTTCTGGAATACTCAAAAATGACTCGGAAAATTTTACGTTCTAACCATCAAATATAAGCGATTCTGAAAAAAGTCTCCATAAGAATTTAAAATATAACAATTTTGAATGTTTTTTTTTATGCAATCGGTATTAATATTAATTTTAATGAAACAAATCCTGGGAAAATAAAACTCACAAGGTACAAAAGAAATTTTAAAAAATATTCCCTTGAAATACATATGATACATATTCTATTTTGTGCATACATTATTATTCGAATGTAAAATATAGGGCATATCTTCCATAACTGTTCTAAGAAGTGCGCGGTTACATACTGCCCCGTGATGCAGGGTGGAGAGCAGTAAATTGCTTTTTTAGAATTCAGGCTGTGGCGACGCTGTAGGTCGAAGAGAAGAGGGAAGAGTGGGTGTGGCTTATATTCTCTAGTTGCCAAAGTGCAGTATATTTTGTGTTGAAGTGCATTTCTCGAATGACCGACCTCTCGATCATTGCAATGCAGCGTGGTTTTCGTCAGCTGGACGGCGCAATCAATTGAAAATTGGGTAAATTAATTCAGAACAACTGGAATTGTGTAATTTGTAGGATCTGGGAATCTGAGAGAAGCGTTGCAACACCACAAAACCTAGAACAAGTTAGAACAGCAATACTGCAGTCTCCGAAAAGCTCAGCTCGGAAACAAGCACTTATTCTGGGCATTTAAAAAGGTTCTCTCTGCTGGATTCTTCATAATGAATTGAGCACGAAGAGCAATTCCATAATCCCGTACTGACATGCTTGCAATTATGCCCCGTGATGCAAATGCCTTCTTTTCTGGTGGGGCACATTTTCGCCTCAATAAACAAACAGAGAATCTAGCACTGGAGAGAAAAGAGCTTTAGGGCAATTCACTGGCCCTTAATTTTTTCAGGAAAATCGTCGTGCTGTAACTGTGAACGTGGATCGTTATTTAACTATGTTGCAAGAGATTTCCAGCCGGCCTTCGAGGCAATGCCTGGTTTCAACAAGACAGTGCCACTGAACACACAGCGAACATTACAATGAATTTTTTTGAGGCAAACGTTTCCTCTAAGGCTTATCTCTCGGATGGGGGATCTCAACTGGCCAGCGTGCTATCTAGATTTAGCTCCATGCGATTTGTTACTTTGGGGTTACCTGAAGTCGAAAGTATATTGAGTTGTTGTTGCATGTCTTCTTTGGCCAGAAGCGCTAGACCAGGTCCATAAAACGCGCGTTCACGTTAAACACCCCAAAAAATCTAGCAACCTCAAAAGGATCACCGTATAAATCTTGATTGGATAGCCTCAGGCACGCAAGAACGTGTTCTGGCGTAGACTGTTCAGCGAAATGGTTGGATTAGGTTTCAAAAAATTTGGAGCCTTTAGAAAATTTTAATGATATGAGGTGACTACTTCGAAAGCTGCAATAATACTGGAAGACGTGGTTGAAAAAGTGAATGAGAATTTCAGAAAACGACTGTTACAGTATGTGGACTTTCACAGTCCAAGATGAAAGCAGTGAAAGCAGACATTTGCTAGGTAGATACACTACCTAAATCCATGCAATTAGCAATTTCCATCATTGTCCAATATGGGAAAAATAAACATGCAAGTTTCTAAGTGTTTATTGCATTCCCAAATCACCAAATTACCATGTTCCACCCTGTAGCTAAGTTCTTAATATTCATCTAAATCAGTGTGACACCACAATACAGTTTTTAATAATGGTTTGTAAAAATCCAAAACAATACAACAGAAATATGTTATAAAAATTTGGCTGAAAAATTTAAAAGGTATATCTTAATGAATTATTTAGCGTAATTTATTAATTTTCTTTCTATATCATGGTTTTTAATATCAATCCTGTGGCCTGTTTTTTTCTCAGCAGAATTCGGTATTTTATATTAATTTAATATCTTTATAAATTGCAAGAAATGTTCACCGTATATCATTGTAAAAAATTACACACATTAAATACCGGTAGAAGAATGATAGTCTATGCCAAGTTGTTTTTGTGGGGTTGACATGTAGTATTGTAAACACTTATAAATTAAGCTAAAAAACCGATAAAAAGTAACAATTCTCTGGACCGTTCTCCTAAATACCACATTAAATAAAGCAGTGCAGAGACAAGATTCACATTATTTTAATTTTTTTATTCAACTATATTGAAGAAATATTTATACTTCATGTTGCACATTTTTCGAACGTTTAAGAGATGCACGAGTAAATGTCATTTTATTTAAGCAGAGGGAATTGTCATATTTTATGCTGTTTATTTTTATGTTAATATAAATATCTTTATTATACGATAACATTCAAAATCTTTTTTCTTGACTACTATTCCACAACTCTATTACACATTGGTATGAAAACGGAATTATTTAAAAAAATTCTAATGTGTAACACATTTTGAGTAACATCATAGATACAAGATTGTTTACCTCTTATCTAATTCAACCTTCATTACTACACGGATCCCCATATAAGTAATAAATGTAAGTTTGTGTGTGCATTGTAAGAATCGCACTAAAAAAATGTTTGATAAAAATAAATATTGAGCAGAAATTTGACAATAATAAAAAACGATTCTTTTCCATCAATCGAACACATATCGCAGTTACAGACGTGTTCCCTACCGACTTCGAATGGTAATTTCAGTTTCCATAGTAGCGGATAAACCAAATGTCAATGCAATTACCAAACTTAGCAAAAGCCTGATATAAAGTACTTGTGTGTGTGTGGCTCTTAGTTATTTAAAAGCTAATACAATGGTGTTTTTAAATCGCTATGTAATGGCAAATTATAAGATATTCGCAACTTTCGATTTTTTGTCTAATTCAAAAAATAAAAATAAAAAAAAAAAAAAAAAGAGTGAACCGATAATATCAAAGTTATCAAGGAGTTTCAACTAAACTGTATGATGTCACTATCAGAAAAAAGATATAATCACAAATCTGGATAAAAAAATTAAAAAGTGACGTCAATAAATGAATCAACTGACGCGTCTCAATTGGGATTATTTATTTGTATAGTATTAACTGACATATAATCAAAAAAATTTTAATGATTATTCCACAAGGAAAATCCACTCATAAAAAATCATTTACGATAAATTTTGTAAAGAATGTGGATTTACTATTATACAAACACGTGTGGATAACAATAAATAATGCACCAACATCTGTTGTTACTTATGATTCTTGGGGAAGCCAAGTTAGCTAGCCGAAGGCTATGTGAAATTAAGTCAGAAGGGTGCACCTTTCATTCAATCAGAGCACCAAAGATGAAAATACGACTTTGCTTTAAGACTCCTTCAATAGATGGCACCAACAAAGGACCCACTCCAATTTTGACTTTGATCTGGCCTTAGCCACAAGGCTACCACGGCCCCAGCAAGTATCTAGATATGTAATTGGTTTTCTTTATTATGTTGAGGGAAAAAATTATAATGTTGAACAATATTGAATATGGAAAGTATCATAGCAATGTAGATCGTTAACTGAGTTGGCTAAGACATAATTAGAAGATTATGTACTAAGAAACTCATATTACTCATTAAAGGAAAATACTGCATAAAAAAGAAATGGATTATGGAATTCATGAATTATAAATATGAAATAAATCTAAACGATGAATTTTGAAAACAAAATCTAATTTGGAAGAAATAAATAACAAGTTTCAAGAATTATCGATATTCAATAGAATATATTAAAGAGCGTAGGCATTTCTATTCGCTATTAACATTGACATGCATATACTAAAAATTGATAAGACGTCAAAATTAGTTTCAGATGTAAATTTAAAAAAGAGAAAAATTATTTTTATAGAAAGACGGGAGATTGTCTTGACAGCATAGTTTAATGGATACAGACTTGAAACAAATACCAATTTTTAAAACTAACTGTTCTCTAGATTACAGAATGTAAAACTACATATGAGAAACACTTTTCAATAAACATTTAGGTTTGTTTTTTATTTATTATTATTATCGCTAAAACGTTACTTTTGGCGTCCGAAGGTATAATTAAGGCAAGACCAACACCTTAAAGTACATTCTAAGCTATTACAATATCCCTGCTCAAAGTGGGATTAGAACCCGCTACTCTTGACCGAAGGCCCAATCATTCAGGCCCTAAACAAAACAGTTGGTCAAAACAAGTACTCCTTGTGAAATCATTGTAATTCTCTAGATTACAACAGGACGCTTTTTTTTTTGTTTGTCGCTCAACGGTCAAAAGTGGATTCCCAACCACTACAAACATGTGCCCCAAGGTGGTATTCGAACCCACGAACTGTTGAACCGAAGGCAAGAGCGCTAACCATTCGGCTGCCAGCTCGGCTTACAACAGGAGGCATCCCATAATATCGATACACGCAAGTTGGATCTTTCTAACAGACATTTAGAAAAATAAACAAATGGGCTCTTAAAAAAATTCTCTAAATAAATATTACAGGGTCAAAACAAGCCCTCGTTGGTGAAATAAGTTGCTCTTTCTTGATTACAATACTATGCATTTATTCAACACAATGGATCTACTGATTAATACAAAGCGGTACTTTCTAATAGACATTTAGATAAATAAATACGTATTTAGAATGAACAGTTTTATAAACTTTGCATCAAAACTTATTGTAAACCGCTGCGTAGATTACATTGAGCATAATGGGGATGTACCACAAAGCGTCGTTTTCAAAACTGAAAACAACGAAATTCTTACAAGCGAATATTTGACACTGTTTCCATTATATTTGTGTTCGACCTTCTAGGAAATACGCTGATAATGCCAAACATTAACATAAAATCATAGACATATAATATTAAAAATTACGTCTAACACAATTTATCTGCAGAAAGATAAAACTGCTGATAACAATATTTTATTTAAATCATGAAATATAATATCTGTTCCCTTTTGTGTAACAGACACGTTAAGGACGTGTTTCTTCAGTCTAATTAAAAAAAATACGAAATAAGTCTCTTCGAATATTAGACTTAATACAGTGAATATGAATTAGTTACGGAATTCTAATCACATTTCTAGCACGGCTTTATGTATACAGAACGATATTCTATTGGAATATTCTTCAGATAGTGTACATTTTTATAGAGAGAATAAGGAATGAAATAAAGTTACGAAGGAATTATTTTCATATTACGCATGATTATGGTGCAGGAAAAATTAAACCTTAGACTGATTTTGCAAACGACTTGGGAGATAAAATTTAGATGAGATGGAGAAAAAATTCAAAACACTTCCGTTACTTTAGGAAAACTAATCTTAAATGTGATACACGTTATAACAAGGTCTAACTGCTTTTCATTGCAAGAATTTTTAATTTAAGGAAATTAAGTTAAATTAATTCCCCCTTTTCTGCAAAACACAATTTAATGCATACTTATATTATTATGAACTTTGGGCAGATATAAAGAATTCATACTATATAATTACACTTTTATTCTCCAGATAATATAGTTTGAAATGACACGTCGCATATTAACTATATTGCGATCATTGTATAGAAAATTCCAGGTCTGAAATGCATACTGCGAAAAATATATCCTCGTGGAAAATTTTGCAAAATAGCTATTATTGAAAATCAATAGGTTATATTTTTGAGAGAATGCTCCATCAGAAATAAAAAACTTACAAAATGTTGCATAAAATTTATATAAGACCCACAACTACATAAATTCTGCTCATATATTTTAAAAGTTGAAACAAGTTTAATAATTTGATTGAAATTTAAAACAGTGCGTATTGACCACTTTATATAGTTTCTAAAATATTAAATTATTGATAATTTCTAGTCTACACAACCAATTCTCCTCCGAACTCATAAAGTAGAGATAAATATGCCATCCCCATTAAAAAAAAAGCGTTTAGAATTTTGCCAGATTTATTTATTATTTTAAATTTTAATATAAAATTCTAGATAAATCAAAGGCTATTATTGAAACAATACAGGTTTTTTCAAAGTTTTATATTATATTATATATATATATATATATATATATATAAAGCCACACACACACACAAATGCAAAGAAAGTAAATACATGAAATGTTCCAGACACAACACTCTGGAAGCTGCTATTAATAGCGAAATAGGGGAGTACCTGAACTCACTCTAGAAAAAACAGAAATAAAAACAGGAAGAAAGACTCGTAAACATCAAGCAGAGAGCGATTACGTAAAAAGCAAAAATAAAAAAAATGACGAAAATTTTCGAGTTAAAAAAGAAATAAAATGGTGAGTTTTTTTTTTCTACCTCAATAAAGGTCAAATGTAACGAACTCAAGTGATGTTATAGTCTTACGACAGAATTACACAGTAATGTATACATTTTTTCAATTGTTCACGTTGTTGGATGCCAATTCACAAAGCACTCTCCGCCAAAAAAATATATCACTCTGACTAAACATTCTATTTTTGTGTTGATAAATTCAAACGAAATGCAGATAAAAAAATATCCCGTGAAAAGATTTTCTAAAACATTTTTTTTAATAAGGAGGGGGAAAAAAGAAAGAAAGAAACAGTCTGGAAAACAACACAGCAGAATTTTTTCTATACTGCTTTAATTTTATTAGGTGGAGACTGAAAAGCCAATTTCACACAACTGACTTCAAAACGTTCCTTTTCCAATTGTGATATTTCTTAGCTAACTTATTTTAGTAGCTTGATTCGATTCGTGTCATTCTATATTTATTATATAATTAAATATTTAAGCTTTTTAATCCTAGTTTTAAATTCATAAACTGTCAAGATATCGTGCAACAAACTGAAATTTCAATTAGAGAATTATTAAGTTCTGAATGCAATTCTTAAATGCATAAAAATCAATCAAACATAAAATCTACACAAATTAGAACACAATTTCTTTCATTCAGTATTATGGTAGCGTAAAAATTAATTTTAAAAAAATTGTACAGCAAATACTCAACAAAGAATTAAAAATAAGCATAAAATTTAATGAAGATATCCTTATAAAACAAATATTGGAATAAAATTATTCCAATCATAAATTAATGAATGTGAATTCTAACGTTTGCTAAAACTTACATTACGACAGCAATCTTTGCTTAATGGTTTTACAAATGTATTTTAAGATGATGTTTATTCATTGTATTGAAATAAATAAGTTCCTTGCAATTCATAAAAATTTATGAAATAAATAAACATACTAAAAAAAATTATCTGCCGCCTGATACTTTAGCGCATTTTAAGTAATGTTTTAGAGAAATAAGAATAAAAATGACACTTAATTTTTTTAAAATTAAATTTGCATTTATTTCGCAGTTTTCTGAAATTTTTTCCTTTAAAAGCATAATTTAGTAAATCTAAGAAATCAACATTCATAATATTTGACGAGAAGACACAATTAGGTCATTAATATATCATGAAAGTGCTAATGAATGTAATGACCCAGTAAAATATAATTCTGATTTTGAAAAAAGAATCCTGGAAAACAAAAAATTGTTCCATTTTTATTGATTCTAGTCTATTAACTTTTAAATGGCTACATTTTTTTAATTTAATTTTTATTATTAAATTAAAAAATATTATTTTATCTAATAATTTTCTATATAACTTTTAATTTATAATGAATTGTCAATAAATTGTTTATTTATGTTGTCTATTTTGTTATTTATTTTTGTTTGTTTTTATCAAAGTTTTTAACAAAGTTGTTTATTTTTATCAAAACTCAAATTCTTTTAATATTTGTATCTCACCACAGTTTTAACGCATTCATTATTTAAGTTAAATATTGATCTCAGATACAAATGCGATAAAAAATGATATCGTAAAAACAATTATGAAGCATTTAAATATTCTTTCTCTGTTGAGTTTTTCCTTAAATTGAAAGATCATTTGTTTCAAAATTATTCAAATGTTAATTATAGGTAAGAGTTTTTTTAAAAATTATATTTAGAAACAAATTTTAAGAAAAAAATTAATATATATTATATTAATTTTGCTTTTTTAATTTTTATTCATCACTAATTAAAATTAATACAAAAATACTACTGTAATGTGTGATTTTTATTATAACTTTGAAAACATTTGCGTTTGTTTCTCTAGAGTTTTGAAGATAGACGATATACAAATAAAATAATCAAAAATAAGGTACATTCTAAACCACAAATAATAATCTAAATTTTGACAATCTTCAGAAAAATCACGAGCTGGCAAATTTGAAATACTATTTTTAATATTGAATAATTAAATTTTTTTCTTTTTTTTCATACTAAAGCAAAAAAAATTGGGCACGAAAAAATATTAAAAAAACGTAAAACAGATGAATTGTATAATTCGAGCTCTTGTAGCAGCCGAGTCATTTTTAAATAAAATGTTTTGTATAACCGTACATTCGATTTTATTTCTGAATGAATCTATATTTCAAAAATACATTGCATTCATAGGGATTTGACGTTTCCTCTTTAGAATATTCTTCCGTATGTAGGTAAAAAAAAAGCTAAATCAAGCAATATCATTTTTATTTGGAATGTTTTACTTGTTTTTTAGTTTCCGACTGAATTTTTTTAGCAAATACTTTATTTCAGTTATCATATTGGTAGTCATGTTTTCTTCTAATAAATATGCCATATTTTTATCACTTTTATTGTTAAATTGCAACATATTTACTTGATTTAGAGTAGGCCTTAGCGACTTATGGTACACTTACCAAGTGACACTCTACATGCCGTATGTTCTACTAAATACTGTAATATTAAGCAGACCAATACAATGCTAAGGTTCACATTAAAATTTGAAGTTTTTTATTTATTTAACAATATTGAAGCATTAAACATTTTTTTTCATGTTGCTTATTTTTACGTTAATAAATATTTTTAAAAGACGAACAATTAAAGTAAAATAAAATTTAAAATCTGTCTACTTCAATCTATTCCTTGCCAAAACGCCAAGTATTATTTCAAATGTTTCCTACGTACGGCACTCTCAATCATAACGCAAAATTAGTTTCGCACGCCCCACTTACAAGGTTTCGAGCCCTGGTTTAAAATATTGCCATCTCGCCCAACAAAAACAACTTGGCGTCAAATCATCACGTATCAATCAATACATTCTGAACTTTTCTCCAAAAATTTATTCCGAGCCATCGTCCTACCACTTAGTTAAAAAAAATCTTTACTTGATATTCATTACACACAGCATCGATACGAATGACGATTCGCTTAGGAGAGTTAAAACATGTTTATAATTATTACTCCGATTCCACAACTTGATTGGCGCCGTGGGCAATTCCATCCACAAAACCTGCAGGTGTTTTTATATTTTGATTCATCAGTTTATTTGTATCTCACAGGTAAATAATCTAATCCACAAATCACATTATTAATTTCGGATTCAGGTTAAACAAGTTCACTATAGTAAATGATAAAGTGCATTATCTAATTTGATTAGAAGGCATTGAAAGTTTTTAAGAGGAATAATGACTGTGATAGTGGCTTTGTTTTCATTCTACTATAAAAAAGTGAAAATTTATCATGATAGCTTAACCTTTTGAAGAATAGATACCTTTCTTTATTCATTCTTATTCTACAAGAGGATTTAAGAGAGAAAGCATTGACACTTATATGAGATCTCTATATTTTCACCAGTCTTCTGTAAAGAAATTAACGAAAATATTTATGATAGCCTTCTTCTAATAATAACATAGATATTTCCACTTATTTTCTTAACATTCTATATTCTTTTCATTCTATGGGATGATTTGATGAAATATTTTATACTTTTCCCTGAGGTAGATATTCTTTTTTACTCCTCGCTCTTATATTCTATCTGTTTTATGAGAGGATTTAGAAACGAATATATATATATACACAGACCTAAGAACATAAATATCTACCGCCATGACATACAGATGTTTATGTTCTTATATATTATGATCAGTCAATAACCCATCTATTTAGCGAGAATATCACGAAGATATGACTGTTTAGCCTTAAAGTAAAAACATTTCTGTTTGCTATTTTATTTTGTATTCCATCTATTACGTAAGAGAATCTAAAGAAGATATTTACGACACTTGAATAGTGAGGAAACATGTTTCTCCTTATATTCGCATCAGTTTACATTACCTCGATTTTGTGAGAGAACATAA
Organism: Latrodectus hesperus; assembly: GCA_037975125.1. Taxonomy (NCBI): domain Eukaryota; kingdom Metazoa; phylum Arthropoda; class Arachnida; order Araneae; family Theridiidae; genus Latrodectus; species Latrodectus hesperus. The sequence continues at coordinate 94,356,055 of CM075855.1, read as the reverse complement.
TAGTGGAACATTGATTTTAATTAATTTTATTTTGGGAGAAATTTTAGGAACAGAAATATTTAAGATAATTTCTCCGAGATTTAAGCGTTGATGCCGACAATCTCAAAAGTCTCGATCCCATCATCTTATTCCCAAACATAATTTATAAGAGAATTGATATTGATATTTTATTACTTCAGACCTTATTATCACCTGTCTGTAATTATTTTATTTTTGTCCGTCAATACATTCCATTTATTGTGCGAAAAGGGTTTAAGGATGAAAATATTTTCTGAATTTTTGTAAAAAAGCATTTACACAAGCAACATACATGTCATCAGCAAGCACCAGGTTGTTCAGTTTTTAAATATCTAGAAATCGCGAGCCGCTGATTTAGAAATGCCGAATGGGTTTACTGGGCCCTTCTTAACTTGGATGATCACACAAATCAATGATAAAATCTTAAGTGCGTTAAAAATTTTTATAATTATTTTGTAAATACTTAAATGGTATAAGAATTTTTAATAAGTGTTATGTTAAACATATATTTTCATTTAAAAAATATGAAATATTAAATAGAATCTATTGTATTAAAAAATTTCTTCTATAAAGAACTTCCACAGCATATCAAAAAAACTTAATTGATGTTCAAAACCCTTATCTAGTAATTTTTTTTATTTACTTTCAACAAGTAAATCTGGGCGTTCTAAAGAGACATTTTGTGAAAGATTTCTACAACATGGCGATATTAAGGACGGGATATCAGACAAGAAAATTTTTTTAAATTCACATCAAAAGTATAAGAACTCGAGTAAAATTTACTCCTTAATATCGTGCTCCTTTTCATTAAGCGTAATATTATTCGATTAAAATATTCTGTATTAAACATTACTTTTATTTAAATTTGAAGTTGAGGCAAATTCAAAAAATAAACCAATTGGTATAAATTATAATTAGTTTTATTCATACAGTAGATACTCGATTAACCGCTTAATAGTCTCTGAAGAGTTATCACGGATAGTTTACAAAATTAAAAAAATTAACATAAATATAAAATTTCCAGTCTTAAATATTTAGAAAAATCATTTTTAATGACAGGAGCAATCGGGGTTAATCCACAAAATTGTGAAATAAAATAAATCGACATAAGTATGCATTTGAACGATTGAATCATTCAATAGGTAACATAAATACACTTATTACCGGAGGAATTACTGACTGCTTCCAATTTACTTCGTCATAAAATCAAGTTTAACTTTTTTTCTTATTGAAACACTTTTGCATCATACACATTACAGGCCAATGAATTAATTAGGAAGATCAATATTTTATTGAACAGCAAGGAAAACAACTTCTATTCATTTGGGCATTTAGTCTACATGCTTCTGTACTGCATTTATGTCTAAAAAAATTAGCTACGCAGCTTTTTAGATCTCGTAAATTAGATGGAAGACCAATTGGACGAATATTTCCACCATATCCCAGACATTTTCTGTGGTGATTAAGATCGGGCTTTGCGGTGACAAGTGGGAACCAATTCTGAACACTTATAGGATATCAATATAGTTATATTATTGTCCATAAAGTATCCGTCCTTATCAGAGCAAAAATACAGAATTGCAGCGTGCACTCGATTTGCCAGTATATCTAGATACCTTATGTTTCTTTGTCTACCCTTGAAGAATAACTTCCACTTAACGAAACCCTTGGGAAGATGGATTGATGACTTCGTGACGTTCTCACCCAATTCGACGTTTTCTTTCAGTGCAAAATAATGTCCTGATTCGTTTGACCAAATTACCAGTTTTCTAGTCGAAGATGTGCGATGTCTTCTTCCCCCCACGACTCCACTGTAAACAAATTATTGGATTTCAAGCAAAAATGAGTGCTTTTCTCACAGATGCCCGACTACGTACTATTTACCTCAACCAATGGTTCGAGATGAAATTTGGGAAAAACCTTGGTTGACGTATTTGTGTCATTAGAAATATAATAGTTTACAATTCGGAGATTATGCACATCACGTTCTCGAAAAATTGTACTCGACCCATAGATACGACTCCTACACAAGGATTAAAGGTTCTGATACCAACCTTTGTTATCGAAAGTCCAAATTTTTAGTCTTCAAAATCGATTCTTCAGCTAAAACAAGCACCATCAATAAGCCCTTTATCAAATGGTGAAATACTTATCCTTTTCGCCATTTTACTTCGTATGTCGAGAATTGCACTCTTACCTGTACATCAGCGATCTCACGACGTGTATATATAACCCACGTCATGCAATAATAATCCTTTACTTCATCCCTAACAAAGATTTAAATGAAAACCTCAAAGGTTTCTAATTCATTGACCAGTTTATGTATATATAAGGGTCACTCTGAAATTTTTGAGATACAACTAGGTTTTTAAAAATAACTTACAAAATTTTAGTTGTGTTCAAAGTAGTCTCCTCCAGCATCAATGCACTTTTGTAGACGAATTTTTCACAGATTAAATGCCTCAAGCCATTCATTTCTTCGAATAGATGAAAAAAATGCATTTATAGCCACATCAATCTCTTCTTCTGAATGAAAACGACATCCACGTAAGATCTTTTTTAGATTAAAGAATAACCAAAATTCGCACATAGCTAGATCAGGCGAATACGGCGAATGTTCAATCACTTTAATTTGTTTTTGCTTAAGAAACTCAACTGTTAATCCGGCTGTATGTGAAGATGCATTGTCATGGTGAAGCATTAGTCCCCTAACATTCAGTTCTTGTAGAATTTCTGGAAGACATTGAGTGGTATAGCAGTTTGCTGTTACTGTCTTCTGTCCTTCCAACTTGATGGCTTTGACCAATCCCGTACTTCTGAAGAAAACGGCATACATCACTTTTTTCAGTGCGCGTTGCTTTTTCACCATTGTCGGCGTGGGATCATCTTCAAAGACCCATACTTTGCTTTCTTGACGTGTTGGAACGTCTAAAAAACGGTATGTACGTTTCATCACCTGTTACAATTTTAGAAATGATGCTGTGGCCACCATCATTCAGCATATTAAGAGTTTCTTTACTGATTCTGACACGCTCCTCTTTCTGATGCTCAATTAGATGATGGGGAACCCAACGGCAAACTACCTTTTTCATATGTAATTCTTCATGAATGATTTTGTGTATGGCTGCGGATCCAATGTTAAGTTCCTTCCGTATCATTTGATAAGTACAGCGATTATCATCCATTAACATTTTTCGTATGGCAGACACATTATCCGGGATGACTGCCGACGGCGGCCTTCCTGTGTGTTCTTCATCCTGAAGAAAATTGCGACCTCTTCTAAATTCTCTAAACCATCTGAATACAGTAGCACGAGCTGGAGCTTCATCACCACATGCTAATTGCAATCGGTGAACGCATTCTTCTTGATTGAATCCTGCTTTGAAATCGTAGAAAATCATAGCGCGAAAATGTTCTCGCGTCAACTCCATTTTCTCTTCTGTTTAAAATTTATTCTACGCTAAACAATTTGAAGTAAGTCGGTAAAAATTCGTCTTCTGAGTTAAAATACTTTATACTTTAAAATTAAACCGTTATTTTTATGTTGTAAATTCTCATCTGCGCGTATCTCAAATATTTCAGAGTAACCCTCGTATATACATACTACCAAAAAAGAAAAATATTTCTAGTTGTTAAGCAAAGTTTATTTTTAATACACTCTTTATATAATGGAAAATAAGATTCACTATAACGGAGAATTTCAAAACAATAAGCACGCATAAATTCGATCTAAAAATATTGTTAAATAAGATTATGCAACATGACATTTACAGGCATATTAATTAGCAGAAAACATATCTATATTCTTTCATCGCGTGTCACGAATCACTTAATAAGAAATAAAAAAAATAATAAGACGTGGAAACTGACCAAGATAATGGGAAATGAAAATTGAAGGCACGAACTCCAAAGTAAGTGATCATGTCGACCCTTCAGGTAGAAAGAACAATCCGCCGAATGCAGACAGGCCTTCAATTAATATACTCCAGAAACGTCACGGTAGAGAACAGAAAATATGTCTGTGAATGGAAGCCAAGGTTGGAGCGAAAAGGCACATGACGCAACTGTGCTTGAGGAGAAAGATAACAAGTAACAAGTTGTATTTATTTTTTACTCCCGGGGAAAAAAGTAGCCGTGGAATATTAAGATGTCGCCTCTCAAATATTTTTGCTAAGAATTATAAGAAAAGAAATGGAATTTTGGTTGAAGAAACATGCTATAGATTTTATGTTGCATACCAAAATGCTTTGGAACGTGACAAAAACAACACAAGATTTAGAATTTGTATTTCTCACTTCCTCGTAAAGAATCTAAAGATCATCAATTGATCTGAATGCATGGTAACTGAATAAATTATTCCATACATGGAAATCGCCCCCTCACGTTCGAATAAAATTTGACAAAGATTCGGATGCTGTAAAGTTGGTAATATCTGTTGTTAATTCCGAGATGTTTAAATCTACATTTTAAAGTGTTTTACCCGAACTACTTAAAAATTCCCTGCAGAAAATCGGGAAACGCCCATAACAAAGAGTAATTTTAAAATAAGTAATAAAGCTCAGTACATTCTTTTCAAGGAAATAATTTATCCTTTTTTTTACTATAATGAATTCAGTCAAAAAAAATAATAAATAAGTACTGTAATAAACTCAGATCAAAGCCGACCGATAACGAAGAGGTTAGCATCCCTAACTTCGAAGCATTAGGTCCCGAGTGCAAATTCTGGTTCGGGCATGGATGTTTCGCTCTCTCTCTCTCTCTCTTTGTGTTTGTCTTTCTTTACAACTTCATTTTCGAGGAAAAGATGGCACATCCATTAGGTGCCCGATTATATGAGACACCATAATTCCGCCTATTAAACAGCTGAATAGGGCAAAGACCTAAGCAACCTAAAACAGCAAGTTAATCTCACATGCACTTTGGTGATAATGTTAAAAGATATTTGCTAAATATCTTCAATTATTCAAGGCGCTCTGGCAAATTACTTAATCTGTAATTGTTCCCACCCTAAAGCCTGGAAAACCACACACATCAACCAATTGTAAAAATTATAGACCTATTTCTCTAACCTGTATACTCTGCAAACTCATGGAGCGTATTACTCACACGAGACTGATGGATTGGATAATCAAGAAAAACGCTTTACACTCACATCAGACCGCATACAGAGCCAAGCACGGTACTATCACGACCAGCTATTTTACCTTTGCCAGTCGATCACCAGCGGGTTTCAAGATTAGCCCCACAAGAAAACTATCATGGTCTTTTTAGATCTCTGCTGCTTTCGACAGAATCTGGAGGTAGAAATTGGTCAACATCTTGCATTATACGGGCATAAAATCCAATGCACTGATATGGATGAGCGACTTTCTCGGCTTCCCATCACACTTGGGCGGAAGTCCCTCAGGGCTCTGTACTAATAGCCCACTTTTTTCCCTTCTATTTATGAATACCACTGACTCTCATACTGGTAAAGAAGTTAAAGTGGCCTGTTATGCCGATGATATTGCAGCATGGCACACCCACTCAAATTAGAATTATTACAAAAAGCTCTAAATAAATGCATGCAAAGCATAGATACATGATCAAAAAAGAACTCAAGATCTCTATAAATCCAAACAAAGCTTTTGCAGTTTCTCAACAGATAGAAAGCATAGAAACTCGTTTCAACCTATCATAAAGCTATTAGGCTCAAAAATTGAACAAACCTCTAACCCAAAGTACCTTGGTTTAACTTTAGACGCATAACTGAGCATCTCAAAACACCTTGAACCTGTTTCAAATAAAGCTTTAAAAAAGTTAAAGATTCTAAAGAAACTGTGCGGTTGTTCCTGGGAATCATGTCCAAAAATTCTTATGAACACCTATACATCTATCGCCAGGCCTGTTTTTGAATATGCTACACCTATTTGGGCATCAGCCAAGTCTGCCGCAAAAGAAAAGATCGACGCTGTTCAGTACAGAGCCTCTAAAATCCTCACCGGGACTGTTTCAGCAAACATATCAAAATTGAAAAGAAATGCAGCCTCATCCCCTTGGAAAGCAGAAGAGAATTAGCCATTTTTAAATTTACGAATAAAATCCAACGAGAAGCCTAACTGATCACCATATTTCAAGAACTTTCAATGCGTGGTGTGGAAATTGCAGGTTAAAAAGAACTTCAACCCTGTAGTTCGATATGGATATCAGGAAAGACATCAATTTCCGCAACGAATTCCTGGAGATTTACAAAGAACTGTGTACCATATCTTACGTCTTCCCATGCAGACTAAAATTAACTTTAATCTTTTACAACCCTTCACCAAGACAGAACCTGTCGCACAAATAAATGTGAAAGGCGACCACACAGTCAAAGAACAACCTCAACTCCAGGCTTAGCAATCTCCTATACGGATGCCTCCTCCGACTCTAATCTCGATAGATGTGGAGCGGGAGTCCTCTTTTTCGGTCCAGATGGTGAGCAAGAGTGCCACAATATTCCTGTTGGGAAAATCGCTTCCAACTATATTTGTGAGCTTGTGGTCATAAAGTGTGCTTTGGAGATTTACCTATCTTAAGTTGACCAGGTATCTAACGCCATCATTATTTTTTCTGATGCAAGATCCGCACTACAGGCGATACAAATGAGTAAGTGTCAACTCAGTCATAAAATTATAGAGCTAATCCACAAAATCATTGCTATACAAAGATCCTGCACCTTACAATGAATACCGGCGTACGTTGATACCCCTGGCAACGAGATAGCCGATGAGCTCGCTGAGGCCCGTAGTTCTCATCAACCATTCAAATGCTTGACCCTCATTGACGCCAATGCAAGTTGCCATCCGAAAATTAATTTGCCAGTGTGACACTTCACCCTCTCTCTCTCTTCCTTTCCGAGAGCGCCCCTGGCGGGGAGAAGGAAAGACAGTCATGTTAGGCTTTTGATTTCGAACTCTCAACATGTGTTTTAATCATCCTTTTAATTTAGTGTTTCTGTTTGTTATTGTGTGTAACTTAACTTTGAATAATTAAATTATTGTTACACTAAAGGCTGTTTTGATTAAACCCACAACCACCGGACACACCAGCAAATTAAAAAGACAACGGGAGTTCTCACGTAGGTCTGGAAGAGCCTTAACATGAAGTTTCTCAGCATTCCAGCTTTCTAAATTTAGCATGATAATCGAAAACTTCAACACATTATATAAATGTACACAGTTAATAAAATAAATGTTCAAACTTTCAAAGTTGAATCGTTTTAAATTTACAGCTGAAAAACCAATGTTTCGCTCAAATCAGTATGCATTTCGTCACATCATTTAAATATCATATTTCGCAAATTACAAAACTCGACGAAACCTGCCACGAGTCTCCATTCACCTTGAAAGCAAATCTTACAATGACAAACAGAATCAGACTGAGAATTTAAAAATTTGATCAGATGTTTCATTTTGTAACTTTTCACACGTGTAATCAATGTGAGTAGAATTCGTAACGATCGTTAAATTACATAAGACTTAAAAGTTTTGTAATAAATATGAATATGAGTTAAAAAAAATAACTAAAAATAGAAATAGCTTATATATATATATATATATAAAAGAATTCATCAAAGTGATAAGCCAACGGCATCGGTATGATTTTCTTTTGATTTATCACTGAGTCACAACTGACGAAAGTTTACGCACAAGATAGGGTAAATGATTTGCGCAAATGAAAGGCATCTATCGGCTTCATATTTTTTTCGACTGAAATTTAACGATCGCAGATAAAATTGTAATTCAAGAGTATTTATGGAACTGAGACATGTGTCATTTCAATATGCATTAAGAAAGGGAGAGAATAAACCATCATTAAATATACGGATAGCAGAAACGCTGACACTTTAGCACTGACCAGCAATCTCTTCACCATCAATGACTCCTTAAAACTATAAAAAATTTCGGTCGAATGCCGACTTTTGATGATCTAATAATTAAATCCAACTATGAAGCTAATGATGGACACGAAATGATACTAAAACAATAAAAATTAGAAAACACATAGAAAGTTGCGTCATCTAAATAATAGGTCTTGATTTCTCGTCACTTTATATATACATTCCGTGAAGAGTTCTGCATACACTTTTTACTTTTAACACATATTAAAAAAATAAAATACTTTAAAAAAACATAAAAATATATTGAATTATAAACAGATGAGAAAATAAATGCTTACAAGCTTCACATTTTTAACTTTCAAATCCAGATTAATATTTTGGAGAATATGCATAAACTTGATTTATTGAAATATATTTAGATTATAAGAAAGATGACATAAAGACAGATTATTATAAGAAAGACGACAAATCTCATTATGGTCAAGATCTTCCTAAATTATTTCAAATTTTTAATCTTTTTCATTAGAATATTGCTTTTGAAAACAAGTTCATGATGGAACTTAAGAAATAACAAAGAACTCTCAAAAACATTTATTGAAATTATTTTGGAAATTTTACCAGACTAAATTTCTTTGAAGTGAAAGGAATATCAACTTATGATATTTGTTGTTTTAAAAAAGAGAAATTATTAAAATAAAAAACCAGAATAATACACTTTATTTTAAAAGCCATAAATCTAAAACTGCATTATTTTTCAGAAACAATGCTGTCATTGAGAAATAAAAGAACATAACCTTAAAATGGAAATCTACACATGTTTCATCTTGCAAACCTCAAAATTTGTTATATTCCCATTGACAAACAGAACATTCACTACAATTGGCAGCTTCAGTAAATTATAATAAACTCAAATCAAATTTACTTCTTAAATACAAACAATTTATTTAAAAAAAAAAAAACACTTCATTTATCTCATCATCAATACTTTGTTTTTACTTTAAAACAATGAAACAATCTAATTTGATTTTATTGCTTTATGGTCGCTTTTTGCACACAAGATTAAGTTAAACTGAAATTAAAATATAAAAGTATATTTTAAATTTATTATTTTTTATTATAATGATTAGTATAAATGAAAAAAGTATAAAAAAATTTTGATATCTACCCACAAAACAGGAAGTAAAATCCCACACTGATAATTAAAGGAATGAACAATCATCTACAATGTAGTTTTTGTTTAGAGGGCCAGGTACCTGTTACCACCAAGAGAACACCATTGAATGACACTGCTATGGTGGTGCAGGATTGCTCGTTTGAGGAGGAATTATTCTGGGTTCCAGAACTAACCTGCATATTCAGAATGCAACGATGACAGGCCACGTCTATCGGGATGTCATTCTGGAAGAATACGTATGTTTGCTTTGGGGTGCCAGAGGTGCAGAATTTCTGTTTATGGATGAAAAGCCCTGTCCTCACTATGCACACATTGTAGACAAATGCCTTCAATCGGAGTATATCATCCGTACGAACTGACCAGCATACTCACCGGACTTGAATCCAATAGAGCAAGTGCTGGATACGCTTGGCTGACGAATTGCAGCCTGCCAACCGCCTCCTACATGTCTACTGGAACTTTGAAGAGCATAGTTCGATGAGTGGTGTAATATTCCCCAAGATCAGATTGATAATTTGATACTCAGCATGCATAGGCATTGTACAGTTTGTATTTCATCGTCTGGGTGGCATACTAAGTTTTCACCATCATACCAACCATGTTATATTGGTTTTTGTAAATAGGTTCTTTTTAAAAATTTGCTCCAGGGAGTAAAAATTGCAATTTTTATTAATGATGTCAAACATATAGTATCTTTTTTGGCTCTTTACCTTTTGTTTAATAATAGATTTTACAAATAAATCACATTTGTTTTGCTTCCATCTCTTTCTTTCCCTGAACTTGAATTATCCTCAATTTATGGGTACAAGTGAAGGATATTTCAAAGCATAACTAAAAAACATACACAATAACTGACAATAATGGATTAATTATTTCTGTTAGGAACACAAAGCTTTAAGTAAAAATCATTATAATAAAAAATTTGTCACTTAATGCAATTAGTATTCTTAGAAACCAGTAAAAATTTATAACAAATGTAATTTACTTTAAACCAATCAGAAAATGCACTATTAAAATTCACAAAAAACTTTTTACTGAACAGTTATTGCATTACAACTTATTGAAAAAAACTACGCACGGTATTAGCTTTTATTTTTTATAGCATTAGCAATAATGTCATGGAAACTTAAATTTCTTTATGAAGACATTTTTTAAGTCAATAATAATGAAACTCCCAGGAATCGTTTTTTGATATTTAAATTAATATATGTTGCAATACATGACACATAACTAATTAAATGACTTACTTTTATTTCTTTTTAATGTCTGATTAAGTTTTAAATGATGCAACTAATCTTTGATCAATTTATTTAGACCTAATTAAATCGATACTTCAATAAATTAATTTTCTGACCCTTTAAAGATTTGAAAAATATTCTTATATAATTATTCAGAATCACTGAAGTTTGTAATTTAAAAATTTTACTAAACACAAATTAAGAAGAAAAGCTCTATTATGGTTATTTTTGCTCCTTGAAGTAACATAATCCTCCCGAAGTCCTTGAAGTAACATTTTATTAAAATTCATAATTCTTAAGTTTAATATAGATGGTACAAATTGTTAATAATGCATATAAAACTGATTATAAAACATTTTTTTAAAAAAATATATGAATATAAAAACTATATATTTAAAACATTTTCATACCATTTAAACCTTCCTCAGTTGAAAGACCAGAATTTACAAGCTTATTAAACATGAAATAAATAATTTGTTCACAACTGGATTTCAGAATACCATATGAAAGTGAAATAAAAGTTAGCTATACCACCAACAATTGAAAGCTAAAAAGCTGACTTTTAACTCTCTGATATAAAGTTGCTTATCCTCCATGTCTGACGGAGTCAGACTAGATCCACAAGTTCGTTGACTTTAAGGAAGTTGAAGACTAAAAGAGGATTGCTAAAGAGATCCTCCCTAGAGAGACCCATGCAATCCAAAAGATGCTCAGGAGAAGCCTGATGATTTTGGCACTTGGTGCAGGTGACGAAAGTTTTCCTGCCCTCGTTGAAAGTGAGGCACTTAATATGACCACTAGCAAGTCTTGAGAGAACAGTCCGGGTACGTCTGTCACACGGGAGGTCAAGGGACAAACCCGGTTTTGATCCCTTGTACCAATTATCGGTGGGGGGTGTTTTCCACTCCTCCGAGATTTTTGATTTTTCCCGGGAGTATAACTCCAGGAAAGTAAGTGTGGAAGAGGGAGTATTTGAAATCCTGCAACCCTCTGGAATCCTGCATCGTAATGAAGTGAACAGTCTAAAAGCAAGTTGATGCAACTTTTATCTGCCAGGTACTAAGAAAACAGTATCAGTTTATTTTTATAAAATGACAATTCAGAGTACTTATTTTAACAACTGGCAATATTTCTCTCTTCATTGAACTTTGACTATTAACAATTTCTATATATTTTTAATTTAAATATCTTTAGAAAAACTTTTATTAAGTTTAAAAAAATATTTTACCTAATTTTCATAACCTATCTTTCTAACAAAAAAGATTTTAATTTAATAATAATTCACCAAAGCAACATACATTTAAAATAAAATAAATAAATGTACTCACTTCATTGAAACCTTTATCAGTAAAAGCTCCTGAATAGTAAGCACTAAGCTAATCACGATCTACATAGAACAGTTTGGTGTGTTAGCTATTCTATGGTCATTTCTTAGCATTTTGAGGGTAACTATACCTGGACTAACAGTTAAAAAATTCAACAGCATATTTAAAATTAACTACTCAACTGTCAATTTGATGCTAGGAATTGAACCCTTAAACTATTAACTCAATGATTAGAATATTAACTTTTCAGCTGGCAGCTTGATATATGTTAAAATGAAAATTAAGCAATTAAAAATAAACAATATATTTTAGTTTCTATAGTCTTGCTAAAATTAAATTATTTTAAAAAATCAATATTTCTACTGTTAATTTAATTTGATAATTGAGACTCCTCCACTACTAAATATAATTTTTTTCCAATATTTATTTATTCCTACATATGAAGCATAGTAAAGTTAAACTTCCAAATTACATGACAAAACAAAATTACTATCCTAAAGGCGCAATAGCAATGCTAATATAAATTATTTAGCCACATTTCTCATTTTGTCTTTTAAATATTTTTTGTACTTAGGTTACATCTGTGTTTTAATAAAAATTTCTTTACTCTTTTAAATATAGTAAGGATAATTGTCTTTTTTTTAAGCCCAATAATTGCTTATAAAAAACAACCATCTTTACACTTAAATCAATAGATAACTATTTATCACATAGAAAACAATAATTAAATTCTCGCACATTTAGAAAACTCAATTAATACAATTGAAGTATCACTAAACAAAATAATGCACATGAATAAAATTTGCTATTTTATATGCATACATTAGCTACTGGTTATTAAGTGAAATGTAAGGATGAAAAATTATTCAAGAAGTGCCTCTATGCCTGTCAATTTACAATCAATCACAAAATAAAAGTGCTTATTATTAAACACACAACAGAAAAATTTTAAATCTCATTTTTTCTATATTTTTACATGAAAAACTAAAATACAATAATTTAGTTTAAAATATTTTGAGAAATATCACACTATCTATTTTAAATTAAATTATTTATTTGTATGCTATATTTGGCTTATATTTAAAAAATATTAATAAAATCAATATTTTAAGTAATATCAATCAAAAATTTTTGTCATACACATTATTGAGGAGAAAAATTTATTAGAAATAACGTTTGCTGATCTTTTCGATTTATATCACAAATCATCAGCTATCAAAATGGTATACCAAAAACTTGTACAAAAATCGAAATTTAACTGTTAAGGTCGTCTGTTAATATTTAAATAAATACACTAATAATCCAGACCAATAATTTAGACAGGTACACTAATACTCCACAAAAAGTATGTATTCATTAAATTTAATTGTAATTCCTAAAATATAATTTTGAAAATCAAGATCAATTAAAATTTATCTATCATTAATTAATAAAACTAAAACTTACGTTCGCGGTAACTGCAGTGGGGGAGCACCTTTACGTTGAAATACACCGTCAACAAACACTCCGTTTTTACCATTGCAGGTCATGTAAAAACACGAATTTTCAAAATATATTTCCAAATGTTTTCTTGAAATAAAACTGGAATGTCCCATATTTACATCTACTTCACCTCTGCTACTATTTCGTCCTATACTAATCCTGTTCTGTCTGATCATGTACTCAAATTCCCGTCCTTCTAATTTGGCAATAGCCGCCGCATTCGGCTCCGGACTCCATAAAACTTTGGATGGACTTGAGGGAGCCGATTTAAGAGATAATAATGCCCAAGCATCATTATCCTGAGTTGGAGCTCCAGACATGATTACTAAGATTAGATTATAAAATATTTAAGAGATGTCAAGTTCTACAGTTAAACAAACACACTATACCAATTATACCATCAACATGAGCTGGACCTCATGAGTTGAGCGAGTTTGAGTTCAAGTTGTTTGTGTGTTGACATTACCCACAATACCTCCATTCTTACCCATTCGCTGAATATCAAAAGAAATAGTCTTCTTTATGTAGAAATTAAACAAATACCGAAATTCGCACATTTTAAGAAAATAAGATATAAAACTCTGTTTTAAAAATTTGTAGAATTTTTTAGACTCTATCAATTTTACAATTACCACAGAAATATTTTATAAATTTTTTTATTTATATTTGAAAAACCAATGAATGGTTAAAATGTGATTAATATTAAATTATATTAAGATTTATGTATTTTATTTCAAAGAGAAAACAAATTATTTATTAGATTGACTTATTTTAATTAATTATACACGTAAACTGTAATTTTAACTTAGAATTTTTCTCTAAGTAACATTCTTTGGCAACGTAATAGCAACTATCCAGTCTGCGCGGCATGTTTTTCAAGTTCTAAGCTTTTATATAATAATTAACTACTATTTGTCAAAGATGTCTGAAACAACAGAACACAAGTTTCATTTTGTACCTCCTGTAATTCAAGACAATCCTAATGGATGGGGGCCCTGCGCTCTTCCTGATCAATTCAAGGATATGCCGTATCAACAGTTCTCCAAGAATGATCGCTTAGGGAAGGTATTGTAAAGTTAATATTTGTAATTTTAATTTACAGTAGAAATCTGTTGTGAAGCGTATGACTTTACTGTCAACCATATTTTTCATAAGACAGTGAGTTTCGTAGGTTATTTGGGTGTGACATTTAAACATACGGTTGCACTTCAAAAAACTTTTACTAGAATCAAAATTGTGAATATAATACAACACTCCATTAGACAACATGTATGTGAATGTCTAAGATACTCAAAAAAATTTTCACGTTTCTAAACTGAATGCAATATATCTGAAACTATTTTAAATTTTTTTATTGTTATTAAGAATATAAAGTTAGTACTTTGTATTCGAGGTTTTCCTGGAATTCAATTCTCTGTGTGTCATTAACTTTGATGCAGTTACTATTATTTTAAGAATTTAAAAACGTTTCACTGTAGTTCAGTTTGTTAAGTGTCGCTCTTTTTATTGGAAAGTACTAAATTAGAATTCCAACCTAAAGGCAGGTCCATCATATTCATTAATTGCAGCTGGGCCATGTAAAATATGCCATGAAGACCCACCTAATATTGGGGTCATGATAACACGATGATTGGATACTCTACTGTACAAAGATGCCATCACTTCTACCTCTTATAGTGTTGAAAAGAGAGAAGTCTACCTTAAGAAGAGATTTATCAGAAGTAAACAATTATTTTTGTTGGTTAACAAATTTGACGCAATAAAAATTCTCTATTAGGAAACAATAGATATCAAGTTATATCTCTTCATTTACAATTTAATTCTAATAACACAAATATGGTGTAACTGTAAATAATGGCTATTGTTTTTATTATTTTAAAAGAGTAGAAATTTGAGAAATATTTTAGGAATTTAATCTATAAACTATAACATTGAAGTTTATAACAATTATTTTTAGAAAAATTTAATTTCTAAATTATCTTCCTTATATTTTAATGGTATTTTATATATAACTGCTTACATAATATAATCTCAATTTTTGAACGGTTAAAATCTGTTTTATATTTTCTACTAAATGTATAAATAGATATACACGAGCTATACTAAAAATTAAACCATTGAAATGTTTTTTACTTAAGCCTTAAAGCCTGATTTTGCTTGCATTAAATTCATATATTTTAATGCAATTTTATTTTCCTCTAATTTTAAGGTAAAAGATGATGGAATTGTACAGATTTGGCACACCTTCCAATATTTGCTGCATAGTTATCTCAACAACCTAAATTATGTTATATTAAATAACTCAAATTTTATCTAACTGGCAGTAGTGCCCACCTTAAAGAAAACTTCATTTTAGCCCAACCTATCACAGAAGCAACTGGGCAATAAAGCTAAATCTATAATGTAAATAAAGAACTTGGTACTTTTCCGTTTTGCCGGCGCAGGCGATAAAGTCGCCCAAAATGATACAACCGGCGCTAGAGGGAATATCTCCGCTGGTAACTTTTTACTGCTACGTTTCCAAAACGTGTTACGGTCTTTTACTGTCAACGACTTTATTTCGACTCCTTTTTTTTTTCCATTTCATAATTTTATGCTATGTTGCTATATATACAAATTTAATAATTTCATAAAATCTCTCTAGAAAAAATAAGATTTTAAAAATATATCTTAAAAAATAGTTATCGTAAAAAATTCACATAAAAATATTTAAAAAAATAATAAGATTTTGAAATATGTATCACCTGATAAATTGTAATCTAATATAATAAGTAAATAAATAGAGGCTCTGGCATCCATCATTCCACGCATAGCGTGAACACAAGAACAACAATTAAATAAATAAATTTAAAATTTTTTACGTAAAACAACATTATTTAAAAATTTTTATGCGTACACTGTGTGTTGCCAATTGGCGACTTCATTTTCGCTTGGCGAGATTTGCGCCGGCGAAACGGAAAAGTACCAAGAACTTTTTTATGAAAACTTGAATTTTAATTAACCAGGCTGTGGCTCCCATCTTTACAAATAACACTGTAGCGCAATTATAATGAGCAATAAATATAAATAGAAATATTTATAAACAATGCTTAATGTATAACATAAAATGTTATATCCAACAGCAATAGTAATTAAATACATAAAATGAAATGACTTACTTAATCGTTGCTTGCAGAATCATCGGCATTAATATGCCATGATGTTCTTGGAATTGCCATATATATTCTGCAAAAAAAATGGAAAATTTATTTTATAAAGTTATCTTAGAGGCTTAAAACAAAAAAATTTCAAGACATTAAATCATGCACTTTAAAAGCTTAAATTGTATATATAATATAAAAAAATTACCTATCAAATACTTCTGGAGTTACTTTACTTGCACACAAAACAAATTTTGTGCATTTACACAATCATGTTATATCACAAAACAAAAAAGTTACATCAAACAAAGTATTTCTAATGCGGTAAGCCCATTGTGCATTCTATCGGCTACACAAAGTTGTAGTCTTCAGCTTGATAAAATTTTGATTTTTTAATGGTTATTCTTTATTTACTTGCCTAGTTGTTAACTTATTCCTTTTTTATAAAAATATTTTTTAATTTAAAAATATATGTGTATTTAATTAAAAAATAATTAAATAAAACTGGTTTCTTCTAATAAAATAAAACTGATATTGTAAACATCTTAAATACAATTTGTTGAAAACATAAATTTAGAACGTTTATATTGCTGTCTGATTATTGTCATCCTTCATTGTTCTTTTCATAAAAATTAATATAAATATTCATTAGCAAAACTAGAGAGTTTTCAAAATAAATTTTAACTAAAATTTTTATAGGTTGCAGATTGGACTGGAAATACCTATCAAGATCGGAGATATGCTAGTAAGAAAAACTCTACTTATTCTATTTTGTATTGAAACTCTTATTTTGCTACAATTTTAATTAAAATCTTTAAAAGTTGTATAATATTGCTTACAAAATATGAATGAGATTTAATGTTCATTGTGCTTTCTTCTAGATAAATATCAATCTCAATTCGGAGCTGGCAGTCAGTATGCATATTTCCATGAAGAAGATGAAACTACATTCCAGTTGGTTGATACTACAAGAGTTCATAAACCTATGCATCATAGAGGTCGTTTCCGTATGAATCAGGTAAATTAAGAAATTTAAATTTACTATGTAGTTGTGTAGTTAAAGAAAAATTTTTAAAGCTAAAATTGTATTTGCTAAAATTTGCAAACTTGATTTTAAGTAATATGTTGTACACTTAATATATTAATTAATCACTCATTCTAGCAAAGAAATATGCGTAATCGAGAACGAATGAAGCAGGCACAACAAGCTCAGATGCAAATTTTGTCAAAAATGGCAAAAGGACGTGAAAGGTTAAATTTATAATACATCCTTAATGTTAGCTTTTTTTATTTACTTATTATTAGAATTTTATTTCAATTTTCTTATTCTTATAATAGAGATAGAATCCAACAAGTTAGAAAATGGCAGAAACAAATGCGTCATAAGTTTGATAATAAGGGCCAAGCACCAGTTAAGAATCGAGATGCATCAGTCACAGTTCGTCCTGAATGGCAGGTTATTGAAGAAATGGATTTCCCCAGGCTTGGCAAGCTATCTTTACCAAGTGTCAATGAAGGAAAGGATGTGTAAGTAATATGAGACATGTAAAAGTGTTTATTTGGTTATTAATTTAATTTGTTAATTAAAGTATTTTTACGGATTAAAATCATTCGACATCAATGCAGAGGACTTTGTAGAATGTCTTCATTTTCAGTATATAATAAATAACTTGAATTTTTGTCCCAAATATACCATTCATTTTTCTTAATTTATATTATAAACATTGAGATAATGACCAGTTTTTAAATTTTGGTTAAATTAATTTTCTGGAATTCTCACACTAGTATAAAGTTTATTTTTTTAAATAACCAGGTAATAAATTATGCTTTTCAGCAGTTAATTTTCTATTAAAATAATTTTAAACTAAAATATCAATGTTAGTATAAATCAGTTAGAGAATAATTGATTTATATGCATTTTTATGCTCTCCATAAAATTACATAATGTCACCATAACATCTTTTAAAAATTATTTATTTCTTGCTATGTCATTAAGGAAATGATTTTTGTGTTGAACATTCTGTAGTATTGAAACACTTTTTTTTAATTTAAATAAAATACTTCTATAAAAAATGCAGCACTTCATCTCCTCAATCACCCCTTTAAAGCAAATCATAGTAATGAATAGAAAAAATTTAATTGGAATATAATAATTTAAAATATGCTATGATATGTATAATTTAAAGAGTCACATTTAAATGTTATGAGAAACATGACCATGGATGTCACTTTTCTGTGGTGATTGAAAATTCAAATATGTCCAAAGATCATATTGTGAAATGATTGTAAATATTTGAAATATTGTATGTATTTATAAATATTTGTACATATTGTAAATATTTGAGTTGTTACTGTCAATGATTCAAATAATTGCTTAAATTTACCATTCAATGAATTTAGCATGTTTATTGCAAGATATCTTGAGCTATCTGCTCTATCTTTCAATTCAACAATTTGTGGACTTAATTACAATTCAGGCAAAATATGTTATAGCTCGGAATGCATTTCAATTCAAGTTTTCCAATTGAATGTATTTTCATGTTTGAGATATAACCATAGTGTGAGTAACAAACTATAATGAGATTTACTCATACATTATTGTGGTTTGCTTCATACTCTTTGAAAAAGTACTGGGTTATCATAAGTAAATTTACTGCAACTACATTTTTTTGAAGTTCTTAAGTTGTAAGCACTTGAATTAGTAACTTTCTTGAAAATATATATCATTTCTTTCATCATAATGGGGATTTTGAGATAATATTATAAAGAATACAATTTAAGAGTAAAAAGAATAATTACAATTCTTCTGAATTTTTTATGAAAACAAAATGCTAATAAAGTTTAAATTATTAAAAATTAAACTAATGTTCATATAGTGGGTTATATATTTTTATTTCCAGTGCAAGGAATAACTCAAATGAAACACATGAAAAATCACAAAATAGACATGAGAATAGGAAAATAGATTTTCAGGTGAATACAGTGCTTAAACATAAACGAGATGACCGGAATCATTGCCCCAAAAGTTCTCTGTCTTGCCAATAACCCGATGATTCCGAGCTGCCATGCAATGCAGCTCACCAGTGATGGTGGGTCCTATTCATGGTGTCTGCCAAATTGCAGAGGAGACAATCGAGTACATTTAAGATGCCTCTGCTGTGCAAGTGTTCAGCTAGACGTTTATGACATGTCAGGAGTCGAAACTGTGCCACAACTTCACGGTATGGACCATCAGGAATATTCAAAAGGTTGTCTTTCGACCACTTGGCTTTTACCTTTTCTTGCAGTTTAGAAGCTTGAATTCTTTTAAAAACTTGTTTTATGTGTAGCTTTATAGTGTGGTAGGAAATCTCTGTATTTTGGCTGGAGAAGTCCTGCACCCCTCTTTGCGAAAAAATCTGCCTGCTCGTTTCCATAGATGCTACTGGAACACAACATGTTTCTTTTGTAATGTCAAAATTTCCAAGAGTTCCTGCATATAGAGAATTTTACAAGATGGGGGAGAGATTGAGCTTATGGCCTGAATTGCAGTCTGTGAATCAGAACTGAGCCACTCTGTCAAAAACATCAGGAAGAGTTAATAGTTGTTTTAAGGCAGTTCGGATTGCCTCAACTTCTTCATCAAATGTTGTTCTTCAGGCACATGCAGAAGCATAGAAATTAAATTGAAAGAAATTTTGATTTTTGACACACTCTTCTATGTGAATTTTAGTTTAATTTTTTTATTGTTTCTATCACCATAAATTTGTTATAAAAATTTAATAAAATTTATTATTTTGTAAAACTCATTCTAACACACTTGCACAAATTGAAACAGAAAAAAATCTTGAAACCATATAAGATACTACATTAAAACTGTTAAGCTTTAATATAAACTATTTCAAATGTGGTATTCATTTAAATAATGTGTTAAACAGTATTGTAAAATAACAGCATTTGGATGTTAATTTGATCTCAAAGTTTAGACATTTTACAAGTTTATTTAATGAGACTGCATGTGTATTATTATTAAACTCATTATTGTAAAATTAAAAATTGTAATTTTATTTTCATGATATTGTTTTTTTTTCTGGTAATATTTCTTACATAAAATTAAAAGGAAGTTCTGAATACCTGCACTTTGTTTTTGATCAAGTTATTTTAATCTTTTAAATTTTTTTGATATAATTTAAATCTATATGTTAAGAAAATTTCATTCTAAAATTATATCATGATTATTGGCAATAATTGTATTTTTAATTTACAAGAAATATTTTTTGCATAAAATATATACAAATGATTATTTGTTTGATAATCCTGTTGCCGTTTCATAAACAAATCAATTTACAGTAAAATAAAAAATTCAATTGTATGTAAAATAATTTTTTTTATCCTACCCTAGACCTTGGCATGCCTGTTATTAGTCTGAGATGAGCTGCCCAATCGAGTTCTGACATACAAAGTGAGAAAATTTTTTAGCAGAGTTGACTGCTGCTAGGTCACTAAGTTCAGAACAAGTAATATCTAGACATGTTAAAGGCACTGCATAGTGGGCAAGTCTGCCAAACTAAATCTGTGTACATGTTCTAAAAGGTAGTCATGTCCTGTTTTATAATTTTGAAGTTGGCGATACCAACAGCTCTGAACAGGTCACTAGGAATGGGATTTTCCATCAAGTCACTTCAACTCTTTCCTGCCACCAAATCCCTAAAATTTCCTCTAAGATACACTTTGAATCTAGCATTGATATTTCTTTCAATACTTTAGTAGTGAACTTGTGGATCAGCCTGTGGGAGGTTGGAGCCATTCTTGGTCAGAGAGTGCAATTTCATTTCCTGTGATTCCACAGGGACTCGGGATCCATTGCAGGACAACATTTTGTCCCCTATTCATCAAAGTATCAATTGCAAGTTGGCAACAACAAATATCACAATATTTAGGTCATCATCCTTTCCTATTTCAGTCAAAGCTGTTTGCATAGCAATGACTTCAGCCTCATTGTTGGTGCAATTTGCGCAACAGCACATGTATTTAAAAATATGGTAAAAACTAAAAAATCATTAAAATATTTCACTATTTCATTTAAAAAAATACTTTGAAAAATTTTATCCCTATTCACTCTTATACTTGAGGTGCTGAAGTATGTATATAATATATACATTGTATGTAATGTATTGTAACATTTATGGGTCTTGAAATTTTATTCTTTTGAATCAATGTTAGTCTTTTTCTTTATAATTTAGTTATACATGTGGAGCAGTGGAATATTATGATAAAACATATGATCGTGTAACTTGCAAAATGGAGAAACCATTACAAAGGATTAATAGGATATTTCATAAAGTTACTACTACTGATGATCCAATTATTAGAAAGGTATCTTAAAAATTTTGTTTCTGCATGTAAATGCTAAACACAAGTCATTAATCTTTTATTTTATGTTTCTGCATTTTTATATATGCTCGTGATTTTTTACATTTTTTTCAGCTGACCAAATCTGAAGGCAATGTATTTGCAACTGATGCAATTATTGCCACTCTTATGTGTACTACCCGTTCTGTTTATTCATGGGATGTTGTTGTACAGGTACTTTCTTGCATTTCTTTTTTAAAAAATGTCATGAAATCTAATGATAACTTTTTAAATCAGACAATTTTCGAATTTATATATATTTATTTTTTCAGCGTGTTGGTAATAAATTATTTTTTGACAAAAGAGATGATTCAGAATTCGGTAAGTATTTTATAATTACCTTTTTTTTCCACTATCAAGAATAATATATTTGATTCTCTATATTTCACTTTAAAGACTAGTGCTGTAGAGATGTACTTTTTGCTCGTAACTTATTGTTCCGAGGTTTGATCCTCGGCTGCGAAAGTTTGACTCAGCCTTTCATCCCTTCATTGGGTATATAAAACCGAGTACCAAGCATGCTTGGGAACTAAACATTGGAGATTTCATGTTGGGCTAACCACCTAATCAAAAACACATGATTTGTACCCTAGGGTCCTCTGTCTTGAATACACAAATCCCCACTTGAATACCTTGGTTCCCACATGAGCTGCCATGCTACTGAGTTTAGTTTTATATTTTGCAACAGTGATATCTATTAAGAAATAAGTTTTACTCCAATTTTCTATGACAGAACTGTTTATTATATTTTAAATTTATCTTAATAACTATTAAAGAAGGTAAATTACATTAGTAATTCTAATATATTAGATGTAAATTTAAAAAAATTATTAAAAATTTATTACTCTAACTATTGATTCTGTGCTATTGCCTAACATAATTGATCAATGTTAGTATCTAGATGTATAAAATTATATATAAAATGTTCTTTGTAATTTTAATGTATATTTATTTGTCTATTTAAGAGTTCCCTATTAGTTATCCAAAAAATTTTAAATATTAATTATTCTTTAAATACAATAATGAATTCATTTATATTATAATTTATGCTATAAATGATCATTGGGCGATAAGTTGAGAAATTATAAAATTTGTTTGTACACAGATCAAATAGTATTTACTCTTTCACATCAAATATATTTTAACTATTGTCTTAGTTGAATTAACCTTAACTGAAGGATTTCCTGTAAAGCAAAAGATGATAAAACCAAAATCATTATAAAAATAAACAATAATAGGGAAGTAATTTGCTAATCAATAAAAGTAAATAATATTTTCTTGTTTTCATTTTACAATTTGAAATAATGAAATTATATAAGTCATGTAAATAAGTGACTTAAAAATTATTTTGCAGAAATCAGGCTAAAATTTTGTCTAGGAAATATTTTTATCCATGTCAGAAAATTTTATTGAAAAATTACTCTGAAGTTTCATTTTATCATCTCAGATTTCTACTGACTGAAAATGCAGTCATCAATAGTTTCATGAATACCAATAATAATATTGTTTGTGGTAAATCATAAAACTTGGAAAACTTTTCACTGCATATTAATCTTGTTTTTCAAATTCTTATGATAGGTTTTGTTAATCAAACAACTAAATTTAAATGTTACTCTCCATTGTTCAGAATTACACAATTCAGAAGGCAAATAAATCAGCGTTAGTATAACTCCTGGAATTTTGACTTGACTTCTTGTAAATTGTGAATTACTCCTGTAATTTTTACTTACCTTGATGTACTTATTTTTTGTTAGAAAATATTATAATTTTTTGAGTTAATAGTTTTAATATTCTAAAATTTTTCATAAAATTATTCACAAACCAAAGTGAGTAGTTGCTCTTAATGTTATCTCTAGATCAGGGGTGGGCAAATACTTTTAAGCACAGGATAAAATGAAATTTTCAAAATGTCTTCCGGGCCGGAGCACTATACCGCATATGCTGTGCTCATTTGAATGTTTTAGGTGGATTATTTTTCCCTGCTCAAAAAATTTTTTTGACAAAAACACTAAGTATCATTTTAAAGCATAATAGTAATAATAAATTGTCTTACTTAGATACATTTTTTTATTTGTTTATATCTTAACAATACAAATTATTTTAGTTTGATCATAGTTGTTACATTCTTATATTACAATTTGTAAATATGGTAGTAAATAGAATTATAAAAAGAAAAGACAAACATCAAACGTTAAAATAGGATAGTATAGTTAATGTGAAACGTGACCTCTGGAATGTTAATTTGATATTATTTCTTCAAAATTTGGATCCAAATCACTTGTAACAATCCTTAATACTGAGTGTAGATTTTTGTCAGTAATTCGTGATTGATATTTGTTTTTCGTGTAAATCATTAATGAAAAAGTTCACAAATATATGTTGAACCAAATAAAACTAGGTATTTTTTAACATAGTTTAAAAAATATTTAAAATGTTCTGTTTTTAAAGCATAGTAAAAAACACTAAACTCGTTTGAGTGAAAATTTTCTTTTAGTAAATTATTTGACTATAAGTCAATTAGTTCTAGTTGAATTTCAACAGGAGTTTCTTGCACACCAAAATTGAAAGGTTGGCTAATTAATGAAAAAGATTTTTCAATAGCTTTGAAATCTTTGGAATTCAGAATGCAGGTCTTGCGTTATTGCACTATATTTAAGAAAATCGGTATTTTTCAATGATTCTCGTCGTTATCATAATTGAAGGGAAATGATTTAGTAATTTTTTATAAAAGTTTATAGCAAATAAATTATAATAGTTTTATCATAAATGATTTGACGTTTGAATGCATATTGAAAGCAAATTGGTTTTTTCCTTGTAGATTTATATTTAGTTCATTAAAATATTTTACAATATTTACTGAAATAGAGAAATCATTTAACCATGCCACATTTTTGCTATTCAGGAAAATCATAATTTTTTTATACACAAGGATATTATTTCATCAAATATTGAAACCTGTCCAAAACTTTACCAATGCTGAGCCATCACACTTCAGTGTAATAAGAAATTTCGTAAAAAAAAATCACTTTCAATTTCTTTTAAAAATTACAAAAACTGTCGATTTAAGGCACGTCCCCGGATAAAATTCACAACTTTTGTTACAACAGTAACAACGTGATTCAATTTCAAGCCTTTTCTACATAACACTTCTTGATGAATAATGCACTGTAAAAATAATATATCCTGTTCTGGCTGCAACTCTTTTGCTTTGTTGCTGATTCGTTTTAGTAAACCCACATTTGTCCCTGTTAAACTAGGACAGCCATCCGTAATGATGCTTACAATTTTGTTCCAAGTTAAATTTACGTTAACTAAACATTCTTCAATGGCGATGAAGTCTTCATTGGTAGTTGTATCTTTCATTGGCTGCACACTAAGAAGTTTCTCGCTAATTTTACATTTCTTGTAAACACCTCGGATAAATATTAATAATTTAATTGTGTCAGTAATATCGCAAGACTCATCTAAAGCCAGAGAACAATATGTAAAATCAGCAATTTTTGTTCTTAACTGGTCAAGTAAATTTTCTGCAATATTCTCAATCCGTTGTACTATTGTTCTTCTCGAAAGGCTTACATTTTCAAAAATATGTTTCTTTTCTGGACAACATATCTTGTACACTTGTATCATTGGTTAACAAATTCTGCTTCAGTACAGAACTTACAATTTTGTGTGCAACAGCATAACTTGCTTTTGTGGTAGATTTCTCGGTATTAGTCTGTTTGGAAAAATATTTTGCTGCTTATTCAAGTTTTTTGTCATGTTTTCTGCTCCACTTTGAAGTTCTTTTAAAAAAAGTTATGCATGTTTGGATGTTTTGATTTTAAATGCCTGTTTAAATTGTATTCCTTGAAAGCAGCAATTGATTCCTGGCAAACTAAACAAGTTGCTTTCTTATCAGTGTTCGTAAATAGGTATTTTACCATCCATGCTTCATTGAAATTTCTACACTCCAAATCAACTTTTCTTTTTTTTAGATTGACTCATTTTACAAAGGCTTAAAAAATAGTTTAACTATTATAGAATAAAACCAGTGTTTTAAAATTTTACGTACAGAAGTCCACTTTTTCACTTTATGATTATATTTGCAAAATTACAAACATTAATCTCAAAAGAAATGATGAGTAAACTAGTACTAAATCAAAATAAACAGTACGCGTGCTGCATTCAGTTGTCCCTCGAAGAGTTAGAGGAGTGCCCGTTCAATTCTATGTAGTAAGCTGACCATTTGATTTATGAGAGTATGCATGTTGCATGCATTAAAGTTGGGATGTGGTTACAGCTGTTAAAATTATAATACTCTCTATTATTTTTCATTATTTATATGTACACTACGCATTACAAATACTGTTGATTTCAACAAAAAGAGGTTAAAAAAAATTGCATTGAGGATTTTTCAATGGGTTGTATAAAGTAAGCAAAAGGGCCGGATACAGACCGCAGGCTGGCTTTTGCCCACCTTAGCTCTAGATGGTAACACGATGGTAATATTGGATTGTATTCTTAAAAGTTGACTAAATTAAAGATTTAGTTCAGCCTCAGTAGTTTCATGATGATCCAGTTCTGTCAGAACTGGATGTAGTATTTAGATTTACATGTGAAGAAAATCACCAAAAATGTCATGTGGTGCAATCAGGAGGACAGTTTTAATTGATTCTTTTTCTATTCATTTCTGTCTTCTATATTGTGTAGAATTTGCTGAATATTAATGTTTTAAAATTTTTGAGTTAGAATATATTTTCCATATCTTCCTTGGTGAAAATTGCATGAAATTTCAGTGAAATGTGGGATGAATTTTTTTATCAATGAAATATAGGTGATTATAAATTTGAAATAGTTGATGAATTTATCTATCTTGGCTAAATGTTTAACAAAAATAATGGCATTCTCCCAGAGATAAGAAGACATTTAACTGCAGCTAGCAAAACCTTTTTTGGCCTAAGACATTTATTAAAAACTAGTTTTTTTATCACGAAAAACTAAGTGACAAATCTATAGAATGCTTATCCGTCCTGTTTTGACCTATGCCTCGGAAACGTGGACTTTGACTTTAAGAGAGGAGAGGATGTTCGGCCTGTTTGCACAGGATTTTAAGAAGTATCTTCAGAGGTACAAAGGAAAACGGTATCTGGCGCAGAAGATACAATATAGAAATCTACCGAATGTACAAGGAGCCAGATGTCGTACATCACATTAAAGTAAGCCGTCTTAATTGGGTTGGACATGTTATTAGAATGAAGGACAATAAAACACTAAGGGAAATTTTTTTGCAAAACCCATCAGTGTAAGAAGAGGAAGACCAAAGCTGAGATGGGTGGATGCAGTCAAGGAGGACTGTAGGGTCCTTGGAACAAAAAATTGGAGAAGTTTTACTGCCAGTAGAGGTAGTTGGAAGAAACTTGTTCAGAAGGCCTTGGCCCATCCTGGGCACGTGCGCCATGAATGATGATGAAATATAGGTTGAAATAAATGATTTAATATGCCTGGTGGAAAATGTGTTTTCAATGACCAATGGATTCTGGAAAAGACATACAAAGATTGGCTTTTGAATGGTTCAGGAAAAAAATTCATAATTTTCTAGGAGAGTTTAAATC
Source organism: Latrodectus hesperus (assembly GCA_037975125.1). NCBI lineage: Eukaryota > Metazoa > Arthropoda > Arachnida > Araneae > Theridiidae > Latrodectus > Latrodectus hesperus. Next base: position 94,328,832 of record CM075855.1, on the reverse strand, counting down.
AATGCAACTGATTGTAAGGTTTCAAGAGTATATTGATGGGAAATTCGATTCTATTAAAACTTACTCTTAAATAGACAAAATTATTGTCATTTATGGAAAGTAGTTAATTTTGCTTATTTTACTAATGCTTTTACTTTATGATCAGATATCTGTTGAATGTGGGTTTTCTGTGAACAAAAATTTGATAATAATTTTAAATAATTAAGAGCATCATTGGTGATCATATCCAAAACATAGGAGGTGTCAAGTGGAGGGTAAATTGAAACAAATAAAGCAGCTAATAAAAGAAGGAAAGCAAAAAGCATTTTAACAAATTGATAACTGACAATCAAAATGAAGCATTTAGAAAATGACATACATGAACTTGAAACACCTTCAATATCAATTGCTGTGAAAGATTAAAGAACTGGTAAATTAACATTAATTGCAAAATCGAACACATGTTACTGTGGTGTTTTATAGAAGCAACATACTCATTATTAATATTGAATTAAAGGTGAAAGCTTTAGAGGGGCATTTTGTAATAGCAATATTGTGTATATATAATGGACCCAAGATATGTGGAAATTTATTGAATGATTCAAGAAATTTAAAAAAGTAGAATATGTATTTATAACTGTTGTTTTGAAAGAGTTTGAAGGTAAACAAAAGAATAATTTTAAATTACCTTTATTAAATAATTGGGAAGAAAAGTCACATCCTGGAAATTTTATCTAATAGTTGTATTTATTTTTTATTTTGAATAAATATGTTGATTTAAAAAGATATTATTATATGCATCTTGAAATACTCAGTAAATTAATAAATAGAAATCTAATGATGAAAACTCTAAAATAATCCATTATTTTTTACAACTTATAATTTAGTATTTGACTATTGATTATGTAAATAAAGTTTTATGTTGCAGCTGTAAATTCATTGAAGACTTTTTAAGTAATCGTAAAATATAATTCCAAATTAAATAAAAAATATTCTTGTTAATTTTTGCAATAATTGATTTATATTTACAAATGTAATGGGAAAATGTTGCTCAGACATAATTATATGCATATCTGGATAAGAACAATTAGTAAAATAAAAATAATTGAACATGAATGATATCTCCTGGAAATTTTTGATTTGACTCCTGGGAAATCCTGAAATTTGATTCTTGGAAATCTGTATGAACCCTGGTAAATGCTTTTTTAATTTGATTAATTTGTTTGTGAAGATTCATAAATACAATTTTTATGAAATATCTATAATTCGTTTATGGAAAATTATTTTAGTGAGTCTTTCAATGGATTTCAAAAATTATAAACTCCAGATTTTGTATTTACTAAAATTTCTAGAATCAGTGTCATATAAATTATAAAAATTAATGATTTCTCTTAATATTTTTAAGGTAAAAATATGTTGAAACCTTAAAAAAAATTAGTAATTGAATGCCTAGACATATCCTTCATTTCAACAGTTTGTGAAATTAATTCCTATCTTAAGATTGATCTTTATAATAGCTTGACTTTAATCCACTTTAAACAATTTGTTTCTTTCAAATTACTCTTATTTTAAAAGTATTTGTTAAGAAAACTCAACTTTAATGGTTTCCTTCATATAATTAAAAACAAATTTGTTAAAATGCTGTTTTTAATACAGATCCATTTGCTTTGAAATAAATAAATAATAATAAAATAAAATAATTGAAATATTTTCTGGTATATTCTAAAGTTGATATTTTTCATAATCAAAAACTTTGTGTTCTGTTAGAAATTTAAATTATCTATTTTGTGCAACTAATCTACATATTTGTTGCGTAAATTCTGTGTATTTCTGATTGCATTTTTTATTGCTATCTATTTTATACAAACATGATTTTTAAAATTCAAAATTGTGTGGTTTGGTTTTTGGTATTTTTTTATAGTTTTTATTTTATAAGGTTCAGATATGCTTTCAAAAATGATTTTAAATTAATGCCGTTTTAAAAATTGCTATACTTGAAATTTTTGTAGATTTGTTAACAGTGAATGAAACAGCAGCAGAGCCACCACATGAAGAAGGAAATAGTATTAATTCTCCCCGTAATTTGGCTTTGGAAGCAACTTTTATCAACCACAATTTCTCTCAGCAAGTTTTAAAAATGGTATGAGTGTTTTCCCTTTAATGCTTACTTTTGATTAATTTATGTAGCTTAAATTATATTGATAGTAGAAGTTGTTTTTTTTTTTTTTTTTTTTTTTTTTTTACTGATGTTACGGAACATTTGCAAATACTGAATTTACAATTGCAAGGATAAGATAAAATATCTGACATCTCACTGTGTAAATTTAGTTTTCATACTAAATTTCAACTTTTTGAAACTAACATTAAAAATAGAACATTTTATCATTTTCCTTAAATTAAAAAAAATTGTTCCAATAATAAACAAAAACTCAATGAGTACATAAAAAAGATAAAAAGAATATTGATTGAATTCCAAAATAGAGATTTCAAGTCTTGAAATATTTTAAATCACCTCTTGATTTTTTTTATGAATCTATTTGAAATAAGTACTATTCAAGGTGAGTATGTGAATTATTTTATCCCTTTTTAAAATTTGGGAAATCCAAACACCAAACAGTATTAATTAACCATCTCGGAGAATTATTGAATAGTGCTGCAACTAATTATTCATCAAATTTTAAAGAATTATGAAGAGAAGTAAAATAAATATGTGTAATATTTAAATTCAATGCCCATATTTTGTACTTTTATTTAAATGTTTTCAATAAATATAATTACTGTGAAAGGAAAAAAATTAAGTTTTTTGCATACCTTTGAAATGCATATTTAATTGCAGCTCATGAAAAATTTCAAATTTTGAAAAAGGGTTCAGACTATTAAGGGGTTTGGCTACCCCTGCTATATATAATCAGTTCGTTAAGGAAGTGAAAATAAAGTTGGATTCTTTGTACGCATGATAAAAAAAAATCTTTATTTCTTTTCTTCCTTATAGTCTAATCATTTAATTATAGTAAATGACATCCATACCAAGAAAAAAGCATGATTAATGATTGTTTATTGGAATACAATATTTCCTTACTAATATTTCACTGCTAAAGTTGGTTTGTATGAAACAGTTTTGAATTATTTAGAAGAAAGTTAATAAAATTTGGTTTTTCTTGTTTATTAAATTCCATAAAATTTTTAGGGTGAAGAAAAATATTCATTTGAAAATGCAAATCCTTTTCTTCAGACCGATGAGGATGGAGAAGTAGCATCAGTAGCTTATAGGTAAAAATATATGTTTCATTATATTTTTTAATTTATATAAGAATTGTAGTTACTTGATGATATTGGGAAAAAATTCATTTGAAAGAATTTGATGTCAGGAGCTTTTAATATTTGGTGATTATGTTATACATTTTGTTGAGTTTGTATTTTATCTACTGGAAGAAAATTTCAAGAATTTTTATTAATAAATTTTTCTTTACCTATAAGAATTTTCAATGATCATGTGCCTTTCAAGTTAATATTACTCAATTATAAAAAAATTTAATTAATTTTTCTATTTTTATTTCATTTATTGTATCATAGACCTTTTTTAATTGAATTTTCAAAATTTTCCTGCAATAATCCATGTAATTTAACAATTTAAATTACTGTATTGTTAATAGAGGCATTTTAAGAAGTTTGTATTTTTCATGCGCTGACATTGTTATTTGATTAGATTAGGGATTGATAATTAAATCACATGGGGGAATCATCAAATTTATAAAGAACTACTTACTGCAAAGTAGAAATTTTATTTTTGTTTCAAGCACATTTAATGTTTTATATTAATTAATCACTGCACCAGTTAAATGTTATATTGACAAAGCTAAATAATTAGTTAATATTTTTCCAATTTTCTCCGAATACTTATGTATAGATTTTCCACTCAAAATTATGTTACATGAAGATCAACTTATTTTGTAGTTATATATCCAAAGGAAATAAAGTGAAATGCTATATAATTGACTACATTAAATATTGAGAAAGAATATAAATTTGCATTAAGTTGTATAGAGGGGGGGAATTTGAGTACATATAGTTCAAGTTGAAACTGATTCTTTGGACTAAGTTTTTATATAACTGATACAAAGGAACAAATAGTTCTGAATAAAATATCTTTGTTATAATAATCTTTCTAAATATGAGAATTGGGGGAATTAACATAAAAAAGATTATAAATAAAAAGATTTGCTTTGTAACACAATACCTGATTATGTTTCTTCTTCTTCATCAAATGACCATTAATTCTGAAGTAATTACTTTATATGAATAATGTATTATTAAAATAGTTAATTGTTCATTGAAAAATCTGGATTCCAATTCAGCAATTTAAATGTTAAACTATCAAAAAATTGTATATTCTATATTTTTCAAAAGTTATTTGACTTATGGAAATGTTATTTGTCAAAATCAAGTAATATTGTCAGAACCATAAAAAAATCTAATTTATGTTTTCCATTTATTTATAGGTATCGTTCTTGGGATCTTGGAGATGGTGTTGAGCTTGTTGTTAGATGTGAACATGATGCCGTTATGTTAGGACCAAATTCTGAGACTCAATTTATTAATATCAAAGCTTTGAATGAATGGGATCCTAGAGTAAGCCTCATTAATATTATCTTAGTAAAATGTGCAGATTTAAAGGACTTATTTTGTGTTAAATATTTATGTTTGTTCAAATTATTTTTTGATATTGATATATTTAATTATATGCTAATATTACCAATAAATTTCATGTAAATTTCTTTCTTCATTAAAATAAATTTCAATGCTTTATTTGGATACCTACTTAGGTTTCCTTAATTCTTTTCTCTGAAAAATATGAAACTATCTGATATATTTGATCCTATTTATTAAAATAAAGTTAGTCATTATTTTTAATAAAAATATATAAAAATTCAGGTCTTTAAGTGGATATGTACTTAATTGTTGCTGTAAAATTATGTAAAATGCTTATAAATAGTGATTTCCCATTGTATAAATTTAGAAACAAAAGCATTATAGTATCTTTGATCTTATAAATCAAAACTGTGTGCTAAAGAAATTGTCTTATCATTATTAAACAGTACAACTAGGAAATATTTCGTTTTATACGTATTATATATGATTAACTAATAGCCAAAACTAACATGCTTGATGTATTTATTCAAAATAAATGCTAATTTTCTTGGAAATGTTGCAGACTTTTTTTCCTTCTTTTTTAGTATTTTAAGCATGCATCAAACTGATTTAATTTTTAAATGATTTTCATTTAAAAGTAAAAAAGATTTGTCCTGTATTCCTAAACTTGCATTTTTTTTTAACTTTATCTTTAAATGCAGATTTCTCCATAAGAAATAGATATCAGAGTAAACAATTTCTTTGGTTAGAGATTAAAATTTTGTAGAATTTACTTATTTATAAATCTCAGCCATAACTTAAATTTTTAAATATGTTTACTTATTTAGGTATCTAATTATGTTTATATTCTCATTTTTCTTAAACCTAAAATTTTAACTAAAATTTTATTTTTAGTAAATAATTATGCACAACAAAAAATTAGCAAGTAAAACTTCAAAAATCCTGAAGTAAAAAAATATATAAATTTTCTGCTTTTTATTAGTTTTTAAAGGCATTCCTAATAAAACATGTATTTTAAATAATTTTTTCTAGGCATCCGGTGGAATAGATTGGCGTCAGAAACTAGATACTCAAAGGGGTGCTGTTTTAGCTAATGAATTAAAGAACAATTCCTGCAAATTAGCCAAATGGACTGTACAAGCTCTTTTAGCTGGATCTGATCAAATTAAATTTGGGTATTGCTCTTGTTTATGATTCTGTTTATTATTATAAGAATGTTACTGTATTTTTAAAGGCTTGAATTTTCTGTACTTTTTTTCTAGATATGTTTCTCGTATCCATGTAAGAGATTCTGCTAAACATGCTATCTTAGGTACACAGCAGTTTAAGCCAAAGGAGTTTGCTGATCAAATAAATTTGAATATGGATAATGCCTGGGGTATTTTACGTTGTATTATAGATACATGTATGAAATTGAAAGAAGGGAAGTATTTAATTATGAAAGATCCAAACAAGGTATGTTATTTTGGTGTTTAATTTTGTGCAAATTACTTAGCTTCATTTTATGCATTTTGATAGTGATTAAAAATTTTTAATATATTCTAAAAATAGTAAAAAAAAATTTATACTTGCTTTGATATTAATTTTTTAGACTGAATGCTAGTGCACATGTAGTTTTGAAAACATAGTGTTTAGATTTTCAACATTTGTCATTTGCAAAAAATATATATAATTCTTTTTTTTCTAAATTTACTTAAAAATCAAAGAAAAATTTTGCTGCATTTATATTTTATACTCTTAATCTTTCAGTATCCATTTTGTGAAATTAATAGGTAAAATAATTTTTTAGCATTTGTTTACCAATTTCTTTTATTCAATTAGTAAAGCAAATTTGTTTAAGATTATGGAGAATTATAATTTATAAATTTTCTTAATTTATTTCTGAATAATTAATTTTTGTGTGGACTTATTACATTTTTTAACTTTTGTGTGGATTTATTATATTTGTTAACTTTTAACAGCCTGTTATTCGATTGTATGATATTCCTGATAATACTTTTGATACTGAAGATGATGATGAAGATGACAATGAAAATGGTGATGATGAATTGAATGGTAAATTTTATTTCATTTGTTATTTGTAATATTGGTTTGGTTTTTTTATGAAATTACTTTAAATGAATATTTTGTTTCTATTTCAGAAGGTGGTGAAGATTAGTAGAATACAATTTTTCTGAAAATTATAAAACTGTCAGTGCTCAAAATAACAATAAAATCTGTCAAAGTTTCTCAATTTTTGCCTGAATGATATCAAAATTATATATGAAAATCTGGAAAGACTCTAATGTATTTTTATTATTTATATTTTAATTGATTGCTTAATTTGATAAATAAACTGTCAAATATAGAAAAAAAAAAATTTCTTTAGTTTACTTGAGTTGAACAGGGTATTATTAAATGTTAATTATTCATGTAGATTTTGCATATCTTTTACTTAAAATTTCAGTAAAATTATTTTAATTTAAAACTTTTTAATAGTAATAACTGTAGTTTGATATACAAAACAAAGAAAATACACAAAAGTCAAAGGAATACAAGTGTTGCAATACAAGTTTAGTAATGTCATTTTATATTAAAAAATTATATAAGTTACTACAGTTCACTAAATATTCAAGAAAATTAATCAAACCAAAAGAAAAATGACCTAAACATTGACTTTAAAAAATGAATTTAATGTTAGTTTTTAATATTGTCAAAATATGAAAATCAAACTTGAATAGCTAATTGTGCAACTGATAACTTGTATGGATAAAACTTTAATTTTTTCATCTCCAAATTTCTTTCAAGGCATCTATCTTGAAAAGTGCAAACCTCTTTTTTTTTTTGTATAATCTTAAAATATTTTGAGTATTTATTAAATATCTAGCTTTTTACCTTGACATAAGTTTGTACTCATTTAAGTTTAACTTCTGATACTTTGTTTTAATTGAATTTACCTTTGATTTTTTGGATCCTATCTTTAAGGTTATTGCAAAATTTGTGTCATTGTGCTTTAAAAATATTTTAATCGATATGCAAAGATAAATCCTGTTTAACTTTACAAGTTTGGATGGATAACTTTATTATATTCATTTATATTCTGTTCATTAACTGTTTAAATCTGATGTTAAAAATTTATTTCTACTTTGTATTTGACAAGTAGAATTTAAATATGGGAAACCAGTTTTACTTGCTATTGAATATTTTTAAAATATATAATTTAAAATCTGTATTAAGCATATGTTTTTAGTGGGCTTTCTTAAAAGCTTTTAATTTTAAAAATCAAGTTTTGAGTTATATTCCAAGCTAATGAAAGGCTTCTAAATATATAATATAAAGTGTAATTCAGTTAAAATAAAAGTTATATTTCAATAAAATAAAAACCAACTTATGTTCAGGATTTGTACAATTTTTAAGGGCCCTTGAAACTCCTGGAATTTTGACTTGACTCCTTGAAAACTGTGAATTACTCTTGTAATTTTTACTTATGATGCATTTATTTTATTATTTATATTTAGAAATTATCATTTTTTGTGAGTTATTTGTTTTAATATTTTTAAATTTTTCATGAAATTGTCCAAAAATCTAATTAACTATGTTAGTTGAGTTATTAATGCTATCACTAGATAAATGACACAATCGATTTTAGATTGTTGTCTTCATAACTATTGACTAGAATAAAGATCCAGTTCAGCTACCATAATTTCATGATAATCTAGTATTGTCTGGACCAGCTGTAGCATTTAGATTCAGCATTAGTAATCAACTAGATCATTATGTTGTGCAATCAGTCTGGCAATTTTAAATATTCATTCGTAAAAATTGTGTAGAATTTCAGTAAATCAAGAGGAATTAGTTTATCACTGAAAAAAGGCTAAAATGAATTATTTAATATTCGAACTGGTGGAAAATGTCTTCAATGGCCAATGGACTCTGAAAAAGGCATGCAAATATATATATGTGTGTGTGTGTGTGTGTGACCAAGAAAATGTGAAAAATCTATTGATTGATTAAAGAAATAGAATATGGATATGAAATGGAATCGCTTTTAAAAGAGTTAGAAAGTGAACAGAAATATAAAATTGCTTTTATTAAGTGATAATTTGGAAAACATTACATCCTGGAAACTTTATCTAGCTGTATTTATTTTGTTTTGAAGTATATAAGTATATTTATGTAGTATTAAGTATATTTATTTGAAAAGAAGTTATTTTCAACTTGAAATACTTTATAAATTAATAGATAATTATCTGTTGAAAGTGTTTAAAAAATCTGAAATTACCCATTATTTTATACAATATAGCAGTATAATATTAAGAATATTGTTAATACTTAAATAAAAAATTTTATGTTATAGCTTGAATTAAACTCTTGAGATAAATCAAGAGATTTTATGTTTGAACTTGAATAAAAAATATTCTCTTTAATTTTTGAAATTATTTCTATTATTTAGAAGTATAGTTGGAAGTTGTTCATGGACATAAATATATGCATATTTGGTTAAGAACAATTTTTAATATAAAAAAAGAAATTATTTAACATAGATGTCAATAACCCTTGGAAAAATTTTATTTGACATCGGAAAAACTGCTTTAAACTCCACGAGCTTGATTCTTCTTAAATTATTAATATTCTATGCTTATTCTTGGCATATATGCCATTAGTTTTCTAGCAGCTCAGTAAAGTGATGAAGCATAAAAATTAATTTAGAGTATTAGTAAAATTAGTATGGAGTTGTCTCCAAAATGTGGCTCTAAGTTTCAAAATTTTGTTTCATATTGATATATTATTAATACTCTGATAGATTATAGTGTTCTTTTAAAAATACTTTTAAAAATAAAAATGCTTTTGCAGAATTACCACTTATTTTATCAAATAAATATGCTAACTGCAGTTTAGAAACAGCTATTATTACCTTATTCATCTGTGTCACTACATAAAAAAAAATTGGGCCATAGTCAACTCTGATCTGAAGCTATTTGTTCTAATGAACTTTATAAATTTTTGAGCATTTTAAACAGAAGTTTATATGTTTTTCTAATTTTTCCAGAATTATTGCCTGAAGCAAAAATGATTGTGGATATACAAATAACTTTTATTTTTAATAGCCCAAAAAATGTTATGGAAATGCTTTTCAATATTGATAATTTGAACTTGTGATTATTTTAGTAAAATATAGAAATTTATTTTGCTGTTGTATAATTCATCTAAAATTAACATCAGATATGTGTTTTCAAAAAATTTCACAGATTATGTTAGTACCATGTGTATGATTTCAAAATTGTAGTGAACTCTGATTCCATTATTGATACATTTATGTTATTTTATTTATGCAACAATTGTCATTGATGAGGAATGATGATGATTTGCTTTTATTGTTATTCAATAAATCAAATCTATTGAACAAATTTTCCTTTTTTTAATAAACAACAATTTGATATTATAAAATTTTCAAAATTGATTGTCTTATCATTGATACTATGTCCAAATTGTAGGAAATATCAGCAATAAAATAATTAGCATAGATTTAGTTATATAGCTGGTACCAGATATAATTATTTAGATTAACCAAAGCATGAAAAAGACAGCATATACCAGTGAAAAACTCGGGCAGCAAAATGTATGAGCTTAAAATCAAGAGAGGGGGAAATCATAAATAGACTGGAAAATCTACTATACACAAAAAAAAAAAAAAAAAAAGAACTTCCATGTTCGTATGTGGAGCTTTTATTTTATAATAATGTGTATGCAAATTATGTGTACAAATGCTTCATTTTGTGCTTTTACTGATAGCAGGGCATAGAAGATTTTGATTATTTAAAAAATTTATTTCTTTTAAGTTCTGTTACATCACATGTATGTTGTATAGCATTCTTAACAATAGCTAATGGTGAACCTAATAAAGTGTATTTTCAATCTTTTAAGAATAGTTAATGTTCAATTTCCATGTATTTAGACCACGTATATGGTCTATAGGAGCCAAGTTTGTTCGTTACATAATTCACAACTATGATTACCTCTCAAGGCGATTGCTTACATGTTTCTTGTCATGTCCAAAGCATGCACAAAAAGTTCAGCAAGCTCTTTTAAAAAAGATATTTATTTTAAAAATGGTTGCTGATTATGCCAATTTGCTTTTGGGGAAAATGTTTCCTAAAAGTGAAATTTCTAAGTAATATGGACATGACTAAAACTTACTCTGCGATTATTAGCATCTGATAAAAAGGCTTAAACTATTACAAACTTCACCGTTTTCTGCTGCATCTTGTTAGTGAAATGGCTTTCAAAATTATTAAGTTATAAAAAGTATAGTTAAAATTGTACCTGATGTGAAATTTCTGATACCATTCACAGATTTGTTCAAAAGGGTTTGTTGTCACATTTAAGTTTAACAGGTGATGCAATTGAGGAAAATATAAGAACTTTATTTTTAAAAGAATTTTGTTAGAATTCCCTTTTGAACATTATATTGCATTGGGTGCTGATAATGCTTCATTAATATGAGGAAAGAAAGTGATTTCCAATTTAAGGACAAAACAAAGAAATTGAATAGCTATTGTTTGCTCTTGTCAATTAATAAATCTTGTCTCTGAAAAGGTACTGTAAGCTTGCCAATTTAGGTTGTGGTCATAATTGAAGATTTTTATCATATAAACTAAATATCCAGAAGAAAATTCTAAAATTGTGTGTCCATGATCTTAAAAAATTCTTCAAAGCCCATTAATCAAACTCAAAAATCTTTGCTTTCACAATATAGTTAAAATGTAAAAGTCTGTGTAATCTAAACATTTGCCATCATTCGGCATTCCAAGAATTAAAACTAGAAATTCTGATGTGGAACAAAATCAAATTTTGAAATGAAAAAAAATGTGTAAAAGAGTCAGAAAAATGTTAGGAAATTCTGATAAAGATAGTTAACTCTTAAATATAATTAGAATAACTTTTCATGTTTTTATCTGCTGTATAGAACTTGTTTTTTTTTTTCCGGTTCCTTATTGTAAAAATATTTGAAAAGCATAATGCTTTAGTACAATTTAGTCTTCCATAAATTGTAAGGTATGTAGTTTTCCTGAAAGGACTATTAAACTAAGTTTGTTAAACCATTCATAAATAGAAATATATCTTTATATTTGTAAAATGGGTTATCATTACAGTAGCAACCAAAAAGAACATTATAATTTAATTACAATAAATAATACATCGAATATTACAATATTATGTAACGAAAAATGTTTTTTAATGTTCAGAATATTTCATATCTTGTGATTACATTTTAAATACATTTTCTTGCATTATTTACAATTACCAAAAATGTGGATAAATTGGATCATGTCAAATTTTTAAGTGTGAGGTACTTAATTCAAATGTTTCCATTTTTAGTGCCAATTAAAGATGGTGATTCTAAAGGTGTGTCCATGGATTAGTTAACGAATTGGTTTTCTTCTTTACGAACTGAAAATTTATCTGAGTTAAAATCTGAAAAGATTGATTCATTGTTGTTTGAAAATAGTCACACTAAGAAAATAGTTTTGTTACAAGTATAACAATGGCTCCTGTCTTGTCCAACAGCTAAATATTAATGATACCTCAGCATTGCAGTATGTTCAAAATTTTAGCTTAGTGAAAAAGAATGGAAATGAGTTTAGAAAATTTGCTTATTAAAGTCTTAAAGAGATGGATGATGAATTTTGTTATGAGCACGATTCTGTTAGAAAAGGCTGAAATTACCACTTACAACATTGAATTCTTCCAGTATATGAAGTCTTAAAAATAAATTTAATTTAGCAAGAAAATTTTTTAGTTTTTCATCTTTAACTTAAAAGCTTTACTTCATTAATTCATTGTGAATGTTCCCAATTAGCTATAAAAATTCGGCTTAAATTTCTCCTGATAAAATTTTTATCATGAAATGATTATTATCGCAGATTGCAATAGTTTCAATGACTTGCCAAATAATTCCTTATAAATAATATTTAATATTCTGAACATACAATTGATATTTTATAAATGTATTCTAGATTCTATGAATTTAATGCAACTAAAGGTTTATTTTTAAGTTTTAAAACAATAACTGAATTAAATTCTTAAAATCTACAATTATTAATAAATGACAAATTATAAAATTAAAAAAAAAGAATTATATGTATGAAATTTCTAGTTAGAAAGTATGCTTTTGGAAAACAGGCGTAATTTTTACATATGAAAATTTTTACTGAATTGTGTTTTCAAAAGTTTGCTGGTAATTAAAAAAAATTTTATTTAATCAAAAAAAGAAACTATAGAGAAATAATAAATATCAAATGAATTGTAAAATTTTTAAAAAAGAAAAAATATTTTAAGTTGAAACCTTATGTAAATTTTCAGTTTGAAGGAATTTTATTTTTTAATAAATACAAATATTAATTCTATTTATTTAATTTTCATTCTTTTGATCATGATTTTAATGTTCTTATTTTAAAAGGATGTGTTTTTAATGTTTTTAAACTTTTATCTAAACAATAAATGAATAGAAATAAACCATATAAACAAATTTAAAATTATCTAATTTGCAAAAGTTAAATATTTATGAAAGATTCTTTAATATTTAATTTAAATTGTTTCTTTGTTACCACACTGACTCATTTAATGTGTTTGAAATAATAAGCTTTGAGTCTAAATTAAATACTTTTAGTTCTATTTTATAAACATTGAAAAATATGATGTGTACATCACTACAGATATATTTAGCCAAAAGTAATTAGTAGAGTTCTAATAAAATTATTCAGCATGTGATTATTTGCAGAGTCTGGAATATTTTTCTTTGTAATCTGTACAAACTATGAAATGCTGACTCCTGTCAGTTAAGATTTTGAGTGATTTCATTGAATTTTCTTATAAAAATCGAAAATTTTTTAACTTTGTTACTGTGATCATCATTTAAATTTTCACAATATAAATATAGTTGTAAATTCTGAAGTTTATAAATCCCTGACTAAATTATAAATTATTTAGTATTTTAACATCTCATTGTTTTATTAAAAATTATTGTTGAATTTAACATATTTCTACTGCAAGGTGTAATTATGTATATTAAAAAATTACATTAATAAATGAATGAAAAAGACTGTTTTTTTATGTGATGAAATTATCCAAATTATGCTTGGTTTTAAAATTACTCATTCTTCTACATTATCTGAAAATATTTCATTAAAACTATTTGCTTGAAAGTACTTATAAGTATAACTTTCAATGTGCAGTTATAATCATTATGAGCTTAAAATATATAGCTTTTTACTGCAATGGAAGGGCTTGAGATAAATCAAGAGTTTTCTATATTTTGGAGAAAAATTTTGGTTGTATTACGACTAATTGAAATTTATTTATTAAAATTACAAGTTACAAAAATTGTGTGATGGATATTCCAGTAATTACTTCAAGAATATTTAAGAGAAAATAGACCATACTTTAAAAACACTAAACAAATCACAAGAGCTAGTTTGAGTATAGAAATGGCATATTATTTAGTATTTTAAATGCATATGAGTGCAGATTTTGAAAAAAATTACCTAAATAGTTATATGGTTAAAATTAAAATTATAGATATTAATGAATAAGTAAAAACTTGTTAACTCTTCCATTTAAATTCAAAATGATAAAGAATCAAATGCATCAGATATAACTAGTATTAGTTGTATATCTGTTTATTACCGACGATTTTTAAACATTGTTTTTAGTAACATATGTTATTAAATTGAATGGAAATCCTGCGAGCATTTTTATTATTCCTTGATTTTATGGTATGTTGCAAAAAGTTATTCGTTATTAAAATTGTATTATACAAAAATAGAATTTCTATGAGTAATAAAGATTTAATTATAAAATATAATTAAAAGCATTCATATTTAAACAAAAAGAAATTTGAAAGTATATTTAGCTCTTAGTCCCTTTATTAAACTTGATTACATGTTTTGAAACCCCATACTTGGTTGCTGAAGGCTATTGCAACTGCTTTCTGAGAAGATTTTACATAGTAAGTTGTATTCAGAGTTGGATGTATTCGTAGCGTGTAGTAACATCTACAAATTTATATTTAATTTTTTTTTATTTAAAGCAAATGCAGTAAACTATCTTTTTCTTGAACTCAGAAAGACTGATAAAATAGTTCTTAAAAATAAGAGTTAAGTCTTAAAAATTTTTTTCATTAAATTGCTTTTTTATAATTAAAAATTTATTAGAGAAAATTAGCTTGTGCTATGTTAGAAACATGCAAAATAAAATTCATATTTAAAAATCTTACTTTTATTTTATAGATGAAAAATCAGGCAATTTTTCTTTCAAAACGACAATTTTCATTTTTTTAAAGTAGGCAAACATTTTATTGTTTTTCTCAAAAAATTAGCTCAGTGCTTGTTCTGCCAACGATCACTTTCATTTCTTCATTTTCTTGATTGATATGTGTAAGCCTTTTTAATATTATGTTCTCATTTAATCATCCTATACCTCTTACATACAAATTAAATCTAAATCCACATTAAAAAAACTTGAAAACTTGGCCAGCAGGGGGTTTCTTTTTGAAGTTTATGTAAGAGTAATTTATTCAAGTCATTAAAAAAGTTTTTGACTTTCTTCAGTGATCTGCAGCCCACCCTCTACATTCTGTCTCACAGTAACAGAGTTATTGTCTCTAATTTAACGATTCTATTGTAATATTTATTTTATAAGAGAAATTAAATACCTTTCTCGTGTAATATTACTATCCCATTTTAAACTGTAACATTAATTTTAAATTCTACATTCAAAATATTAGAAATAGTTCTGAAACTGGAAATAAGTGTGTATTTTTATCGACAGAGGGCAGCACTAAAACTTTTTAAGCTGCATTACTTTGGAAACAAGATGGGAATTCAATTTCTAATTGATTTAGTTATATAGTGATAACGCCATCAACTGATATCGATAATAACAATAGTTTTGTTGAAGCTCTTAGTATATTTGAGTCTCCTTCATATGGGATAGAAAAATTACTGGAAAAGAAGATAGTTTTCCTTGATTTTTATAAAAATTCATTTATATGTATTAAATTATATCAACCGTGTTTGGTGGAGAAAAACACACGCTGATAAACAATATCGTTGTTTGAGCTAAAGACCATCGTGATGAAAGGAATTGTATGCTTTTTAACATTAAATTCATATACCTTCAGTGGTACTTGTAATAAGGGGTAAATTGTACTTGCTGGTATATCAATCTCATTTCATTATGATTTAAATTACAATGTGGTTAGTCATCCATTTTATAACTATATTATTTATTAAAAAATTTTGTTGCTCAATTGAATTTATTTACAATGGTCACATAGTTTTAAAAATATGCCTTCATTTTATGATTGTACTTCAATGCGAAAATATGATAAAATGAATAAGATAGCTTTTGGACAAATTTAGAATACTTTGACTGATAACATATTAGTTTCTTGTTCAATGTTCAGCCAGGACAAGCAGTTAAGCTACAACTGAGCGCAAAAATTTTTATTATGAAAAATGTCTATTTTATATTTAAAATGCCAGAAAATTCTTACACTTTGACAACGACGATGGAAAGGCCTCTGCAATTTTATCAACTGCTGCCGTGTTTTGAGAAACGAACCTGAAAAATCGATAGCTCGTTAAAAGAGAAGCTTGGTGTTATGGACTTTAAAAAAAAATACCATTTCAAATCAATAAACAAATACATTAATGCTTTTTCAAATCTGATATTAGGTTGTTCGGAAAGTTATTTCGTTTTTTATAAAAATGAAAAACGTATAATGGATGAATATTTAATTGAATTGTATGTTGTCAATTCTCTAGTGTAACCACTTTTGCCATGTTTCTGTTAGTAGCACGATTCCACACTCTCAAAATGGTTGGTTTTTACTAGCAAAAAACTGATCCAGTTGGGAAAAACGAAATTACATTCCGAACACCCAATAGAATTAACCGTATTATAAAATAATACAAAAAGTAAAATACAAGATAGCCTTAATTTTTGCTTAAGTGACCAATCAGGTTGAAAACAAAACAATGAAACTACAAATTCTAAATTCACTGTGCAAAACATTTTAAGAAATTCCACATTTCTGCCTTTAACTTTGTGAATATTTTCGTTCTTAATTAGGAGGCATTTTTCCATTACAAAGTTTACATTTCATGTACACTGATTAGTAGAGAATTTTTTTCACTACAAATTCTACTCTGATTCATTGATATCAGTAGAATATTGACCTCCTAATGAGTTTCAATTTCTCTTTGGCTTCATTTACAGTATTTCTCAAATACTTTCGCGGGAATATAAAAATCTAAATAATGGTTTCAGGAACTTTTTGTAAGAAAAAGGCGCGCTAACTGTGTCGAAAGTTATTTTTGGATAATGAGTCTTCAGGAGAGGGATCACATTTCTGTGATAAATGCAGTCGTAAAATTATTTCTTTGTCTATATTGTCAACACAAGTTTTTTTACATTACAGTCTGCTTATTTTCTGAAAGACACCACTTTTATTTAACAATAAATTCATATTAATAAATGAAATTTGTCTTATGCTTCTAAATCTATCAGTTTGTTGAACAAACATTAATATCTAATAAAAATACTGAAAACTACTTCTGGAAGATTTTTTAAATTTATTAGAGTTCCTGGAATTTTACTTGGATTCCTTGAATAGTTTTAAATACAAAGAAAATTCTACGGCAGTGCTTTTTATGTAATATTTTTATATCAAAAATTTAAAGTTCTTTTTTTTTTAATTTTAAATCTTTGTTTCTCCAAATAATTTGAAAATTTGTTTCCTCATGAGCTCACGTGATGGCGCCACACGGAAATATAACGTTTACTTCAGAACAGATTTTTGTTTTCAGCGTTTCTTCAATCGGTAAAGAAATTTAAAAAATATGAAATGTGTACATAAGTCATAGACAATATTTATTTTAAAATATTATTTTGAAGCTAAGAATCACAAATTTTCATTTAAATGTAACAGGTAAAAATGATTATGACAATTGTAAATAATTCAAGAAAATACGTGAAACAGATTTATGATATGCAAATAATTTAAATTCTCATAGATAAAATTTCTCGAGTTTAAAATTGGCTCTGATTAAGATACAGATTAATCTAAAAAGTTAATCTTTCTCTCTTTTTTTTTTTTTTAAATAACAGTATAATCTGGGTCAAATGTTTTAAAATTTTACTCTTAATAGTAATACAGGTAAATACTCTTTATTAATAAAATTGGATATTAATTGGCAAAAATTGTATTGCAAATAAGTTTTACAATTTCTTTTTTTAAAGAAATTTTACTGGGAACGATTATATAAGTGACTTACATTTTAAAGAAATAATAAATCGGAAAAATAAAAAAATTAAATTTTAACAAGAGAAACCTTTTGCAGAGATAAATTTTAATGAAAAATTGTTTAATCTTAAATATTTATTTATTACAAAATTTAAATCATACGTGTTTAAGTATTTTGATGGCCGTTGTTGCACCAGCATGCTTCCGTGTACCTAGCCCTACTTGATGACCGTGGTATCCACCTTCCGTCCGGAAAGGCTGAATGCCGCCAAAGACCCACCGAGATCATGCGATATCGAAAGTCCTGTGGTCGGTCGCTGAGCAGTTGCCATGGGTGTAATGGTCTGGAGAAAATTTCCTCTCCCTCCAGATCAAAGTCAAAATTGAGGAAGTGGATCTTCTGATAGTGTCATCTATCGGAGGAATCTTAGAGCAAAGACTTTTACTTTCAAGTTCGTGGTGTTCTAGTTAAACGAAATATGCATCTTTCTGGCTTAATTTCGCACAGCCGCCGGCTAGCGAGCTTGGCTCGTCCAAGTGTCATAAATACAGTATTTTGAGCTATAAACCAAATTATTATCTGAATTCAAATTATACCTGCATACACTTATTACATTGTAAATGTAGACAATCTGGTTTTCTTTTTATAGAATTTGAATAATATCCTGTTTTTCATTTAAAGTAATAATTTTCTGTATAGTGGTAAAAAAATTAACAAAAAGATATTCATTCCGTGTTTTATCACTTGTAAATAAAAATAATTAAATATTTGTTAAATAATTTTCGAGAGAATTAAAGTTTCTTCCTAAAACAAAAAGTTTTTTCAGTACATTGTTGTTATATAATTGATTATATATAATACTCTTTTTGTACTTTATCTTCTGTTAACTTTAAAATTTTTAGTAATTTTTCTTATATTTTTGATTTATTTTAATACATCAACATATTTTAAAACAATTTTATACAGCTTACTCCCGATTATCCGCGCATTTATCTGCTTTGCTAATTATACCCACACATGTGTTAGTTTCAAAAATAAACCTGAAATTTTAATAAGGAAAAAATATGTATCAATACTGTGGAAAGTTTTTAATATTTTCAAGAGATTCGAAAGAATGAACTATGTATAAAGTTTTATTTTACCTTTAAATTTAACATATTGTATAAGCATTTGATTCCAAGTATAATAATAAATGGGAATAATATAAAAGATTTCAGGAACACATTTGTTTATTTATATAATTAAATGTCTACATCACAACCTTTAACAATAATTGCACATTACATTCAATTTTACAAAACTGGTACAGAAAAGAACAAAGTACGAACTACTTTACGTTGAGGGACTTCACTACTGATTCTAAGATAGGGTCCTTATAAATTTTTGCCGTGGTTTTCAATCTTTTCTCGCAAAATTTATTCCTTGTGACTCCTTCGTAACTGACATCCCACCCAACCATTACAGAAGCAGGATGATGTGTTCTCTGTAAGCATTTTATCTTCTTGAGCAGTCCTTGGTATTCGCGATCAATCTAGCTGTTGAAAGATTCTTCAATATCAAAAATTTTGTCGTCGGCAAATAGAATTCTTCTGTGGCCGTTATGAGCGTACCATCACAATAGTACTTTTGCTTTAAGATATCTCTGGCGCTTTAATTCATTTGTATGAAAATGACCAGTTGTTCTTCGTTAAATATGCGATACAGTGTTCTTTTTGACTCTTTCATTTGTTTAGCAAAAAATGTCTTCTTTCGGCAAGGATTTCGGCGAATTCCCTGTCTTACTGCTCTGACAAGATCTGGTGTTCTCACTGAACACGGATGACCACTTCCAGTACGGTGTTCAATGCTGTCTGTCTCAGAAAATAGTTCGATAATGGAATAGCTTTTTGATGTCTAAATGTTTAAGAGCTTTAAAAATTTCCAACGGACTATCTAGTTTTCGATGCAGCTTCTTTTTGATGTTCATGCTACTGGGTTAAATTTCTGCCTGTTTTATCACAAAATAATTGAAACACTTTCAAATGTTCTGAAAAACTTCGCAGACAATCTCCAGCGATGAAATCGATAAATTATTTTATCGTCTGTGTTGCGTTGGTATGACAGCAAATGATCTCAAATTTTTATATCAGAGCTTATATGGCACTACTAGGTTTATATATATACAGTATGTCCACTAAAGTCCCTTGCCACCCTCTTTTCGGAACGGCTGCTGCTATATTCATAAAATTGATGTCTAGGTGTAGTAAAGTAGCCATGTCCTACTGAATGAAACCACCTACCGCGCCATCTGGTGGAAAACTGTGGAGTTAGCATTCGTATCTCGAAAACGGAACGAGATAGGTAAAAAGAGTGATTTACAAAATTGTAGAGCATCCTCGATTTAGTACGAAAATATACCTTGTAGGCATTAATGTAAAGAATACAACGGTTAAAAGGCGCATTTTTTGCTTCGTGCTGTGACGTGGGACATCGTACGTATGCATATTTGAAAAAACAAAATTTCGTTTTCTTTCACAGCTAGCCGTGAAAGAAAACGATTTACATTTTCGTGATTACATTTTTTTACTTTTATTTCGAAATGGGAAGAACCGAAGTATTAAAAATAATTTCAACAATTTGTATGCAGTATGCAAATACATAAGAAACGTCATGCCTGTTCATCTGAAACTGCTATAAAAGAGACATCTTGGTATAACCCGATTTTATGGAGAGCCTGTCGTTGTTTAATCTTAACAATCTATCGTTTCAACTTGACGGCTCGCCTGCTCACTAGACATCTCCAGTGAAGCAGTACCTCGTCAAGGAATTTGGCAACCAAATACTAGGGTATGGCGGTTTCGAAGAGTGGCCTCCACATTCTCCTGATCTGACTCCACTGGACTTTTTCCTGTGGGGATACTTGAAACAGCAGGTATATGCGGCTCCTCCACAATTATTGCAGGACCTTAAACGATCGCATGTTCCAACGTGTTACGTTGTATGCTCCAAAGTGTGCAACGTTATCTTCAAGCGAGGATTCAAATGTGCATTGCAGCTGACGGTGAGAAGTTTGAACTTCTTAAATAATTTATACTGTTATAAATATTTTTTCTTCTTTCTTAGATCGTCATGTAGACATCGTAATAGTTTAACTTACAGAATATCATGCTCCTCTTGTTGAGAAACACTGGATAGCCTGCATTTTAACATGCACCTACCAAGTTACCTTCTGGGAAGTGTTCGCAAGGAAGAAAATTTGGAAAACTCCTAAGCACCCTCCCGACAGACGTGCAAACATTTACCTACAATTGTTCATCAGTGGTTGCAGTTGAACCCAGGAACTTGCGCTTCGAAAAGCGCTATTTTACCATTAGCTATTTTACCATTAGTCAGCTAAATAAGAGAGAATCTTAGAAAAGCTTAGAGAAGCTCACCTAGAGAATTTTTTTTATTGGATATCATGCAAAATTTTATCCTTTAACCTTACTAAGCCGAGTTAATTAGTGCTAATTAGCGAGTAATAATGGATTAAAAATTCTTTAATTAATTACTCAATTATGTTTAACTACTCTGGATGTAAGAGCGGAGCATGTACATTTAATTAGATAGACTAATGGATTAAAACATCTGAGTTTCACTGCTGTAAGTTGAAAGTTTAACGGCCTCTACTGTGCACATTACTTCCTAATTAATCGCTCAGCCTTCCATTAAGAATCCTTTCGCAACTCTTCATTTCACTTCATTAAAAAGAACAATGCAGATCAGCTAAGTAATTACATATCTAGAATGGATATGATTTAATTTTTCACTTAGAACTCACTTTAGAGTGATAATTATATGAAACTCATTCTTCTCGACTGTCTGAAAGAGGGAATGTGGAATGTCTGAGGGAAAAATCTCTGAAAATGTGTGAGATCCGGGTCACCTGGCTGGATACTGGAGGGAACGTGATTCTCATCCAGTTTTGGATGGCATCGGATGTTGATTAATAGTTATCTTTCAGTCGATTATTATATTAAATTTGTATTGTTTCATGTGATTGCTTCTACACGAATTACAGTTCTCAAAAACTCTCTTTTACACGTTGAAATACCCCACTAAATTGAAAATTGTTGAATATCATAGCTTATCCTCATTAAATTTCTTATTACATTTCATTTTCCTTGAGATTTCTGTTCATTTTTTTTAGGGGGATAGTCTCTTATTTTAGTTTGTTTTTCTAGCGGTGTTTTATTCCAATTTCTTGAATGCATTCATTTTAGTTTTTATCTCTCTTTTGAATTTATCTCTATTTGAGTCTCGTACTCAAACTCATTTCTTGTAAAATTCATTATTCCATTTTATCATTCTTAAGTCATATAAAAGTGAGTAACAAAAGAATAAAATTTTTCGCTTTCTATTTTGCATAAAGGAAGTCTTTAAGTATCCTATTCTAACAGCTGTACTTTTGTTAAGATTATATAAAATTCAGTAAATATTTTTATTATGTGATTTATTTTAGAGATTCTTATATTTGATGAGCACACAAAATCAGCATTTGGATTGGACTCTGCTCACTAATCTGATGATATTTATCATTGTGTTTTCTACAGGCTTGATTAACTGAATTTTCAAATGTTAGCAACAATTCGATTGGCAACTAAGTAATTGCGGATTTTTTTAGAAAATCAAAGACAATTTTTTCATGGAATTAAATAAATTTGTTCTGTAATGTATTGCCCAGTTTTGATATATGACCTTTTCCCATCTTTCAGGTAGCATCATTATCCCACGTTCATAAAACTTCTGGTTTTTATTAGCAAAAAACTGAATCAGGTACGATCTGACATCATCATCATTATTGAAATTTTTACCATTCAAGGGGTTTTGTAAAGATAGAAACAAAATGTAATCAGATGGTGCAAGGTCAGAACTATATAGTGGATGTGGAAAAACATCCTAACCAAGCTTCAATAATTTTTGCCGAGTGACCAAAGATGTGTATGGCCTTGCATGATCATGATGGAATGCAACACCTTTTCGATTTGCCCATTCGAGCCACTTTTCTTCAACTGCATTGTTTAATTTCGTTAGTTGTTCAATGAAGACATCAGAATTGATCGTTCGGTTGGGTGGTAAGAGTTCAAAGAAGACAATTCCTTTATAATCCCACCAAACTGATAACAAAATCTTCTTTTGATGAATATCAGCTTTTGATGTTGTTTGAGTTGGTTCACCTGGCCTTCTCCACGATCTTTTCCGCTTGATATTGTTGTAAACAACCCATTTTTCATTGCCAGTTATCAGTCGTTTTAAAAATGGATAATTTTCTTTACGTTTCTTTAGCATTACTTTTCAATCGCAGCTGTTAATGCGTTGCGTTAAATGCGTTTCTTTCAGTTCGTGAGGAACCCATGTATCCAGTTTCTGAACATAGCCAAGTTGTTTTAAGTGATTTTCAATGCATGTTTGTGATACATGAAGCTTCTCTGCAACTGCTGCACTGTGTTGTACTGTGATGATCCGAATCGATTATTGCTTTGATTAGGTCGTTACCAACTTCAACTGGACGACCAGAGTGTTTTTCATCTTTGAGTGAAAAATCACCAGAACGAAATTTGGCAAACCAATGTTGACACTGCCATTATTTTAAGGCTTTGTCACCATAAACAGCACATAACTTTTTATGAGCTTGCGATGCGTTTTTCCCTTTGCTGAAATAAAAAAGCAAAATATGACGATAATGTTCCTTTCGATTTTCTATCTTTCAACAAATGCCAAACAAAAACTACGCAACTGATCAAAAAACTTTTTTACTGATTGACAGCTGAATTGCCAACTATCAAATAACAAAATGTGTTTTACATTTGTACTACGTCTGCAAACCTAAAAATTTAACTGAAGCCATCTATGAATGAAATCCGCAATTACTTAGTTGCCAACCCAATAAATTCTCCAAATGCAATAGAATTCTAGTTAGAATTATATTCAAAAGTATTAACAGTAGAAAAAGAGTTAAAAACTCTTGATTACTTTTTTTTTCTGTTACATAAGATTTTTAAAATTGTAATTCTTTCAACAAGTATTACATGCAGTTTTTTTTCATTATGTTGGAATTTGAAGAGCGGAACTAGTAGGATATCCCCCCTTATTGGTGACCATTGCGACTATTTTTCGTCGCCAACTTAAGCACATGTTTTTTAACGCTGCAATTTTCCCTAAGTTCCAAAAATATGCATTTTAAGAAATTTTAAATCAAATAATAGCATACAAAATCTAAAAAAGTATTACTAAAAATTTAATAAAAAATTTTTTCGTTGGATTTGCCTTCTCTTCAAAACAACCGGTAAAGGAGATAAGTAAATAACAATGACTTACTTGATTTGACGCCAAGCTCACATGTCAAATATGCTTGGTGATATTATGGAAGAAATATAAGAAAAATATAATAATAAATTAACAAAAATATATAAGAAAAGATAATAATAAATAAACAAAAAGAAATTGGAAATAAGAACAGTTTACGATGTTTGTACGCTGACTACAACGAAATACAACAGCAAACATAGAGCAAAAAGTTTGAATTGAAAGTAAAACGAAAACTTCAGATGCTGTTGCCACTAAAAGGAACCATATATATGACGTAAAAATGATGTAAAACAAGAGAAAACCAAATCTGGTAACAAAAACTCTGAAAAACAAAAATAATTAAATTGGTAGCAAGACAATCAAAATAAAGGATGCTAGATTTGGCGAGAAATCACTTGGGGGTGGGATATCATACTTACACCTGGAGAACAAGGGAGATTATGGTTAGGAAGTTATTAAATTTGATTCATATATATGTACTGAAATTATTTTTAGTACTACTTGATTTTCAGTTTCCGCTATCAAAACTACGCCAAGCTTATCGATAAGTTAAAATTATTCGTGCACAGCTTCTGGCGTCCGTATTTTCTTATTGTTTTTAATAAGGCGTCGAAACACTTACCTCCTCTTTAGAAATTTTACCACACAGATACGACCCAAGATAATAACAAACAGAGCATCAAATATTTTTTTTCACACTTTTTCATGTTGCACTCTTCCACATACTTTCATTTATATACTTCCACTTTGAGGCCAATCACGCATTTACAGCTGTAAGCAAATGCACTTTTTTTTCATGAAAAAATAATCAGCATTTTCCTGGTTCCTCGGTAAATTAAAATTTTCAACATTTTTGTACATTGCATGAATTGATAAAATGTGTATTACGATATCATGCAATTCGTAACTTTGCCAAATAGAAGGCAAAAAGATTTGTGATTACCATTCGTCTGCCTACCCTTTCTCTTTTATTTGTTATATACAAGAGTTGGCTTTTTATTGTAATGGCCGTGAAAATCAAATATCTTATTATTATGCAAAACATTTAAATTAAAGTCAACGCCTCAACACGTGTCAAATATTATTTAAATGTAATTTACATAAACTATAAATTTTATGCAATTTATAGAAATTAGTTTTACATAATTTAATAATAAGCATTTGCCCAATAACTCACATTCAATGACATTGTTGCATTAATGCCTTAAACTCAAACTATCCCGAATCAAAGAAATTTTTACTGCTCATGTATTTACTATTTTCAAAAAATGTACATTGAATGTGTGCAAAGTATACGTAATTATAATTAAAATATAAATGTAAAATGATAGAATTGAAAGCGAGAAAAAGGAAATAAATGCAAATTTTTATCAATGTAAAAGGTGGTGAAAGAGTGCTTCTGACTCACAGCAAAGTCATCGTGAATTGGTTATTATTATAAGTTAGTGTGCCTTAATTTCCTGTAAAAAATTTTTGGTGTTACTTCATTTTCACGGTCTTCATTAGTAAGACAACACCAAGATTGTCCCCAAATTAGAACGACCCGCAAACATTTTGTACATAAAAAAATATATGTTAAGTTTAAAAAGCTGTAGAAGTGAAATCATGAATTAAAATCAAATATTTATTTAAAAACCAATCACACAAAATAAAGTAACTAATTTTTTTTCTAAGAAACTGATTACTATAATTAGTTTTAATATTAG